>OZ018318.1:144046288-144148788 GCA_963969495.1 Ceratothoa steindachneri
TTGCAATTGTTACAGCTTTCCCGTCCTTCAATTTAAGCGCAGCCAACTTTATTTCTTTCGCTTCATTCTTGAAGACCACGACCTGATATTCAAAGTCCTCAATGCGTTTGCCGTCAAAGTGTAAGCTCCACTTTTCCAGATGAAGCGTGCTCACCAAGTTCTTCTTCACCTGAGCAGCTCTCGTGTAGATAGCCTTGTCGATTGATGACTGACATGGGGTTGGGATTTCAATGCCCTCACTAGAAAGCTGGTGACATACTTTTGATGTTTTGTGGGACGACAGCTTTGAGCTTGTAGCAAGGAGTCTTGCTTTGCCTCTTGGGTTATGTTTCCTTTTCCTCGTTGATGCTGCATTCTCATCCTCCCAAGAACTGTTTTCGCTGTTATTGGATGAGTCCGTGCTAGTTTCAGAACAATCAAGTGGTGGTGAGCTGGAAAGTAGGGACACAGTCGCTTCTATTGCCTTCTTTCGCTTGGATGGGTGGATGGTCTTGGCACTAGCAGGTTTACCAGTGGAATAACCAACCTGGCCTTTGGTCAAAATTTGCTGTTTAAAAAGGTTCTCATCTTCTTTGCACAACCAGTTGCCTTTCACCTTGGTCACGTCAAACAGTTAATTCAAAGAATTAAAGTTTTGCTTCTTTCTGCAGTACTCATAGTCTTTCAGAAGGTTTCTAGTTTTACACAAATGGCTTGATCAGATACATACGGGAAGTTCAATATTTTGCTCCATAGGGCTTTTAACTCCACAACAATTAGGCCGATCCTCTCCCTCCGTTCTTTGGCGGTGGATTCAAGAAATTTGAAGAGTCTAACAACGTGGATTTTCAGGGGCATGCGACTTGGTTCACTTAAGAGTGCTTCATAAACTGCCACGTTGCCTCTTCTTGATGGTGCTTGAAACTGGACTAAGTTTTTTGTCCAGGTTTTCTTGTTCTCCTTGTTAAAAAAGCTCTTCTTGAACGACATGTTTTGTACTCAGCAACTGAAATAGAAAATAAACCTAAATATTAAATAGGTAACAAATTAAAGAAACTTATTGAACTTTTATATATTTTATTAAAAAACAAGCAAATTACAATAATAAAAAATAAGAGAGAAGGCAGACACTAATAAATTATTATATGCTATTATATTATATAATTAGTGAGAGAGTTAAATGTAGCTTACCAAATAATACCAGGACCTCTTTACAATAAACGGTGGAGAGTACACAACAATTATAATAAGGCAATAATAATATCTGTCGTAGAATGACCCTTAGCTTTGATCACTCTACGCTTTGACCCCCTTTTAGTAGCGGTATGCTTTAAGGGGCGTGAGTTACTTCTATGATGAAGTAGGCTTTGTTCTAAGAGTGCTATTTTAGTGGTTTAGTCCTTAAGGAAGAGCTATTTTTAAACACATAGGGATAAGAGGAAACACCGGAATCTACCAAAAATAAACATGTATTTTAAATTAAATATTACAAACCAACAGTAAAAGCATTTCTATATTTGGCCTCAAAGAATTTTAAATGACAAAACATAAACAAGTAGGCTTTCAATAAACAAACCAATTGCCAATTAGTATTTTTATCACAACCCTATTTGTTTAGCCTAAAACATTAAATTGATGTACTGTCATCTACAAACACATATGACCTCGGTTCAAGAATAATGGTTTCTACTCTCCCTTAAAACGTGGGACGTACTAAACTTCTACTATCGCAATAGATATATAAATGTTATTGTTAACTTACGGGTAGGTAACAGGGATTGCTTCGTCGCTGCTTGAATTTTCGAGGAGGGATTGCTTGTCGCCTGTGCCGGGTGATGATTCTTCAACGTAATTAAAGAACGGGAGCTCGTTGGGGCAGGGTTCTTCTCCTCTCACTCTTTCGGTGCTTGAGATGTGAGATTCACTCGAGTGTGAGCGGCTTTGCTTTTCTTCAGTCGGGCTTCTTTGCAGACGGAAAAGGCTTCTTCGGTATGGCACCGATATAAAACTTGACTAATTAGGTTATACGGCCCTGAAAGGGGGGGATCGATTTTCTCAATCTGATCCTATAGTTTCTCACGGAAATAGTCTTGTATGGCTGAAGGATCGATCTTTACGAACTAATCTTTCTTCTGGCGAATCGACTTCTAAAAATCTTCTTGTCTAGCCGATGGATCGATCTTCACGACCTAATCCTACTCTGGCGTATCGACTTCAGATAATCCTCTTCTCTTTCTTTGCGGGGCTTATTTATAGGCGGATTGCCGCCCCATCTAAAGGGGGAAGTGACCAGGCCACAGATGCAAAAGGGGGGGGGGAGCGAATGGTGAGTTAGAATCTGGGGAGAGCGAGAATTCCTGAGGTGGCACTGGGGTGCCCAAGTCAGCTCGCAAATTATGGGCTCGTAACCGCACCGCTACTTGGCGTGCCTTCTGACTCGCACCGTTTTTTTTTCCTAACCACGGGTTTATGGGTCTCGTAGGTCATACGATCGTTAGAGCGTCGTTTAAGGACCTTAGGTGGTCGCCTTCAAACATATGTTAGCTCCAACTGCCCACAGCGGCGAGGCGATCACACATGGTAAGCATTTTCGCCGGCTACCTTTCCCACGCTTCTCCTCATGAAGGAAGGGGGGCTTGAATGTACCTATACTCCTCCAGGAGGCTTAATGTAGCCATTTCTCCACAATATCAATGCCGTGAAAACTGAACTAGTAACTACCCGCTTTAAACATCTCACTTATATATCGCACGCGAAATGGCTGAAGAAAATTCTGGAACTCTACAGAAATCGCCCAAGCGATGACGTGATGATTTTCTGGAAAATTCTATACAATTCTATGGTACATAAATTATTGCACAAGTCTGTTTGATCACTTATATATTTAATATAAATATTTTAACACATATAAAATGCTAAAATGGCCTATATTACATTACAAAGTGGTTTGTGCGTTACCTTTTTCAATATTTCAATGGAATAAAAGTAATTTTTGTCATGAATAGGCAAAATTCATTCATTCGTGCTACAGGAAATAATTTTTGATAAAAAAGTCCAAAAGTCATCACCCTACTGTCTACAATATAAATAAAAGTTAGTTTAGCCGTAGTTCTCATGAAATGTTCTTTGATCGTATAGGACGAGACTACAATGTCCCATAAAAAATACTAGAAGCTGTTAACAGAATGCTACAGGATTTGGGCAATTCAAATTATTTGATAGGAGGTGTGAAGTTGTGTTTTCAGGGGATTTTAGACAAACTTTGCCAGTAATTCCCAAGGTAACAAAGGCGGCAGAATTGAAAGCAGGTTTGAAATTTTCTATTTTATCGAAAACGTCAAAGTGTTAAAGCATTCTACAAATATGAGGGCACATTTGCATAGGGATCATCTGTCGGAACAATTTGCCAATACTATTTTGTGAACTCAGTTGAGGAACTTATTGATAAAGTTTTTCCAATGTTACTTTTAAATTACACAAATGATGCTTGGTTGTGTAAAAGACCAGTCATGGCACCAAAGAACATCACTGTGAATAATTTAAATGAAAGTTTTACTAGGAAATTAACATACTTATAAATCAATAAACGATCATTCGGAAATAGTCAATTAACCGGTTGAGGTCTTAAACTCACTGGAGCCACCAGGACTCCTCCTCATTGCCTTCGATTAAAAATAGGTGCTCCAATCATGCTTTTGCGTAACCTTTCTCAACCAAGGTTGTGCAATGGGACCAGACTTTTTGTCAAGAAATTAATGAGAAATCTCATAAAGGCGCCTCGACAATAATTTCTGGTTGGGGAAAAGGCGATGTTTTTATTCCTCGCATACCTTTAATACCTTCCAACATGCCTTTCGAGTTTAAACGACTTCAATTTCCAATACGTCTGTCTTTTTCGGTGTCCATTAATAAGTCACAAGGTCAAACTTTGAAAGTAGCTGGTTTGCAATTAGATGAAGATTGTTTTGCACACGGTCAGTTATATGTTGGGGCTTCCAAGGTGGGGAGCAAGAATAATCTTTTCATTTTCGCTCTTACTGGTATAACCTGAAACATCGCCCATAAGGAAGTTTTTAGATTGAGATTAACAAATTAAAATTATATATAAATATATATATATATATATATATATATATATATATATATATATATATATATATATATATATATATATATATATATATATATATATATATATATATATATATATATTCAAAAAAGTACAGTAGCGTACGTGTAACTATAGGGATAAAACAACAGTAATAGGACTAATTTTATATGCGAAACCAGGTTTCGACGGAGACCTACGTCATCGTCAATCGCTCGTGAACA
Source organism: Ceratothoa steindachneri (assembly GCA_963969495.1). Lineage (NCBI taxonomy): Eukaryota > Metazoa > Arthropoda > Malacostraca > Isopoda > Cymothoidae > Ceratothoa > Ceratothoa steindachneri. The sequence continues at coordinate 144,050,600 of OZ018318.1, forward strand.
AGTGAGATACAAAAGTTGCTTGACGTACAAACACACAAATCAGTGGCGCTAAGGAGGATTAGGCGAGAAAGTGTCGCCATTTTTGAGAAACGGAAGTATGAATTTCTTACTTATTAAAGTATTAGTATTGAATTGGCCGTGGGAAGTATTAAAGTTGGGAATTTCTATTATAAGTGCCAATTCAGCTAAGCATCGATGTATATAATTGTGAGACTTATAAACTATATTATATATATATATATATATATATATATATATATATATATATATATATATATATATATATATTTATCTTTATATTTATTTATATATATATATATATATATATATATAGATAGATAGATAGATAGATTTTCAAAAATAGATGGCATAACTTCGGGATTATGTTCCTTATGTCTAAATAATTATAATAGTTCCCAAGAACATATGTCCGGAAATGCTTGGTTTCCGAGTTATAGGCTATTAAAACACATGCTAATCAGAATTCCTTTATCTCCCACAGGTAGCGTGGCGTCTTTCAGCACAGGATTCCGTTGGACTCGATCAAGTAGTTGTCTGGAAAGTGGTGCATCATGAGTGGATATGTACTCAAATAGAGAAAGAGCAGATATGCACTGCATGTATGGTTAAGTTAAGTTAGCCTATAACCTAACTTAACCATACATGCTACTGGATGCACATATAGGTGCTGGAAACTGTTATCAAGCTCTGGATAGATGAAGTACGCAACGAAGGCCATAGGTATTTTAGCAAGACTCAGCACATTCTCACAAAAACCAAGTAACTCTGAAATAGTTGTCAGACAAATCTTTACGATCATGTAACACCCAATATGCGGCCTCCAAACTCGCTAGATTTGAATCTTATGGACTAATCTACATCCTCCTAATAATATAGCTTCAATGAAGGCCTCCATTTTTCAGGTGATGTCCGAAAGGAATAAGTACCATCTAGTGTCAGCAGTTTCATAGAATTATTTGATTAAAAGTCATTATCAAGACTAATTCCACAAATGTTGATTCCAATATATTTATTTTTGCTAATATATAGTTGAGTTGTTTTAGTAACATACCAAAAAACGTTCTCAAATACCCCTCGTAGCATATTTATATATATGAGTAAGATTACATCGTGTTATGATCACATAACCTCCGTCCAAATGAATGGGGACGTTACTGAGAGCATGTCGCGGTGACGTAGGAGAAGTCCGCCGGTTGGGAGCTTCATGTGCATGAAGCTTCCTCAAATTAGAACATTCAACCAAAGAGTACCGCACAGTCAAGGGAACCAAACAGTCTTCGAAAAAAAGTTTAGAAGAGTGTTCATCAAATGCCGCTGCATCCCTAGCACTTGTCAAATTCAGAGGCAACAAAAAAAGACCCGAAATTGTCAATGCTTTAGAAGGTTATGTCCATGGGAAAATTCGGTGTGCAATGAGAGACGCATCTTTAAATTTCCGTAAGTCATCTCTCATCTAATTTGTCATGCAGTCCGAGAGGGCTGACTTAGTTCTTACCATGTAGTGGGGGAGATAGAAAAAAGATGTAAGAGGGTTGTTCATTATGTCCAGAAAACCTGGGTCCCACGATAGTCATAGCTTTTCACACTACTCTTACATGTTCAGAAACTCAACAGAAGATAATCTCTACAGCGTACCGACTCGCAGCAGCCACGACCAAGCAGATACTGCCAACCAGGGAGTGTGGATATAACAAAGCTTTAACGGCACATACTGCTCAGTGAGTCACTATGAATGACAATACGACCTTCGGAATTGTCATGACGCGTAATCTCGCGTAGCGGGTGGTATATTGGGACCAGCTCGGAAGTTGGCTACAAATAGTGGGGAGGTAGGATGGAAGCCAACACATCCTTCAAACTTAGAAGTTTCGGTGTATCCTCGCACCACACTAGTGTGACACTATGTATGCTCCAAGAAATAGAAACGCATACTCCCGGTGCTGTTAAAGTTTTGGGAGCGCAGGCCTGGCAAATTATTACAGGTGGTGTCCCCCAAATGGCGTCCTGGCTAGAACCATGAGTGCTACCGGCCCAAGAGTTACGTTGATCGCTTAAAGAAGTTTTTTGACTATAAATACAGGAGTTTTATGGTATGACTGGCGTCTCTCGGTGGCATAGGTACTGCCAAGATCGGTTGCAGACGAAATAGGGGCGAGGGTAACTGGAAAAAACGCTAACACGCGCGTGCAAGCGCACCATGCACGGTGTACTGCGCAAATCGAGTGTGCCGTAAAGGCACAGAGCGGAGCGGAAATAATAAACTCTAAAGCTAGGAATATTCCCCTCCCAGGTGAGTCCTCAGTTTAAGTCCAGCCCAAGGAATTGGTGCGTGTCTACTCTGTCCAAGCGAGTCTGGGTCATGAAGGTGATTATGATTACGACAGAATTGCACGAACTTGGTCTCGGGCAAAGAAAACCGAAACTCGTGTATTTCGCATAACAAGAAACACGATTTAGAGCTTGTCATAGGCGGCGCTCCAGAGTAGGAATCTGAGCCGCACCAAAAGGGATGGAAAAGTCGTCCATGTAGAGCGAATAAAGTACATCATTTGGCAACAGTGAGGTGATACCATCGATGCTCACCGCAGAGAGTGGTGCTATTTACACTTATATCGTAACACACTCTTCTTGCTCAATGGGCTTAAGGAGGGTTCACACACTGAGTAGTTACGACGACCTTGGAAGTCTTAAATTTGAAGAGTTCTAGCAAAAAGGGTATGTATTTATCTTAATTTTAAATTCCTCAATAAAAGATCCAAGGGCGTTAAGAGGGTGCAAGAGTTGGCAGATTCTTTTCTTCTAAGGTTTTGAAGAATAGTGGTTTCGATTGATTTATGGGGCGGCATTTTTCAAAAGGGGTCAACTTGAAAATAACACGATTATTATAGGCAGGTGTGGTGCCGCTACCCCAGAAATTATGATAAGACTATGTCCGTATTACCATGATTGGTTGTAATTTCCCTTATCTTGGAAAGGTTAATGCTTGTATCTAAGGCACTGCATAGAGTGAGTCGCTCGTTCAGCAAAACAAATAAACAACATAATTTCATATTTCCTGTTTTGGGACCTCTATTCTTCATATTTGCATACACTAGAACACATAATCTCTAAATGGAAAAATTTGGGACTCTTATTGTTAAAATAGGTCATTTGTGACGGCTATTCTGCAAAAGTTACAATTTTCCTAATACTACCACACCGGTGTAGTTTTCTCATAAGTTAGTTAAAATTCTTCCTTAGAGTGCTAATGGGGAGATGTATTTAGAATAGCGTGTGCATTTGCATTTGGGTGTAAAGAAATATAACTGGGCCTAAAAATATATCAACTCTCAATACTGGGAGGAGGCGGGAACATATACCTTCCCCAGAAATCCATTTACACAAAGTCGATAATTAAAACTAGACACTTGAGTTCATTCTAGGGGTCCACTTTGGAAACGCAGCAAAAGTAAGAGAAAGAGCCGTCTCTCCAATTTCTAGCTCTGTATAAAATTTGCAATTAGAAGCCCTTCAGGGACACAAGCCCCAGAGCGGTCAACTTTATATTATATGAAAAAAAAGAAGCTTCATCGCTATGTTTCAAATCCTGATGCGCACAAGTGACATCGACTCCCTGTTCTGTTGGTAGAATTGAATGGAAATAAGCATTTTGTTTACAAAAAGTATTAAAGACTTACATGTTTTCATCTTAATCCTCCTGATTCCCCCATTGCAAGCTAAATTCCTCTAGCATTCATTCGGAATGCATGGTGATAGGTAGGAAAAGAATAAAAGAAAAGAATGAAGGAAGTGACAGTGAAATGGAAAATGATAAAGAGCAGAAGACTAAGACTCATTAAATTCCATTGTTTCGTACGGGGAGAATAATTCGGAACTTATTAAGAGAAGGGACACACAAAAGAATAATGTAAATTAAAATATTTACAATGGATTTATTTTTGTCAAGTAAAAAACAACAATTTGGCAATAATTTCATATAATATGAATGTGAGCAAAGTTGCCATAATAATTGCAAAGAGAAAATTAAGGTTTCACTAGAAGAGATAATCGGCTTCGTAAATGCTGACACCCATTTCGTGGACGTAAACCGACTTGAGGTTCTCTCTATTCGCCACCATATGAAGACCAAAGAAACCACTACTCAAGAGGCCACGCAATTGAAGGGATTTTTGAAAGGCATTCGACGCAACTTACTGCGATAGAACATATTCGACGTGGAATTACACCCCCCCGCCCCCAATAAAAGCTCTTAGTGCTTCAAACCAAAGTAATTCAAATCAAGTGTTTTTATTGCATTGAAAATTCTCAAAAAAAGGTGTTGGTGAGCTTAAAAAGTGACCTAAAAGTTCTTTTGGTCGGACTTTTAGACTGTGAAATCGCCACTTCGGAAAAGTGAAAATCCACCTCCTACCACTTCTTTCATTTACTGCATCATCCCCATAATCCTATGAAGGGATTTTGCCGCTCTACTTGCATTGATATTTTTATGAACCTAATAGAGCAAAACATGTCGAATGTGATCTTTAGATAAGACTTAATAGGGATGAATGCCGAAGAAGATCTTGAACAATAAATTATAATCTGAAAGAAAAGGTATAAATTATTGATTGTAGCATTCCTAAACGATAACATGAGGCACTACTTTATTAAATACTATCTAAAACTTTATTCTAGAAAATCAAACATTACTTTTGTTCCAACTTGATATATACCCTTGAAGAAGTTGTGGCAAAGGAAGCTGAACTGATCATGAATTATAACGAAGAAGCATAAATAAGAGAAAAAAGATTAATAGAAGGGTACACTATCATCGTGTTCTAGATAAATTGCCTCGGACTACCAACTCACTAGAAGGCTGGTATCATCACAGGCAAGCAAATATCCCCCTAAATCATCGTAAAATATGGAAATCCATTTCCGTTTTGAAGAGACAACAGGCACTGGAAAAGGTTAAAATCACTTAGATTCTCGTGGCTCATGAAGGGGCTGCGATAAAGAGACAGACTCGTGATGCCACGATTTTTTTTAAGCGGTATCGATTAAATTACAAATTCAATTCAATTTAATTTGACGTTTATATGCTATTTATGATATTGTTTAATCTACATCATAATATTAAATATGTAAATATTATTTACCAATAGAAGTCGGTTGTTTTACGTGTGATTTTCCTACGAGGGCAGTTAACCAAGGACAGTTGTAATAGAGTCTCTCCTTTGAATAATAGTTTTTTTTTATTTTAGGATCCATCTGGCGAATGCCTACTTGGGCATAAGGCGTCGTACTCAACGCGGCCTACTACTAGGCTATATTAAAAAAAAACAAGTAACAAAAACCCCAAACAAATAGCAATATCTAAATAACAAATAATAACGATAAAAAGGAAAGGGGCTAAAAAAAAGAAGCAAGAAGGAAGTGCGCTCCGGCACCGAGGATAGGCCCGCCTCCCCTAAGCGCATGAACATGAAACCTACAAAAAAGAAGTCAAATAAAGTGGAGGAGGCCAGCAACCTCCAAAAAGTCGTATTGTCCGAGGGTTCATGTACACGAACCAGTCCCGAGTACAAGAGACAAGCGGTAGCGACCACGCTCGTCGCGATATTGGGACAGTTAACGGCGCGAAGTTCACTAAGACTGGGACATTCAACAAAAACGTGGCGAACAGCAACGCAGTCGTCACAAAAAAGCGCAGGCGAGCGCTCCGTCAAATGGAGGTGCGTCCTGTGAGTGTGTCCAATTCGCAAACGACAGAAAGCGACCTGAAGCCGTCACATAAATGGGGAGGGTAGGTCTATAGGAACACTCGTGGGGCAATGGAACGGAACTTTAAGTTCTCCTTGACAGTCTCCCATCTTGTTTGCCTAGCAGCAAGGAAGGCAGCCAATATTCTTTCCATGTAATCGGTGTGAGGAAAAGCGAAACGTTGGTCCAGTTGCTCCGTCCTCGCGGACTCTTTGGCGCCCTCATTTCCCGCAATTCGTATATGTCCAGGAAACCAGCAGAAGATAACCTCAACATCCGCCAAGCTCGCCAAAACAGTGGCATCACAGCTATCACGAAACAAGGAATGCATCACCAAGTAGGCTCTCAATGGGAGACATGCGGAAGGTCTTGGTCGCTAAGCGAAGACCGGTGTGGTGGATCGAGTTCACCTTCCTCAATACGTTCTCGGCTGCGGATGCATAAAACTCGCATCCGTAGTCGAGCTTCAGCGGAAAAAGATACATAAAAAATAACTATCAGCGCCCTAGGCGTTAAATGTCATGGAGCGAAGAATATCCATGGCGCGGGTACAAGAAGCATAAGGCTGCGAATATGAGCCTCCCAGGTGAGGCATCGGTCAAATACAAGACAAAGGAAACAGTGGGAGTTCACCACTTCCAGGCAAACCACATTTAGAAACAAGTCTAGGTCAGGGTGGAACCGTGGATGGCGGCAGAAGTGCACCACCTTAGTCTTGGCCAAGGAAACCAGAAAACTGTGAGCTTCAGCATAGCGAGAGACTTCCCTGCGGGACACCCTCTTCCTGCCCCATTGGGCCGGAGAGGGCTCCACCGCCCGTACGCGGAATCGACGATCTCGCAACAATTCAGATATAAATATTGGGAGGCGTCCCCTCGCCCACATCGCGTGGAGAGTCTTCATCAAACCGTATCGGCATGCGGTATCATAGGCCTTATCCAGGTCGAAAAACACCGTGGCGTAGTGCTGTCTACGAAAGAAGGCATCGCAAACGGCATTTTCCAGTCGGAGCAGAGAATTCGACGTGGAGTGGAACTTGCGGAAGCCGCACTGTGCAGAAGACAGATGGCATCCGCTGTCCAGAAAAACGTCTAATCTAAGATTTACTAATTTCTCCATCAACTTACATACGCAGGAAGTTAGAGAGATTGGGCAGAAACTAGTCGGGGTAGCTAATCTCTCTCCGGTTTGCAAATAGCGAGCAGAGTAGCGATTAGGCAGGAATCTAGGAGGATAACCTCCACCCATATCCTGTTATGCGTACCCCTTGCCCACCCTCCTGGGCGTGGGTAGGGGGTATGCACCCAACATGGTCTCATGCAAAAAAAATAGCTAATGGGGAACGGAAGGAGACAAGCCTCGCAGCTCCTGCCAGTTAGCCCGGAGTCCGCGGCAATTGCATTGAACAAATATGCCCTCAAGGCCTATCTCGGAGGAGATTCGGGGCCCTTTTCGAAGAGAAGACCCTCACGGTAGAACTCCGGGGCCTGTTAGGTGGACAATGGGCCGAAGGCGCTTTCGCCTTCGAGGACTTATCGAACTTATCGCTTCGAAACCTTAGGCGAATGGGGTGGCTTCGGGGGCAGGGGTCCCTCTTTTGGAAGATCCAACGTACCAAAGCTACCCAGCATACCACTGGGTATGGGTGAAGGAGCTGAAGCTTCTTTAGTGCTATACTCCTTTCGGGGGAAGCTTTAGGAACCCCCGGAAGATGGCCTCACGACAATCTTCAGATGTGTTGCCTCCTGGTAGTCTAACTACACTGTGGAGGCGCGCGGCCGTTTCGCCTTACGCAAAACGGTTACGCTGGGGAGGGAAGAGTATCCCTTTTTTTAGCCGGGGCTCTGTATGGACCTTTTGTGCTGCTAGTTTTACCAGGGGAGCGCCCGGGGTGGGTAGAGCCTGCAGAATGCTTCCGAATTTGCGCGGAAACGACTGTCTCGTAGGCCTGGAGAATGCCTCCTCTCCGGTCAGAGAGGTTCAGAAGGTCCCCTGAGAAAGCACAGGAGGCTACAAGGAACTAAAAGGAAAATAAGTACCCTAAAAGACCTTACGGTCCATACAAGGAGGGTACTTTTGGCTCAATCCTCGAAGGTGTCCGTTGGCGACCCCAAAGATCACTCGCGAAAATCTTAACGGTGATTTCGCAAGACTTTATCTAGTCTTGACTTGAATTGGTCAACAGATTCACTGTTGACAACTTCCGTCAGAATTGCGTCCCAACTAGCACAGATACTGTATGCAAAGAATTTCCTACACATATCACGGTGGTATTGCTTCAGTTCAAGTTTGTAGCCGGGATTTCTTGTTCTCCCCTCGCTGAGCTCGAAAATATCCCTATAGTCCAATCTTTCGAAGCCTCGAAGTATTTTAAACACTTCAATAAGATGACCACGTAGTCTCCGGGTCTCCAGCGAGAACATATCTAATTCCCATAATCTATCTTCATCACTTTTATGTCTGATAGAGGGAATCAGTTTGGTTACCTTGGCTTGCACGCGTTCCAATATCGCGATGTCCTTTCTAAATGAAGCACTCCAAAATTGTACGGCATACTCCAGGTGCGGTCGGACGAGGGAGTTGTACAGATACAGTACTATCCCCTTGTTCCGATATCCAAACTGGCGCTTTATATAACCTAACATTCTTTGGGCTTTCTTCTCCACCTCAATACACTGTTTCAAGAGCAGTGCCCTTAAGGATATAGGGTGATTGGAGATTTCGGTGGCCGATATGCATCACTTTGCATTTGCTTACGTTGAAAGGCATTTGCCACGTGTCCGACCACTCCCCAATCTTCCCAAGATTTCCTGCAGGCTGGCAGTATTTCCATCCTTTGCAACGTTCATACCAAGCTTAGTATCGTCGGAAAATTTGGAAATCTTGGCAACCATGTCACTGTCCATGTCGTTGACGTAGATGATGAATAGTAGTGGTCCCAGGACAGAACCTTGAGGCACTCCACTAGTAACGGGCACCCACTCAGAAGACTGTCCATTCACCACCACCTATTGCCGTCTGCCACATAGCCAGTTCTTTATCCAGCCTGCTACTTTTCCGTATATGCTCAGCACTCGCACTTTCCGGAGAAGGTGGCGGTGTGGTACCTTATCAAAGGCTTTCTGAAAGTCTATGTAGACCACATCCACCGCCTTGTCCCGATCGTGCTCACTGAACAAGAAGTGGAACAATTCCACAAGGTTGTTCAGGCATGACCTTTGCCTTCGGAAGCCGTGCTGGGAACTGCTCAGTAGCAGGTTTGACTCTAGATACGACGTCATTTTGTCCACCATCATGCTTTCCAAGAGTTTACCGACTATCGAAGTCAGACTGATAGGTCGGTAGTTCGACGGTTGGCTACGGTATCCTTTCTTAAAGATAGGAGTCACCTCCGCTTCACGCCAGTCTCTAGAAACGCATTCCGTCCGGATTGACATGTTGAAGATTGCGCTCAGGTGTCGTGACACTTGATCGCGCACTTCTTTGAATACTTTAAGTAGAAAGCCATCCGGGCCAGGTGACTTATTCGTCATTAGGTCAGTGATCTTCTCTTTTATTTCTCATTCGGTGAAGTCCATATCCTCCAGCTTTTCCCCGGAGTAGGAATCCGTTGGCTGGGGGATGGGACCACACTCTTCAGTAAACACTGAAGATAAGTAGTCGTTGAGGAGGTTAGAATTTTCTGCATCTGAGTGCTTGAATGTCCCCTCCTCATTCTCCAAAGAGCCAATCGTTCGACGGATTGGTTTACGGCTGTTTACATATCCAAAAAACTTCTTGGGATTCTCTTTACAAAGTCTTGCCACTCGGGTTCCTCACACTGGTTAGCCGCCCTTATGCTTGACTTGACTCTCCTGGCTAGCCTCCGGTATTCGTCAAAGTCACCCGAGTTCTTCGATTGCCGGTACACATTTCTCTTCTCCCTAAGCAGTTGGCCGATTTCTTAATTAAACCACTTTCGTTGAACAGAAGACCAACGGGGCATTTCAAAGGGATGAAACGCGATTGAAGAATGTGGTTTTGAAACTGTTCCACAAGTCTTCAACAGCAACGCACACTTCTAGCCTGGCGTCAGTCAGTCCAGCACGAAGAACTGGAAAGTCTGCTCTTCTCAAATCAAGTTTCCTCGATTTACTAGTTGCAGGCTCTGCCTTCGGGACTTTGACTACAAATCTAATTAGTTGGTGGTCACTGCCACCGAGCTCTTCCCTAACAGAGAAGTCCTCAACGATGTCCTCCTCAGAGGTGAAAACCAAGTCGAGGATATTGTCTCCTCTCGTTGGCTCTCTCACCCATTGAGTCAGGAACTCGTTTTTTTGCAAACTCCAGGAGTAGTGCTTTATCGCCACAGGGTTCTCTGGTTTCCCAGTCAACTTGTGTGTTGAAATCCCCCATGACGATACACACACTGTCTTTTACAAGTTCGCCCAACAGCTGGTTCAGAATCCTGTCCTGTTCAAAGATGTGGGCAAGGGGTCTGTAAAGCACTAGGGTCCTGTATCTGGCAGGACCTATCTCTAGGTCAACACCTAGTAGTTCATGGTCAGATATGATGTTGCAATCCATCGAGTTGAGAGTATCCTTGACATACAACATCACACCGCCACCCTCTCTGTCTGGCTGATCTTTCAGGAAGAGCTGGTAACCGGGAATCGTGAATTCACTTTCAAAATCTCGGCTTGAAGTTTTTATCCACGACTCCGTTATGGCCACTATCTCAGGTTCTTCTGTTGCTTCGAGGCCACGAAGTTCAAGAAACTTGTTTCTGATAGACCTCACATTAAACAGAAGAACCTTGAGAGAGTCCCCAACTGTAGGACTCCCTACGCTCTTCCGTTTCCCGCTTTATTTCTCTGTGCCGGGGTCACTTTCCTCTTTGTGACCTCAGAAAAGGTCGTTCCTGGAGTAACACGAGTGTACTGGCGTACGTCCTCCTTTACTTGGGGCCTGACACTTCTTTGGGTCCGCTCCACAACATCCTGGATCATGTTTGCGAGTACAGCTTTCCCATTAAAGGAAATATGCACTCCGTCCCTTTTGTACAGGTCGTTTCTCCCGTAAAAGGTGCGGTAGGGGTCTACAAAAAAGACTCCTTCCGCCGTACAAAGATCTCCCCCACGTTGGTTTATGGAGACGTTGCTCGCGTCAGTATTAGGTGGGGGACCACGGATATCATATGTAGAGTACAGACCCCAGCCTTGTTTGGTGTCTGTATTCTACATTAGAGGATGGTTGGGGTTCGTATTCTTCATACGGCCATTTTAATCAGGTTTTTATAGCTTCCCGTTTACTTTCAATATTTTAAATGTTGCTTCACCGAATTAAAATAGTATAGCTTTTAATTTTCATCAATCATTTTCAAAAAAATATATTTATTAATACATTTTTTCATTTTTGTAATACCATTAGTTCACAATATTCTTTAATTAAACTTATAATAAATATGCCTTTTATAATAACCTTTTTAATTAATCAAAGACAACTTTTTTTATATTAGTATAGTTAAAACAAGAAAACTAACCTAACCATTCAGCTAAATTAAAAAAATATATATTAAAGTATGTTTTATTAATTTTAGTTGAGTTTTGTATTCTTCATTTGGGTAAGAATGGGATCCGTAATCTACATAAGGCCCACGTTGGGGTCCGTAATCTACATAAGGGCCACGTTGGGGTCCGTAATCTACATAAGGCCAACGTTGGGGTCCGTAATCTACATAAGGCCCACGTTGGGGTCCGTAATCTACATAAGGCCCACGTTGGGGTCCGTAATCTACATAAGGCCCACGTTGGGGTCCGTAATCTGCATAAGGGCCACGTTGGGGTCCGTAATCTACATAAGGCCCACGTTGGGGTCCGTAATCTACATAAGGCCCACGTTGGGGTCCGTAATCTACATAAGGCCAACGTTGGAGTCCGTAATCTACATAAGGCCCACGTTGGGGTCCGTAATCTACATAAGGGCCACGTTGGGGTCCGTAATCTACATAAGGCCAACGTTGGGGTCCGTAATCTACATAAGGCCCACGTTGGGGTCCGTAATCTACATAAGGCCAACGTTGGGGTCCGTAATCTACATAAGGCCCACGTTGGGGTCCGTAATCTACATAAGGCCAACGTTGGGGTCCGTAATCTACATAAGGCCAACGTTGGGGTCCGTAATCTACATAAGGTCAAAGTTGGGGAACTTATTTTCCATATGTGTTACTTGGGGTCCGTAATCTACATAGGATCCGGGACGACCTTTTCTGCAGTGGACCTGCAGAGGGCGGTTCCGATGATAATATGGGGGAAGGGAAAGGGAGAGTACTTTTTAAATTCTCATCATTGGTCATGGTGACCCTTTTTGTAGCACGGGACGCATACGCTAATCCCCCGACGCAGTAGCCCGCGCTGGGGGCGGTGAATACGGGTCCGGCAAAGCCAGCTACCGCCATTTGAGGCCACTCCTACCGCTTGGTAGCCTTGTAGCCCATCAGCATGGCAGCTCCCCCTTGGGCTCGGTGCAAAAAATTGATAGACTTTCAAAGGGGAGAGAAAAGGAATGTGAGGAAGGTAGGGTGGGGGTGAAGCATGTTGTTGAAAACCCACCATCCCAAACCGCAGCTCAGGGCCGTGGGAGCGTTAACCCCTCCCCCTTCAGCCCTAATCCAGAATGGTTGGGTGAGAGAAAGGTTGTAGGGAAAGTGTGGAAGCAGGGTAAGAAGACATGGTGTCAGAAAGAAGCAGAAGAGGCTGAGCTGGCGCCGTACGGGGCGCTGATTCCCGTCAAAAGCCCTTACGGGGTTTGGAATAATCGAGCTACATTCTTTCATCTCATTCTTTAATTTATCTTAATTCAACAGAGTTTTTACTAGATGGGACGTTCGTTTTATCATATTTTTTTCATTTTAACAATCAATTGAAGGAAATGTCTTAACACCCCCCCCCCCCCCAACCCTTTCCCATTCGGTAAAGGAAATCGATCCAGACGAATTCCTTTCCCTGCATCAATTTACATGAAATTTCTTTCTGGAGAGTTACGTGAAGCAAGCGAGACCCTCTTTCGGACGACGCCCAACAGACACCACTAATATGGTATTCTTACTAAGCCACTGCAGGGAGAAAATTGATTTAAATGAACAAAAAATAAACTCTTTGATTCCGACGACAAATCTCTTCCCGGGGGCGAAGGGGCCTTAGACGTCTCTTCCCAAGAGAAAGGAATGACGGAAGACCCTTGGATAATGAGTCAGGACGGCTATTAAAATTTTCGCAGGGAAAGAGATATCTTTACTCGATCTTCTCCGGGCCCCAGGGCCCCCTATAACTATCCAGATAGAAACGTATGCTCCACCGGTGGTTGACAAAAAGTAAAAAATATAACTATTTTTACTACTATAATTTTAATTATTGAGTACAAAAGAATCTATTTAGCATATTTATTGACAACAAAGTATAAGTGAATCACTTTAGTGAGAATCTTTTGCTTGGCGATCACTTTAGTGAGAATCTTTTGCTTGGCGCTTACGGCAGATATCCTTGATTGAGGAAACAATTTTGTCAGCTTCAGCCGTAAACCGCCACGTCAACAGAACTAATGTCCCATTCAGCAAAATAAGACGAGGGAAAATGAATCTAAAGTTCCTTCCTTAATAGACCACTGCTAAGGTATTTCCTTTCAACCTCGTCATATAGCCACATAATGGTACTTATTTTGAACAAAGTAATCACTGATTCATCATTGCAATCACAAGCAAGTTGAAGCGACTGAACTTAATTAGCTAATAAACCAATTTTGATCTTACTTGATACATATGTTGGTTACCAAGTTGTAATTTAGCAAAATTATAAAAATATACTGATGGATACTCATTGTAAAAAAAATATTACTGGATCCCACACTCACGCTTCACCGGTGGGGTGTACGGCCCATGTTGGGAATCATTGGGTCAGATTCTACGACCAAAACGATGGAAACTCTCATCACTAACACAAAACTACCAAATGACGTGGCCCAGAAGCAGGATGGGCGGATTTGACCAAAATGCTTTTATAGAAACAAAACAATTGAGGAAGGCGACGTGTGGAAGAGCACAGAGAAATTCCTTCATCGTGGTAAGTATGATGAAATGAAGCAACTGAAGAATTCATTACCTATACAGACTAGATCCGAGGAGGCTGCCAAGATCTCGTCGGGTCAAATTTATGCGAAACAAAGACTAAAATGCAAACACGAACTCCAGAACCAAGTGAAAGGGTAGAATATTTTATTTGGTCAGAGAATCGAATTGCAAGGTAAACAACGTCCGGAATTTATAGAGACTACACGGAGTTCAATCTAGAAGCTAGTGTACGAACCATCCACAAAAGAACACACGACTTCTAGTCAAAAGGACACATAAGGCCATCCTTTTCTTCCGTATCACCGATTGTGATTGGGAAACTCAGCCCCCCGCATCCCTCCCCATGAGAAAACTTGAGGGAAAAAAGGAAGGCAAAAACCTCTTCTCATCCCTCTCCCACCATAACTCTTTAATGCCACTCCGCTCATTACCGGGAGGGAAACGTAATTGAACTAAAAAAGCAAAAACCCTAAAAGCAATTTAGGAAACTTTAGAAAGGTTTCGCTCCAACCACCAATAGACAAAGGACTACACTGCGTCAGGACAGACATTTTAATCCAATTACTTATCGATCAAAGTTTCCAGATACCACTTTCTATGTCATTGCTTTAATAATCATTGTTATAATAAGATACTTGTCCTTCTTTCTGTCTATCCATCCGTCTGCCACACAATTGAAATAAGTAAATAAGAGTTAATTTCAGCTCTTTTCCAGGACTTCTTCCCTCCCACTTCTACATATATCTCTAGACTTGAAAATTATTATTTTTTTTACATTTGCTGCGCTAGCAATAATAATGCCGGTTAAGGCCAAACGGAGTGGAAACATGGAGTCCCGATTATGTCTACTTTACGCGTGTAAAGATACGCTGTAGCGAAACGCGTTTTTATTTATTCAGTTCTACCCTCGAAGAGAACCATGCAAAAGCTGTCATTAGTGCGGTTAGTCTGGTAGCGAGAGAGCGCGTCCTAAGATTGAATGAAAACAGTCTCATTAACTAGGGCATGAGGGAAGAGCGTTCACGTAAAAGTACTAACAAAAATAATATATAAAACGAACTCCGAAGGTAAAAAGCCTTAATTAGTGTTTGTAAATGATGCTCTTGTCTATACCGATTAAACTTTTGCTTATTCTTTAGAATTCGCTAAATCAGAAACTCAAATATCAAAAAATTCCTAGCCATTCGTGATCAACTTTTTTGTATCCAACACCTTCGCTTCTACATCTCCTTACTAGTTGAGGAAGGTGCGAACACGATATGATGAGGGGTTGAAAAACGTGGAATAGCTAAATTTAAATAGAGATGTGAAAGCGGATCACCAGGAGTGAGTAAAAGAGCACAGTTCTTCATTGCTGGGCTTAACTTGTGAGAGTGGCGTTTGTAGCTCCCCGCCGAGAACCTACGACATCTCTGCTCCCTACGACCCCTTGGGAGATACAGGGAAGGGGGGAGTCTTTGATCCTACAGCCAGTGCTGTAGACCCCAGTCAACGTTACCACAATTAAGTGGGGCCACGCCTTCTGGGAGGCTGTCCTGAGGGAACAGTTAGAGGGGAGGGAGGTTGTTACATTAGAGCAGGTCATACTTTGGAGCAACCATATATTTTCATTAAATCCTTTAATTAGAGGTGTTTAAATGATAGATTTTCCGGTGTAGATTTTGAAAAAGAACTTTATTTTGTTATGCAATTGCTCCTACCACATCAATTCCTATTCAAATAAAAGTAAATTTTTCCCTTTCGTCACGAGCTTATGTAACCTTTTTTTATTTAATCCAAGTACACACATACACAAAGTAACCTCAAATTTACATGTTTATTGAGTGAGAAAAGTGTATGCAAAGCTCCACATGTAGCTGCATGGGTCACTTTGGGTCATATTCAAAAGTTAAACTTCACCAGAGCACACAAATCTTGCTTTGGCTCATTCCTGGACATCAGACGTCTACTTTTCTTTTGTGCCCTAATCCCTCCATCCTTCTTTTCATGTGAGAAATACTTGGAAGAAGCCTCAGTAACCATTCTTACAACCCTCTCAATGCTATGTGTGTTACAAGGCCAGTCACGTAATTTCATAGGAGAGTCAATGAAAGTTTCAATTCAGAAGTACTTAAAGAGCAAGTGAGAGGTGGTTCAGAGACATCCTCCGACCAATTGATCAGATCTCCAATCCTGGTAGCATCACAATTGATGTCTAGTGACCTTCTAAGTCTTACAAAGGAGTCTCCCAGTTGAGTATTTGGGTCCCCTTCTCCCCTGATGGTCTCGATTCTTTACACCACTTCAGTTCTCTCCGCCTGATCTTCAGAGCATAGGAGAGTTTGTAGGCTGGTTTCACTGTATGTACGAGTATACCAAGCTGATCTCTTATCAGTCGGAAAAACAATATCCAACACCTCTTCCTCTGAGACTTAAGGCAGTGAAGTTGATAAAGAATGTGCCTAGGTCCCTCGGTCCAAAAGTGCTTAATCTTAACGTTAAACCATCATGGGTAATATACACCAACGATGAACTCAACAATCAGTCGTAGATTATTAAAGGCTTTTCCTTTGAGCTCATGCTTTGACACCCACAGCCGAAGAAGTCTGTTAGCTGTGGTCAGCCAGCGATTGTGGTATACTGTTCCTATTTCCAATAGAGAAAGCCCCATAGACAGCACTCCATCTCTGATTGCCAATACAATTCTATAGCAGTAGTGTTGATCAGTGGAAAGATCTTGCACCACTTCCTGAGGTACCTTGATAGGAAATTTGAGTGAAATTTGGGTTGATATCCAAGTCTGTAACAGAGTGAAGGAGCTTTCCTATTGGTCCGGAATATCTGTTGTCAGATAGTCTTGGGCCATCCAGGTTGATAATTAGATGACGGAGAGAGAGTTCCCCAGTGTGCAGGTTACAGACCAACCAAACGAGCTTTCTGCCCAAATCGAACTCCATTTTTCGCTTTACTCCAGCATTTACACCTGTGTTTACATTCGTGGAGTCTCCTCCAATGGTCATTAACCTTTATCCAATCCCCTTTCCCTCAGCCATCCAAACATAGCCTTAGCGATCTTCTCTGCTTGTGATTCTTCTTTTGTAGCCTTATCTGGTACAAAGTGGAAGAGGTAATTGCACCCAGGCTCACTGATGACAGTGTAATGCTCCGCTTTTGTTTTTGCTGAAAACAATTTTTCACTTCCCTCTGCCTCCATCATAAAATTTGTCACATCAATTCGTCCATCAAAGAGAACACAAGAAATTCCCCCATCCTAAGTTTTCCTCAACCTCATGTTCAATAACTGTCATTAGCTTTTCCTGTGCTCTCTTAACTTTATTATTATCAATTATTTTACTTGTATCTTTCTCAGTAATGAATCCAACATCTATTAAAGCTGCTGTTGCTATAGCTCTAGTTGGTCTCAATCCGACACCATACCTTATACTAGCAAGATCAATATTTGGAATTTCATCATGATTCTTTCTATTCCTAGTGGAAGATTCCAGCTCTTGGACAGCTTCAAAATTTACTTCATCACCCAAACTGTTGTCACCATCAGAATTTTCTACCTCCAGATCTTCACCTTCTGACAAAAAAGCTCAATTTCTTTTCTTACTGCTTTTCCTGCTAAAACAGCGCTTTCCTCCTTACTTTTTCTCTTCCTTTCTGAAGCTCTTAATTGCCTATTATGCTCTGGAATATCAGGACCTCCAATTTGAAAGGTACCTTTACTTCCAACCTTGTCCTTTTGTCCTTTAATGAAGGACAATTCCATAGTAGGTATTTTTTTCTCTCTTTACTACAACAGCAATTAATGTGGGCTTCAGTCTCACAGCCATTACAACCCACTTCCCCACAACTGGAAATTTGACATTTGCATGTCAATATATCAAATAAC
Source organism: Ceratothoa steindachneri (assembly GCA_963969495.1). Taxonomy (NCBI): domain Eukaryota; kingdom Metazoa; phylum Arthropoda; class Malacostraca; order Isopoda; family Cymothoidae; genus Ceratothoa; species Ceratothoa steindachneri. The sequence goes on from OZ018318.1 coordinate 144,068,344, forward strand.
TTATCTAGTTTTGCAATGAACCTCTCTTTTACTTCAATTTTTTCTTTACCAAAGGAAACTTTTACTGTCTATTCCACACCTCCTTAAGCTTTGATATTAGTGTGACCTTTTGATTTACAACAGGTGGTTTTAAGAGAGCATTAGCTTTGGTCCAGTGATTAATCAAGCCCTTATGCATGTCCTTTACCAGCTAGTACACTTCATAATTTCTCCGGTCATCTTCACTTTGCTCCTTCAGGTAGATGCCGTACCTCAAAATATGTCTTATTGTTGGTACAGTCCCACAAAATTAGTCAGATGAGAACTTGATTTGGACCTTGTCTTGATATTCGCCGTTGTCACTCTAATCGCAGGTATATCTGCAAATGAAAAGGTGGCACTTAGATTAAGAAATAATCTCTACCAAATAGTTATATGTTATTCTAAAATGATCCACAGCCTTTACTAGCATTCAGATAAAATGTAAATGGTCTATAAACAGTTACCAGTTACAATAGTTACCAGAACTGGCAACACTACTGGAATATTACCTTACACTGAGTAATCAGTACTGGCTACTTGCAATTTTTGAGTTAGACCCAACTAAATTAAGGGTCATTTTTAACAGGTTTCCTACTTCTTGTCTCTCTGATACATTTTTACATTTTTTTAGACAAATATCTTTCAGACTACATAAATGTATTGATGATAGAAAACGGTATATTTTATCTTTTATGGGTAACTAAAGTAATAGTAAAATATAGTAAATGACCCAGAACTAACAATATTTTAACTTCAAATTGATGTAGGTTAGATCAATCAGAATTTAACTTTTCTGCCAAAAGTTTGTTCTTTTCACCAATATTCATCATTTGAATACACCTCATCACCAGTTTCATAAAATTCTAGAGTATGACACGCCCTATAATGTTGCATGCTTTGGGACTTTTATAGCACCAGGATTGATATCCAGGTGGGGGTCTCACACCAGGATTGCACCCAAGTGGGTATGATCTCGCAGCAGAATTCATCCAGGTGGTGTGGTCTTGCACCACGATTGTATCCAAGTGGAGCGGTCTCGCACCAGGATTGATATCCAGGTGGGATGGCCTCGCACCAGGATTGCATCCAGGTGTTGTTGTTTTTCACCAGGATTGCATCCAGGTGGTGTGGTCTTGCACCAGGATTTCATCTAGGTGTGGTGGTCTCGAAACAGGATTGCATCCAGGTGATGTAGTCTTGCACAATGATTGTATCCAAGTGGGGCGGTCTCGCACCAGGATTGATATACAGGTGGGGTGGTCTCGCACCAGGATTTCATCCAGCTGGTGTAGTCTTGCACAAAGATTGCATCGGTGGGGCGGTCTCACACCAGGATTGATATCCAGTTGGGGTTGTCTCGCACCAGGATCGCATCTAGGTATGGTGGTCTCGCGCGCGGATTGCAACTGGGTGTGGTTTCGCACCATGATTACATCCAAGTGGGGTTGTCTCGCACCAGGATTGCATCCAATGGGGGGGAGGTTACCTCTCATCAGGATTGCATCCAGTTGGAGGGTCCTTTTAACCAGGATTATATCCAAGTGGGATGTTCTCACACCAGGATTGCATCCAGGTGTGGTGGTCTCGCACCGCGATTGCATCCAGGTGGCAATGGTCTCGCACCACGATTGCATCCAAGTTTGATAGTTTTGGACCAGGATTGCATCAAAGTGGGTTGGTGCAGCAGCAGGATTACATCTATGTGGAGTCATCTCGCAACAGGATAGCAATCAGGTTGGGTTATCAAAGCCAGGATTACATCTAAATAGTGTGGTCTCGTACTAGGTTGTATCAAGGTTGAATGGTCTCCCACATGATTGCATATAGGTGGGGAGGTGTTGCACTAAGATTGCATCCATATGGTGTTGTTTTGCATTAGGATTGCATCTAGGTGGGGTGTTCTCTCACTAAGATTGCATCCAGTTCGGATTGTCTCGAACCAAGATTGCACCCAAGTGGGGTGGTTTCGCACTAAGATTGCATCCGGTTGGGATTGCCTCGCACCAGGATTGCATCCAATTGAGGTGGTCTCCCACAGGATTGGTTTTAAGTCTGTGGTCCTGCACCAATATTACATCCAAGGAGCGTTGTCTCGCAGCAGGATTGTATCAAGTTTGGGTGATCTTACACCAGGATTACATCCAAATGATGCGTCTCGCACCAGGTTGCATTCAAGTGGAGTGTTCTTGCACCAGGTTGCATCCAGGTAGAGTGTTCTTGCATCAGGTTGCATCCAGGTGGAGTGTTCTCGCACAATATTGCATCTAGGTGGCCAGGTCTCGCACCAGGATTGCATCCAGATGGTGTGGTTTCACAACAGAATTTCATCTAGGTGCAGGAAATCCAGCACTAGGATTGCATCTACGTTGAGTTGTTTAGCCCCAAGATTGCATCCAGTTGGGATGGTATCGCACCAGGAATACATTTATGTGGGGTAGTCTTTCACCAGGAATGCATTTATGTGGGGTGGTCTCGCACCAGGATTGCATCCAGGTAGGGTGGTCTCGCACAGGATTGCATTTAAGTATGCGGTATCGCACCAATACTGCACCCAAGTGGCGTTATCTCGCACCAAGATTGCATCTAGGGGGGGTGGTCTCGCACCAGGATTGCGCCTAGGTCTGGTGGTCTTGCACCAGGATTACATCTAGTTGGGCTAGTCTCTCACCAATCTCGGTTGGGTCGTCTCACATCAGGATTGCATCTAGTGTAATATCTTAAGAAAAAGATGCGACGAATATTCCTGCTGCAGATTTGCAAAGAAGGATTGTGTTTGTGTACACATTAAAAAAAGATAAAACTAAAATCAACAAGAGCATATCTTCCAAAAGCTATTATAAAATTGGATTTAAAAAGGCAAGTTAAATTGGATGGGTAAAAATGTATGGAAAGAACATTGTCCATATAATCAAGAAAAAGACATTGGAGATTTCGCAATCTTCTAGGTATATCATGCTCCTCGTGAAGTTTCGACTTGGCTTCAAACCCTTGTGAATGCCCCCCCCCCTCCCCGCCCCCGCCTCCCGTGTCTCTTTCAGGACAAAACGAGAGTAGAAACAAAGTGATGCTTCCCAGTTACGTCTTTTTCTTCTAAGAAAGTTCAGAGTTCCTCTTAGAGTGGTTCTAGATCACATCTTCAAGCAGAAAACATTCAGTACATACTTCTATCGACGCCATTGTCATTAAAACTATTTCCTCAGTGACGGAATGAATCCGGATTTCTACTCCGAGTCATCCATAAACTAAATTTATTAACACCGTATACTTACTTCACCCTGAAAACCCATCCGTCCGGATCTAGGATTCGTCTTTCATAGATGCAGACACTTTCTATATTGTGGTCGTCATCTTAAACGTTCCTTGCTCTTGTGGGCTGGCATAAATCGACTTGACACTATACTCTTATATGTTGAGTTGATTTTTGTGGTTACTTGTGGTTGAGAGAGCCAGTAAGGTATATGAGATATGTCTAGAAGAAAAAAAACACTGATAGTTTTAATTTAGTTTGATTGAGACTGACTGGGGTACGGGGGCTAGAATGGCTTGCCTCTACTCCAAGTGAAAGTTGTAGCAGTGTACAAGGGATTGCGGAGTCCTGCACGAGAAAGATGTTATTCTTGCGTAGCGAGAATGGTATTCGTGTGTGGGATGAATCTCTTTCGTGATTGGGGTGAATGCTCTTCTTGCGTAGCGTTGATGTGTAAATGCATGGCGTGAATGTTGTTCTTGCGTGGGATGGATGTTCTTCTTACATTTAACAGATAAATAAAATCTATTTAAATCATACCAAACCTACATTATCTCACTTATCACTTACACAGTGGTGACAATCCTATGTTTAGACTACTCTCCATTACCGTACCGACTTGGTAAAGTTTTCCCCTACAAATATATAATTTGATCTCATGGATCCTGTTCAACGCGTGTTTTCTGGTACATCGCCATAAGTTGTTCAACCCTGCTTATTTTTAATCTGAATCATCATTACCTCTGCCCATAGAGCGGGCTTAGTTAGGTTATGTGATCACCCGTGCATGTGTTTTGTCTATGTTTGTTTGTAAAGTAGGGCTGAGGTTATTTGATCGTCAATGTATGCTTGTGTTTTGTCTATCTTGTGTATTTCAAAAGGATATTGAGGAATTTCAATGAAACTTCGCACTGGCTGAATCGCATTCGAATATACCAACTTAAAATGCCCGAAAGATGTCTTAGAATTCCTGAGCTTTAATTTATGTTGTAGTTTAGGCAAAATGAGTTCGGTTATATTCATTCAGAAACTTCGTATGGCAGAGGCAAAGCTGTCTTTTCTAGATTCTAGCCACCCTCTATGACAGGGAAAAAATTGAAGAAGAGGGGTCAGTGATTCCCAAGTGGCTATGACACGACCAGACCACTTGGATGCAATCTTGGAGTGGGACCACCCCACGTGGATGTATTCCATGGGAGGTTTTCTTCAATAAAACTTCCACTTTCTAGCTATGGCATGGACCACTAGGGGTGTTATAAAGGTCCCGCAGCATGCAACAACCTCCCTGCACTCTAACCTGGTCCCTCAGGACAGTCTCGTAGAAGGCGCGGCCCCACTTAATTGTGGTACCGTTGACGGTGTTCTACAGCACAGGCTATAGGATCAAAGACTCCCTCCCCCCCCGCCTGTATCTCTTAAGCGGTCGGAGAAAGCAGAAATTTCATCTGCTTGGGGGAGCTACAAACAACAACAACGCTCGCTTAGAGCCAAGTAATAATATTAATCTTGACACGTTAGATTGGAAAATTAATTATAGCTTTTAAAAAATAGGCAAGTATTAATGCAAATACTTTTGTGATATACAATACTTTAAAAGGAAAAAATCTATAGGGTTAACTAAGTGGAAGAGCAAAATTCTTTTAAAAAATTTCGACAATATATGAATATCTCAATAACAACAAAGATCATAAAATTAGGTGCGAAAAACTAACTTTCACGGCGTGGTCTCATATAAGATCCCTTCTTTGAGACTATTAAAAAAAATGAGCGACGACTTTTTTGACAAGAAATGTTCAGTTAGAAAACTGCAAAACTAATGAAAAGTATACCGTAAACTTAAGGGAGAAAATGTCATCTTTGGAAAAAAGTGAAGCAGCAGAGGAGATGAGTTCGAAACTCAAAGAATTGCAATTTTAAAACTTGGACGTTAAAAATGGCGGATAATTTCGTATAATTCAGATTTGAAAAAATATTCAAAACAAGAAATATAATTTACATAAGAATTGAAAAAAAATGGACTCAATTATTAATAACATAGAAAATTAAACAAAAGCGACGATAAACTCGAGGACTAAGATTAAAGAGAGAGAAGAGACCCAATACGAACTGCAATAAAGACTGAAGTTCCTATGTTCTATAAAATCAAGAAATTAAAGGTAAGCAACGTACCTCCAATCAAACGTGCGAGAGTCCTTCATTTTCAAGACGACAAATTTAGGAAGCAGGAGTATAAAAGTGCTAAACGTGAGATAGTCTTCATTAGCCTCTGCTTCTTTGAGAAAACGTGAAATTAAACAATTCAGGGGAGACAGCTCTCAGTACCAAGGAAAGTAGTTTCTTGGTCCAAGCTTAAGACAGTGGAAATTGTTCACGAGGCAACCAATGGAGTGGTTGGTTAAGTAAATACGCTCAAAATCCATCTTTATTAACAAGGTCTACAGCTATAATTCTTCTTGGTTGCATCAAGTCAGGGGCCTTGCCGCTGATTTGGATGGACAGCTTTCTTTGCGGTTTTGTGAAGGCTGGCGCTAGCGGTAGAGCGATGGTGGCATCCGAGCGAGAGCCTTGTGTGAATGACATTAATCCTCTTCTCCCGTGAGTGTAAGAATTAAATAGGCCACGAACGGCGTGAGGTTGCCAGGTGTCTTTATTATTGGGGTTGTCAGCAGGCGCTGGCTGCGCTTTTATTTTCGCTCTCCAAACTCATCAAGTTCGTATACTGAGTCTGGATTCAATATACAGATTTGTTTTCCCCTCATTAGTCCCTAGACAAGGCCCTTTCCTACAGACGTTGATAATTATTTTGTGTTAATTACCAACGCTTGGTTTAAGAAAACTCACCTAATGGGGTTTATATTTATCTTTGTGTAGTTTACTTCTTCCATTCTCTAAAATTTACCCCCACACTCTCTGTTGGTGGGTAGCATGGTATTAAAAGTTAAATGCTAGTTTTCTTGAGATTTATTTTATTTTTTATTACCCTTGTCCCTCCTTCTCCTCAGCTGTCTTCTTCTTGTGTCCCTATTAATGATCGTCATAATTCTTCGAACCCACTTTCCCTGTGAGGCGGCAACTAAGCCGGGTTGATAATGGTCTATCATTTACCCGTCAAGGGAATATAATTCCCCTTTTTCCCTCCACCGAGTGGTTAAAGTCAGGAGCGAAAATCGGAGATATTTTAAGTCAATAAAGAAATAAAGCATAAAAAGGAAAATTCAAGTAGAAAATCACCGTCGAGAACATATGTGATCGTTGGTCTTGGAGGTTACACTTGAAAGCTTCAAGAATTCGAGCAAGAAACAGAAAAAAACCCGTAGAATTACGAGGCAATTTTCCGGAGGTAAGGGTCGTAAAGAGGTCTAAATGTCCCTCATTAAAAAGAACTTCAGAAATGAGAAGAATAAATTCTCTCATGTCTCTCTTTCTCTTCCTGGCACTCTTGAAACGTTTTCGAGAATGGTACATCAGTCAAAAAGCAACCTATAACTCTATACAATATTATACAACTCACTGATAAATTAACGGGTTTATTATCTATTACAATTACCACTAGCAGTACCAGTATAATTGTCTGTGTATAAGAAGAATTCTACATATATCTCTTGTAAATTCTGTTCTAAACGACAACTAAGGGTGATTGGAGACAACTAGGAAATAGTTGAGGAATGGGAATCACTCAGTGTCGGGTATTGTAGGCCTGTAGATGAAGGTATAAGGAAATCAGAGCGATAGAGAAGGGATCCACATTGAAGCGCTTGGTCCGAACCGCGCTTTCCATGTTGGATCGACGATCTAGCAAAACTCAGAAATAAAGAATGGGAAGCGTCCGCTTGCCCCAATCGTGTGGACAGTCTGCATGATACCATATCGCCTTGCGGTATCATAAGCCTTCTCCAGATCTAAAAACACCGTGGTGTAGTGCAGTGTATGAAGAAGGCCTCGCAGTTGACATTTCCCACTTATAGCAGAGCAGAACAGGTTTACCAGTTGAAAGTGGTCAACTAAGTTTATAATGGTTCACTTAGTTAATGAGATGCCGGGAGAGTACCAATTTAGATGAGGAATAACTTGGGGGTGAGCCTGAGGTACCCGTAAAGAGGTGCCGGACGAAAGCGTTTGAGGTCTCACCGTCGAGTTTGCTCTGACTCCCAAAGTTCTTACGGGAAATCCGTTTATAGGCTAGGTGCGAAAGGCAACTTGCTTATCAATGCGTTAAATGAAGAACTCGAAAGGAAAATTATGTTTTGTAGGATATATTCTTGGCTTAGGTCTACCTTAATTCGGGCAAGCGAGATAGTTGAGTCTTTCTTCGGTTTTGTTGTAAGTTTTCCTCTACGTTAGATAATTGGGGCTAAGGACGGCTGGATTTAATGACGAGGAACAGACTCGTGAGGCCAATAAGATTAATGTGAATCCGGAATCAAGAGAGATGAATGTATCTTACTAGTAATAGGGATGTTATTATCCTGGGAATTCTCTGCCTGTCTTATTTATAAGAACCTCTATTAAAGGGGCGTAACTTGGCTATCCTTAGTCAGAGCACAAGGTGGAGACTCGCAGGTTAATTATGTTAGTTTTTTCCTTCGTTGAGACTGCTGGGCGGAGTTAAAAGGGGGTGTATGTTCTAATGTAGACACATTTGGCCGCCTCCGGGCTGGCATCGATATCAACTTGATAGCAAAGTTGATTTTGTTGTTTCGCCTGTCCACGTCAATTTTAACTGGTCAAACCCAACTCCGTTCCGGCTGCCTCGTTATCTTGAATATAGACCTTTCTGCTCGCAGCTGTTTCCTCGCGTGTGTATGTTTGTGCATTCGCGTAGGAAACTCCACCTATTCGCTTGCCTTCTTATACTCATGTTTTCTTAATACATGTACAATTGTAATTTAACATTATATATAAGTATTAGTGTTATTCTACATCAATTCATCGCTAATACATGGCATATTATTTCAGTAGTTAATATGTGTGCCCAATTTCAGGATTTCATAGGTCCAACAGGGTGCTCATTTGAGAGGTCTTCGCCGGAAAACAACTCAGTCAAAGGTAAACCTGTCGTTGAAGGGTTCTCCGCCTCTGAAGGGTAAAGTTCAGCGAGATCATAGGTACAGTAAATGCTGGCAGAGCAGTTTAGTAGATAGAGAATGCGGAGAAAATTATGTGATTTTTTTTTTAATATAAAGAGCTTATCTGGCAACTGCCTACTTGGGCATTAGTCGCCGTATAAAAAACTGCATAGAACTAGGCTACTTTTAAATTTAATGCGATAGTATGCACAAAAAACAAAAAAAAAAACAACAACAGAAACTAAAAAAACGGGAAAAGGAAACAAGTAGTAAGCAAGTTCCTGCGTCGGGGGAGGTCTTCCCGGCGCAGGAGCGTGCATCTATGAAGGAAAAAAACAAAAAAACAAAACAAAAACCATGGTTAAATAATAGGGAGAAGGCTGGCCTCCCCCCAAAAGTCAACAAGTCCACCAGTCAAAGTGCACGCAGTCATCCCGAGTACAAGGGACAGGCGGTAGCGACCCCACCCATCCCGGTACTAACAGGAAACGTGCGTGAAGATCACCCAGACTGGGACATTCGACAAGAATATGCCGAACAGACTGAGGGACGACGCAGTCGTCATAATAGGGCGCAGGCGAGCGCTCCATCAAATAGCAATGCGTCACACGAGTATGTCGCATTCGAAGACGACAGAAGGTGACCTGAAGCTATCGCGGCATTGGGGAAAAGGTCCATGGGAATAGTCACGGCGCAATAGCACGCAACTTTAAGTTCCCTTCGACCGTCTCCCATCTTCTTTGCAAAGCAGTCCGAAGAGCTTCCTGTATTCCTACCATGTAGTCGGTGTGAGGAAAGGCGAAAGGCTGGTCCGGTCAAAGAAGTCCTAGGGGACTCTTGGGCACCCTTATCGGTGCGCTCATTCCCCGCAAATCCGACATGTCCAGGAACCCAGCAAAACATAATCTCAACATCCAGCCGGCTCGCAAAAACCGTGGCGTCACGGATATCGCGAACTAGGGGATGCGGAGATTCCAATGCCCGGAGAGCCCTCAGGGCGCTTTGTAAGTCGCTATAGGTCAAAATCCGGTCTCCGAACCGGGCACGTCGCGTAATCTCCCGTACCGAGTGGTGTATTGCCACCAGTTCGGCCGTGAAGACCTACGAAGTGCCTGGCAGAGCCCCGCTGACTTCAAACAGAGGGGATAAGGCGTGCAAGCCGACCCCCTCTTGGGACTTGGAGCCATCTGTATACACTGGCACGGTTCCAGTGTGACACGAGGTGTGCTCCAAAAAGGTCGAACGCAATACTTCTGGCGCTGTACAAGCTTTCGAAGCAGAGGCGTGGCGTCTCTCGGCATCATAGACACCGTCGAGATCAGCTGCGGATGCAGTAAGAGCTGTTCGCGACTGAGAAAGGCGCTGGGATCGCGCGTACAGGCGAGTAATGCACTGCAATCGGCGTAGAGCGAGTGACGGCTCTCCAGCATCGACCAACAGGCTCTCAATGGGGAAACTGAGGAAGGCACTGGTCCCAAGGCGAAGACCGGGGGGGCGAATCGAGTCCACCTTCCGTAATAAACGCTCGGCTGCGGATGCAGAAAACTCGCATCCATAGTCGAGCTAAGAACGAACAAAAGATCGATAGAAAAGTAAAGCAAGTAGCCCTATCAGCACCCCAAGCGCTGAACGTAACGGAACGGAGAATATCCATGGCGATGGTACAAGAGACACTAAGGCGGCGAATATGAGCATCCCAGGTGAGGCGTCGGTCGAATACAAAACCAAGGAAAGAGTGCGATTCAACCACATCCTGGCTCACCCCATTAAGAAACAAATCTGGGTCGGGGTGGAGCCGTGGATGGCGGCAGAAGTGCACCACATTAGTCTTGGCCAAGTAAAATCAAAACCTGTGGGCTTCGGAATAGCAAGAGACGTGGTTCAATGCCTGTTGAAGTCGACGCTCCAGAGTTGGCACCTGGGACGCGCCAAAAGAGATCGAAAGGTCGTCCAGATAGAGCGTAGCGAGAACATCTTCGGGCAGCACCTAGGTGATCCCATTGATGCTCAGGTCAAAAAGTGTGACACTGAGGACACTTCCCTAAAGGACACCCTCTTCCTGCCCCTTTGGACTGGAGAGGGCTCTCTCACCAGTACGCGGAATCGACGATTTCGGAAAAATTCAGATATGAACATTGGAAGCGTCCCCTCACCCCCATCGTATGGAGAGTCTCCATGATACCGTATAGCAATGCGGTATCAAAGGCCTTCTCCAGATCGAAAAACACCGTGGCATAGTGCTGTCTACGAAGGAAAGCCTCGCAGACGGCACTTTCCAGTTGGAGCAGAGAAACCGACGTGGAGTGGAACTTGCGGAAGCCGCACTGTGCAGAAGACAGATAGCCTTCGCTGTCCAGGAAAAAGTCTAATCTAACATTTACCAATTTATCCATCAACTTGAACACGCAAGAGGTTAGAGATTGGACGGAAACCGGTCGGAGTAGAGTGATCTCTCCCCGGCTTGCGAAAGGTGAGCACAGTAGCGATTCGCCAGGAATCTGGAAGAGGAACCTCCACCCAGATCCTGTTGAACAAATCTAACAGCAAGGCCATGCCTCGCTCACCCAGGGGTCGAAGCATGGCATACGGGACATCGTCCGGACCATGGGTGGTGTCCGCGCACGAAGCAAGAGAAGAGCGCGACTCACTCACAGTAAACCTGTCGTTGAAGGGATCTCCGCCTCTGGAGGTAAAGTCCAGCAGGCGGCCTTCCGCAACATCACCATGTGGATTGAATGCTGGCGGAGCAGCATACGCCTAGAGAATGCGAAACAAAGCGGTCGCGAAGGATTCCGGCACGGATGCGGGGTCCGAGATTGTGGTCCCATTCTCCTGGAGAACGGGAGATGGGGCCTGAGAGAACTTGCCGCGAATCCTTTTGACTCTCTTCCACACCTCTGTTAAAGGGATCTTCCCGTTAAGTAAAGACAAGTATGCCCGCCAAAAAGAGCGGCGGGCATGCTTCGAAATATACCGGAACCTAGCCCTAGCCCGACGAAATTCAGCGACAGTGAAATCGTTTGGGCAGCGCTTATAGCGCATGTAGGCATAGCGCTTCTGTTTGAGGGTCGTCTCACACTCGGCCGACCATCATCGGAGTGGTCGGCGTACAAAACGGCCAGATGTTCTATGAATAGTAGTCAGGCCGGCGGCGATGAGTTGCCGGAAAAAACTCAATGGCCTCAACTACCGATCTAAATTCCTCGACTGAGATAGAGAATTCAGTCATTTCCTGAAATGCAGGCCACCGCGCCCGCGCCAAGCACCACCGAGGTGGTCTCTCAGGGGGCAGTTGACCTGAAAATGATATTTGAATGGGAAAGTAATCACTACCATGGAGGTCATCGACCACCCCCCAATCAAAATCAGGCTGTGCATCCTAAGAGCACAAGGATAAATCAAGGCAAGAAAATGAAGCTGTTATATGGCAGTGATGCGTAAACTCATCCACATTTAGGATACCCATCTCAAGCTCTTCGATCAGAGCAGGAAGGACTTGTCCCCTGGGATTTATTGAGTAATATCCCAGGAGAGGATACCTGCCGTTCAGATCTCCAAGCAAGAGAAAGGGCCTCGGCAACCGTGCCACGACGCGGCGGAAGTCTCCTGCGTCAAAGTCAGCTGACGTTGGAATGTACGTCAGCTACGATCCTAGTGAAGCTGCACAACCACTGCCTGAAAGGAGGTATCTAAAGAGAAAGGAAGAACGGAGACATCATGCCGCGTGTAAACCGCGCATCCACCAGCCCGGCGATTCCGTGGTGGTGGGGTTGCAAGACCCTCATACCCCGTGGGGGCGGTCAGGGAGCACGCGCCTAGCATGGTCTCCTGCAGAAAGATAGCTAACGGGGAGGGGGACGAGACGAGCCTCTGCAGCTCCTCCCAGTTTGCCCGGAGTCCACGGCAATTCCATTGAAGGAATATGCCCTCCAGGCCTAGCTCGGAGGAGACGCGGGGGCCCTCCTCGAACTGAAGACCCTCATGGAAATGGCAGTAAGCTTTCCGGAGGCAAAACCCCGGACGCTGTTGGCTGGACAAAGCGCTGAAGGCGGCGTAGCCTTCGAAGACTTATTTGGGGAGGTTGGGCTCACCATGCGAGTCTTTTCCTCCCTCCGCCTCGAAACCTTCTGCGGGCGTTGCGGCTTCGGAGGCGGGGGGCCCTCTTTTCGAGGAACCACTGTCTCCGAGCAACTCGCTCCACCACCAGGCGTGGGCGAAGGAGCCAAAGCTCCTTTGTTGCTTGCCTCCTTTTGGAGGACAGCTTTAGGAACCCGGGAAGATGGCCTAGCGACCAACTTCAGGGTAGTTGCCTCTTGTGAGTCTAACGGCTCGGTGGAGGCGCGTGGTCGTTTCGCGTTACGGTAAACGCTCACGCTGGGGAAAGGGGGGGAGCCCTGTTTTTTGCCGGGACTAGATGTTAACCCGTTGTGCCGTCAGCTTTACCAGCGGAGCGCCCAAGTAGATTAGCACACGCAGAAGGGCGGTGAATGGGCGCGGAAACAACCATGCTCGTTGGCCTAGATGGGCTAGTAGCAGAGGGTGTCTTTCTAACCATTAAGGCATAAGATGTCACAGGCAGAGCCGGGCGGGCTAAGACCAAGTCCTTAGCCTCGCGGAATTACAGTCGATCATGGCCTGAACGGCTAGGATTTCTTTCTTAACGAGATATGCACCACATTGCTTTGAAGAAGCGGGGCTCGGCTCTCCGCAATTGACACACTTGTCCACACACGATTTAGACATCTTGTGGGGCCTTGGATCAATTTACACAGAATTCGGGTGACCCCGACTTTGCATTTCTACAAGAACGATTGTATGGCCGAAACGGTGACAGTAATAGCACCGCCGCGGAAGCGGCACGAATGCCTTTACGCGGTAGCGGTACCAACCGGCCCGCACCGACTCAGGGAGCTTGTCACAGTCGAACGTGATGAAGAGTGTAGGGGTGTGTCTCAAGGCCCCTCCCTGCTTTCTCATCACACGTTCGACCTTGACCGCGCCATGGTCGGCCAGCTCTAAGGTGATGTCCTCAATAGAGTAGTCAACGAGTTCCCTCACATAAACTTCTCCTTTCACAAAGTTCATGGTAGAGTGCGGCGTCACACTCACCGGGGTGCCATGAAGTGTCCGAAGAGCACTTATCTTGGCCGCCTCGGCGGGATTCGCCGCATTCGCCAGAAGGCTCTCATCCGAGAAACGGGTCACCTTCGGCTCTCTACCAATTGCACTAGCTAATCCTCTCCTCTGATGGTTCATGTTACCCTTGGCCAACATGGTGCCATCAGTGGAGCGAATGACGAAGCGTTTGAAGCCAGCGGGCTCGAAAACGCTAGGTAACCTCTGAATGAGGGGCCCCGATGTTATAGAGGCTCCGCCATGTGCACTTTTCTTCTTAGTCGGGGGCTCCGGACCGGCTGGGGAAGAGGGCCTTATGTGCCGAACTTGGCTTGTTCGCCTACCAAAGTGGTAGCAGACCCATCCATCCCCACAACCCCCGCGGATGGAGAGGATGTCAGAGTCTTTTTAGTCTTAGTCTTTTTCTTCTTCTTTTTAGGAGAGGAGGGTGGGGAATGAACCCGCTTCTCACCTCCGCCGGTAGAAGCCCCTAGGCCAGATGGACCGGCCTCAGCCAGTTGCTTCTCCGAGATGGAGAAGGTCCTGGTGGTCGCAGGGGCACCGGTTGGAGGAGATCCCTCCCCTCCTTGTACTGCCTCGGAGACCGCAGCTGTTTGAGGATAACCTTGCATAGGGGCAGATTTGGGTTCGGTGCTTGTTTCCGAGCCCGGATCCCCCCCCCCCACATGGAAGGCCCTAAGGTCTGAGGCTGTGTTTCCTCAAGGAACATGTCTATTACAGGAGCGGCCTCCAGTTGGCCATTCCCTCCCAGGACATCGCAGGTCCCTTTGGCAGCGTCACCAGTCTTGTGTGGGGAGGCGCAGGCCTTGATCCAAGCAAGGTTAAATATTCTTGCCAGCAGGTCTTTTGAGGGAAGCGACCGAAGCGGCTTAGCTTCCCCCCCCCTAAGGGGGTTTGCCCTCCCGAGCCGCTTCGATGTGGAGCGGTTAGCTATGGGCTGCCTGCTGGCTTTCTTGGCAGTCCCCTTTGAAATCAAAGGAGGGACTGCCGCTGGAAGCAGGGAGGTGGCCGAAAGCACTTCCAGAGAAGGGGGTGAGGGGTAGTCCCCTACACCCCCCTAAGCGTAGGAGAGGAGTAGGCCTCCTCTCCGGTTAAAGAAATATGGAGGGTCCCCTGTGCTTGCACAGGGGAGAGGGACCTCTATTTTTCTGTGGAGCTGCCCGAGGGCGGCTTCGTTGATGAGCAAGGGGAATTGGGGAGAGATTTGGGTTTTTTTTTAATTTTGTCATTCATTGGCATGGTAATCCTCTTTTTCACATGGGATGCCATCGCGCATCACCTCTCGCAGTAGCCCACACTGCAAGAGGTTCTTAAATGCCCAGGAGAGTCAGGCGCCACCATTTGGGAGTCCATCGGCATGGCGGCTCCACCTTAGACGTGGCGTAAAACTAATAGATTGTCAAGAGGAAAGGAAAAGGGATGTGAGGAAGGTATGGGTGGGGATGAAACAGGTTGTTAAAAAAACATCCCGAACCGGAGCTCAGAGGTTAGGTAACATTGTCCCCTCTCCCCCCCAGCCCGGATCCGGGACGGTTGACTTGAGAAAAAGGTCAGCATCTACCCTGTCAAATTAGAGGCTGACCAGAGAAAGTTGTGGGAGAGGTTGTATGAACAGCGACGAAGAAAGGAAGATATACAGCCTATCTGAATGAAGGAAGAGAGGCTAAGCTGGGGCCGGACGGAGCGCTGGATCCCATCAGCACGGCGGCCAGGATGGCAAATCGCCGCGCCCCTTACGGGAAAAACTGATGCGATTGGCTCCGCCTCGGACTCAGATGCGGTTTCTGAGATTGCGGTCCTATTATCCTGGATAAACAGGGGGGACTGCAAGACCTCTAGCTGTATCCTTTTAGTTCGCTTCCACACCTATTCAAGAGAGGTCTACCCATTAAGTCAAGACACCTTGCCTGCTAGGAAGAGCAGGCAAGCATGCTTCGAAACATACCGGAATCTAGCCTAAGCTCGAAGAATTTTATCGACAGCGAAATAGTTCAGGCGGCGCTTATAGCACATGTACATATGCATACCGCTAATGTTTGAGTGCTCCTCACACTCTGCTGATAACCACGGAAGCACCTGGTAGGGAAAATGGCCGGAGAACTCAATGAAACTCACCCACCGGCCTAAACACCTTGAATGGGACAGAAAAACCAGTCATTTCCTGAAATGCGGACCAGCACGCACGCGCTAACCACCATCGGGGGGAGGTGGGTTTTAGGCGGCGGCGGTCTCAAATATTTGAATGGGAAAGTGGTCACTACCATGAAGGTCATCGATAGATCAGAGATAGATCAGTAGAAGAAAATGAGGCAGTTCTAGGGCAGTAATGCGTAAATTCATCCGCATTCAAGACACTTATCTCCAGCTCGTCGATCAGGTCCGCAAGACCCGAACCCTGGGATAGTTCAAGTAGTCTCTCCAGAGACGGTATCTACGATTCAAAAGCCCGAACAGTAGAAAGGCTCTCGGCAACCATTCTACGATGCAGCGGAACTCCCCCGCTTCAAAGTGGGCTGACGATGGAAAATAAGCAGAAATAAGAATATCTCTCTTATCCAGGTGCAGCTGCACTGCTACTCCCTGGGGGGAGGGGAGATGTATTTAAAGCATAGATAAGAACGGAGACATGTTCGGTGTAAATTTCGCATCCTCCTGCTCGGTCTCCATCCCGTGGTAGTGAGTTCGCAAAACCCTTATACTCCGGGAGAGTATGCAGGGGGCACGCGCCCAGCATGGTCTCCTGCAGAAAGATTGCTAACATGAAACAAAAATAGACGAGCCTCCGCAGCTCTTCTCAGTTGACTCTGAGTCCGCGGCAAATCCATTTAAGAAATATGCCCTCCAGGCCTTGCTCGGAGAAGATGCGGGTGCATTCTTCGACGTGAAGAACCTCACGTTAATGGCCGTACGCTAACGGGAGGTAGAACTGCGGGCGCTCTTGACGAACAAATCATTGAAAACGCAATCGCTTTCGAGGACTTATCTGAAGAGGTTGAGCTCATTATTCGAGTCTTTTCCTCCCTCCGCTTCGAAACCTTTGATATGCGGGGGTCCCTCCTTTGGAGGATTCATCATCTCTGAGTTACCCAGCCCAGCCTTGGATGGGGTGTATGAGCTGAAGCTCCTTTGGTGCCGTCCTCTTTTCGGGAAGGGAGGGGGCGGATTTAGGAACTGCAGAACACGGCTTCATGAAAATCTTCACGGATTTTCCTTCTCTGAGTATAACAAATCGGTGGAGGAGCGCGGCCGTTTCGTTTTACGAGACGCGCTCACGATCGGAGAGGGAGAGAACCCTAGTTTTAGCCGAAGCTGGCCTTGATACACTTGGTCATACACGATAGGGACTTATCCTGGAAGGCCTTGGACCAACTTACACATACTTCAGATAAACCCGACACAATGAGTGAGGGAGCCTGTCACGGTCGAGCATGACGAAGTGTGTAGGGTAGGTTTCGAGGATCCTTCTTGTTTTCTCAATACATGTTCGACCTCGACCGCTCCATTGTTGGCCAGCTCCAAGGTGATGTGTTCTATCGAGTGGTCCAGAATTTCCTCACATAAATCACTCCTTTCTCGAAGTTCATGGTAGAGTGTTGCGTCACACTCACTGGCGAACCATAAAGTGTCAGAAAGACATTAATCATGGCCGCCTCGGAGGAGTCCGACGCATTCACCAGAAGGTTCCAATCCAAGAAACGGGTCACCTTCGGTTCTCTACAAATCAACAAACTGGCGTAATCAAAGCTACGCTCAGCGCACTTGTGACTTTGGTATTAGTCTGGGTTAACCCACCCGAGGGCGCCTCGGAGCCAAACATGCCGATCTTCGCTTGGTCGACTGCCGTAAAGTCAACGGATCCGCCCGTTGCCGGGGATCAGAACTTGAAGAATAAAACAAGGTTGCGGGTAATAATAAAAATATAACAATAAAAACCCTTTTCAAGGGTATTTAAGCACCAAATTAAAAAAAAAGCCGGTTGAGGGATGATTAAGCACCAAATGCAAGAATAAAACTCGGTTGAGGGGTAATTAAGCTCAAAGTGTAAGAATAAAAAAAAAGGTTAAGGGGAATTAATCACAAGATGTTAAAAAAACACCCGACTGAGGGGGATTAAGCATAAAATATAAGAATAAAAACGTGATTGAGGGGCAATTAAGCACAAAATATAGGAATAAAAACCCAATTAAGGGGTAATTAAGCACATAATGTAAGAAAAAACATTTATGGGGTGTTGGCGCTTAAAACCTATTAACAAAAACTTTAGCAAAGGCTCAGTGACGTCATGAAAAAGAATAAAAATGTCAATATTCCCTTATGAGCATATTTCCCAAATGAAAAGAAGAGAGAAGACAACAAACAAAAGATAAAGATGAAAATAAATGAAACGAATAGAAATTACAGAACTAATGAAAAATAGCAAAGAATAACACAATGGTAATCCCAAATCTTGGGGGCCGGAAAAGGGCATTAAAAATAATTAAAAATAAAGCCAACTATGAATTGGGAGCTCTCGCGGGGAATTATCTAATATTATTGAACCATACCAGAACTAACTGATTAGTGCTGGAGTTTCTGGCGAGGGTGGGGGAGGCTTATCTAGAGTTGTAAATAATATAATTAAGCATTCAAATGAGCAAAACCGCCATACAGATGCAGCAAGCGTCGAATCGGCGAGCGTTTGTGAAATGATTCGTAAGAAGGCTACATATACAACCGATTCTCTGGATTCAATATCATCCTCCCTCCTTGTTAAATGTAGTGAATCAGCAGTTGGCAAACTTCTCGGTACAGAAAACGTTAAAAGAATAATGAGAAACAGACGAAACAAGAAGCACGCAGGATTTCTCCTTCCACCCAATCGAAGATATTGTTTTTCCACAAGACTATACAAAATTGCCGATTGCCGCAGGTTGATGAGTCTTTATATTTTGACTCAGGAGATTATGAAAAAAGCATTATAGTCTTTCCCGAAAGCAAAATCTTTAATTCTGGATGAAAAGCAAAACAGTGGCATGCCGATAGCATATTTAAACCAGTGGCGTTGTTATTATATCAATTCTACACGCTGCATGGTTCTACAATTCCATTCTACAATTCCATTAGTATATGCTTTTGTACCCACCCGATAAAACAAAAGAAACGTATAGGATTTTTAGATGCATTAAAAGATTCGATTCCGCTTCAATCCCGTCAGCAATAACTTCTGATTATAGAAAAAAACGTAATTAAAACTCGTAAGCAAGTACATATTCCCAAACAAGAAGTAAAGAGAATGCTTTTCACTTTCTCAATACACCATGTGAGCCATTGAAGCAACCGGTCTAAAACAGCGATATGAAATTAGGTAGATTTTGCCCTAAACATTTGCATACTATTTGCATTAGCATTGTCCTTCCGAATAAAGTAGTCTAAACTTTTAAAATTTTGTGGGGCAGCGATATTTTCCTCCTAAATTTCAACAAATCGGTGATTTATGTGAGGATACTTGGATTGGTGGTCTAGATCGAATGCAATGGAGTCAACCACCGCAATTTTCACAGAGATGTGGGAAGTTAAGGATGCTGTTCGACAGGAGTTGCCAAAAAACAAATAATAATGTCGAAGAGTAGTTGACGGATTGTCCTCCCAATATTTTGAAATTCCTGAAGTGCATAGAAAAGAACAAAGTTTAGATGAAGCTAAAGCCAAACGATATTTAACAGGACAAGAGACAGCGAGGAAAAGAATAAAATATCGGGTTTATACAAAAAGAATGAGAATTATTCTGAATGTCGTTATTCTTTAAATGAATGATCACGACAGATGAACGGTAACACAAAGCTTTTTTTGCGGCGTAAACTATCTAACTCAACTAGTACTAAATATAGTTTGTTGGTTGATTTCGCCGATAAATTTGAATGTCAGTGAATTTTGCGTTGGTGAACTTTACCCAAGATATAAATTAAATGCTCACCAAAATCAAGAAAGAAAAACAAACCAAATAAACAAAACCCCACTAATTCAAAATCCAATCATGCCATCACAAAATTACAGAGAGGGGTCCACCTCTCCTAAGGACTTTATGACACCACAACCTGGCTCGAGGATCCTGTCTCAAACATCAGAGGCAAACTAAAGCGCCCCTATCTTCCCAATACAGGGAGAGGTACCGCATGAAAATCTCCGCCAGCAGTGGCGCACAGTTTGATATATCAAGCCATTCTCGCGAAGGATTCCGTTACATGGCGCTGAATCTCGGAAGTTCATCCCTCGAGGCATTAGGATAGGTATATAGGAATGGTCGAAGCGGGATTGCATGCAACTTTAAATTTATTAGCACCATTTCTCATCTTGATTACGATCCATCGTAATGTATTCAATGTATGGAAGAGCGATATACCGGTCCGGTACCTCAGTCTGCGCAGACAGTATGGCCTCTTCATCAGAGTGCTCATTTTCAGCTAACCCTACGAGGGGCGGTCAATAAGTTTTGCAATTCGGATATAAGGAAACGAGATATGAGGAAATTTTTTTTATTATTTTTCAATATAACTACCCTCGACTTCAATGCACTTGTGCCACTTGTCCCTGAGGCTTCGAATTCCCAACAACCAGAAATCTCCCGGCTGCTGTTCAATCCACTCTTGGACGGCGAGCTGGACATCTTCAACGTCCTCAAACCGGCGTCCACGCAGTGCAGCATTGAGCTGGCGGAATAAAAAGTAGTCGCTGGGCGCCAGATCCGGACTGTAGGGGGAATGGTTGAGCTCCTCAAATCCGCACTCGCGCAGGGCAGCTTGTGCAACTCTGGCCTTGTGGACAGGGGCATTGTTGTGGAGGAGCAGGACACCGCGTGTCAACTCGCTGCGCCACTTCTGACGGGTGCACTTCTTCAACCCAGCCAGTTCCTCGGCGTAATATTGGCCTGTGATGGTCCTTCCACGAGGCGCATAGTCCACCATCAACACTCCCTCAGAATCCCAGAAGATGGTGGCCATGATCTTCCCGGCTGAGGGTTGGGTCGGGCACTTGATGGCGGTAGTAGAGCTCCTGTGCTTCTACACCATGCTTTCTAGCTTGGTCTCGGGATCCCAGTGATGGACCCTTGTTTCATCACCTGTCACTATGCGTAACTCGAATCCCACCAGGTCTTGGTTGTACAAGAGCAGCAGTTCCTCCGAACTTTGACGACGTTGAAATCGATCATGGGCGTGAGGTTTCTAGGGACCCAACGGGCAGAGACCTTGGTTATGGCCAAATTGTCGTGGATGATGTTGATAACACTTCCATGTGATATTCAAAGTTCTCGCTCGCTTTCTTTGACCTTCACGTGTCGATTTTGGAGGATCCTCCTCTACACACGGGCCACATTGTCCTCGTTGGTCACGTCTGACGGGCGTCCTGGATGGGGGTCATCTTCAAGGGATTCACGACCATGGCGGAACTCCCTATGCCAGCGAGCAATAGTTGGTTAGGAAGGGGCGGTGTCGGTGTACACTGCAACAATGCGTACAGTGATCTCGTTTGCATTCTTGCCTTCCTTGGCACAAAATTTGATCACTGTGCGGTGCTCAACCTTCTCCATTGTTGAAAAATTTGTGACTGACGATCTGCGATCAGCTACTGCTTCTTAAATAGACGAGGCAGGAGTGTGCGGCTGCAGGTCCTGACTTGTCATAACTTGTGCTAACACCCCCACAAACAGCCATCCCCTTTCCTCTGTTTTGCCCTACCGATTCGCAAAACTTATTGAACGCCCCTCTCATATGTCGAGTGAGGGACCCAGCTGAAGACAATCTCAGCATAACCTAGGCGTAGAGTAGCCGTAGAGTCACGGATATTAGGAACGAGAGGATGCGTAGATTACAATGGCTTAACATCACTTAGTGTCCTTTGCATTGAATTAGAAAAAGGTCTCCGAACCAGACACGGTGCGTATATTTCATGCTTAGCTCTATATGGCAACCGGTTCGCCCGTGAAGAAAGACGCAACGTCCGGAAGAAAATCGCCACCTTCAAACTGAGGGAAGAGGAATGGAAACAAATATTAAATGATAATCATCGACGCCATCGGTGAGAGAATTGCATCAAACTCTCGGAACAGTTTTCTCCCTCTAAACTCGAAAGTATTAGGGAATACTGCTTCATTATGAGGCATAGTCACCGACGAGAAACGTTGCCAAGAAATGAAAGTCGTTGATTCGGGGATACCTTGAACTCGGGTGTGCAAGCAAATCATGCATTGTGCAATAAGCGAACCAAGTGGAACCTCCTCGCATCGAAGAGAAGGCTATCTAGGTTGAACGTGAGAAGGTTTCCTGTAATAGACGTCGGAGGAGTAGTATTTTATTTATGTTATCTGGCGACTGCCTTCTAGGGCGTAGGTCGCCGCACTCATGCCAGCCTAAATCTAGGATACAGTAAAAGGCAGATTAAAAAAAATAAAAAAAAAGGAAAATAAAAACAAGAAAATTGAAGAAATATAGAGCGAACTCAGTCGACGGGAAAAAACCCGCCCTCTCCGACGGAAGAAGACCGCTATCCATGGTTGAATTTTAAATAATAGGGAGAAGACCGGCTTCCTCCAAAAAGTCTAAAAGTCCACAGGTCGGTGTACACGAAATAGTCCCGAGTACAAGGGACAGGCGGTAGCGACCCTGCCCATTCCGCTACCAGGACAGGTATAGTGCGCGAAAATCACCCAGAATAAGACATTCAACAAGAATGTGCCGAACAGTCTGGGGGACGACGCAGTCGTCACAATAGGGCACTGGTGAGCGCTCCATCAAAAAGCGATGCGTCACACGAGTGTGCCCGATTCGGAGACGACAGAAAGCGATCTAAAGCAGTCGCTGCATTGGGGGATAGATCCATAGGAACAGTCGCGGCGCAATGGCACGCAATTTTAAGTTCCCTTCGACCGTCTCCAATCTTCTTTGCCAAGCAGTCCGAAGCCCGTATTCCTGCCATGTAGTCGGTGTGAGGAAGAGCAAAACGCTGGTCCGGTCACAGAGTACTCGCGGGCTCTTTAGCGTCTTCATCGGCGCGATCATTCCACGCAATTCCTACATGTCCAGGAACCCAGCAGAAGATAATCTCGACATCCACCCGGCTGGCCAAAAAACATGGCGTCCTGGATATTGCGAACCAGGGAAAGCGGGGATTCCAATGCTCCGAGAGCACTCAGGGGGCTTTGTGAGTCGCTATAGATCACAATCCAGTCTCCGAACCAGGCACGTCACGTAATCTCCCGTACCTAGTGGTATATTGTCACCGGCTCAGCCGTGGAGACAGACGTAGCGCCTGGCAGAGCCTCTCTGACTTGCAATAGAGGGGATAAGTCGTAGAACTCAACCCCCTCTTCGGACTTGGAGCTCTCCGTATACACTGGCACGATTCCAGCGTAACACGAGGTGTACTCGAAACAGTTCGAACGCAATACTCCCGGTGCTGTACAAGCTTTGGGAGCAGAGAGGTGGCGACAAATAGCCAAATGTGGTACCCTCCAGGGAGGCGTCCTGAGCATAGCCAGGGGAGCCACCAAAACGAGAGCTATACCTAGCTCTCAAAGGAGTTTCCTGGCCCTAAAGTCAAAAGGCTTAGGGTATGACTGGCGGCATATGCACCGTCGAAATCAGCTGCGGATGCAGTGAGAGCTGTTGGAGACTGAGAGAGGCGACGGGCTCGCGTGGACAGGCAAATAACGCACTGTACACGGCACAAAGCGAGTGTCATCTCGCCAGCAGCGACCAACAGGCTCTCAATATGGGAAGTGCGGAAGGCATCGGTCGCAAGGCTAAGGCCGGTATGGTGGATCGAGTCCACCTTCCGCAATAAACGCTCGGCTGCAGAGGCAGAAAACTCGCATCCGTAGTCGAGCTTCACACGAACAAAAGAACCGATAAAAACAGGCTGTAGCCCTATCAGCACCCCAAGCACTAAACGTCACGGAACTGAGAATATCCACGCACAGGTACAAGAGACCTTAAGGCTGCGAATATGAGCATCCCAAGTGAGGCGTCGGTCAAATACAAGACCAAGGAAACGGTGCGATTCAACCACTTTCAGGCGAACCCCATTAATAAACAAATCTGGGTCGGGGTGGAGCCGTGGATGGCAACAGAAGTGCACCTCCTAAGACTTGGCCAAATAAAGCCAAAACTTGTGCGCGTCGCCATAGCAAGAGACGCGGTCCAATGCCTGTTGGAGTCGAGGCTCCAGAGTTGGCATCTGGGACGCGCCAAAGAGATCGAAAGGTCGTCCACATAGAGCGTAGCGAGAACATCTTCCAGCAGCACCGAGAGGATGACGTTAATGCGCAGGGTAAAAGGTGTGACACTGAGGACACTTCCCTGCAGGACACCCTCTTCCTGCTCCATTGGGCTGGAGAGGGCAAACCCGCGGAATTGATGTTCTCGCAGAAAATTCAGATATAAACATTGGAAGGCGTCCCCTCGCCCTCTTCGTATGGAGAGTCTCCATGATACCGTATCACCATGCGGTATCATAGGCTTTCTCCAGATCAAAAAACACCGTGGCATAGTGCTCTCTGGAAAGTAAGGCCTCGCAGACGGCATTTTTTAGTCGGAGCATTGCATCCGACGTGAAGTAGAAATTACGGAAGCTGCACTGTGCAGAAGACAGATGGCCTACACTGTCCAAAAAATGCTAATCTAACATTCCCAATTTCTCCAATAACATGAACAGGCAAGCGGTTAGAGAGATTGGGGGGGGGGAACCGGTCAGAGTAGAGTGATCTCTTCCCGGTTTGCGAAAGGCGAGCACAACAGCGATTCGCCAGGAATCCACGAGGAGGCCCTCCACCCAGATCCTATTGAACAAATCTAAGAGAGAGGCCATGACTCGCTCACCCAAGTGTCGAGACAGGGCGTACGGGACATCGTCCGGACCATGGGCGGTGTCCGCGCACGAAGCAAATGCAGAACGCAACTCACTCGCAGTAAACCTGTCGTTGAAGGGTTCTCTGCCTCTCGAGGATAAGTCTAAGCAGCGGCCTCCCGCGACATCACGACGTGAATTGAATCTGGGAAAGCAGCAACCACGCTAGCGAATGCGGAGAAAGCGGTCGCGAAGGATTCCGCCACAGAACGCGAGGTCCGAGATTGCGGTCCTATTCTCCTGGAAAACGGTAGGAGGGTCCTGCAAGAACTTCCCTGAATCTTTTTGATTCGCTTCCACACCTCTGCTAAAGGGGTCTTCCCGTTAAGTGAAGTTACGTATGCTGGCCAAGAAGAGCGGCTGGCGTGCTTCGAAATATACCGGAACCTTGTCCTAGCCCGACGAAATTCAGCGAAGGTGAAATCGTTCGGGCGGCGCTTATAGCGCATGTAGGCATAGCGCTTCTGTTTGAGGGCCGTCTCACACTCGGCCGACCACCATGGGATTGGTCGGCTTGCAAAACGGCCAAACGTTATGGGAATAGTAGTCAGGCCCACGGCAATGAGGTTGCCGGAGAAGAACTCAACGGCCTCATCAACCTACCTAAACTCCTCGAATGAGATAGAGAATTCAGTCATATCCTGAAATACAGGCCACCGTGCCCGCGCCAAGCAACACCAAGGTGGGATCTCAGGCGGCAGTTGAACTGAAAATGATATTTGAATGGGAAAGTGATCATTACCATGGAGGTCATCGACCACCCTCCAATCAAAATCAGGCTGTGCATCCTAAGAGCACGAGGATAGATCAAGGCAAGAAAATGTAGCGGTTTTCGGGCAGTGATGCGTAAACTTATCCACATTTAGGATACCCATCTCAAGCTCTTCGACCGGATCGGCAGGAGTTGTTCCATAAGATTTATTGAGTAATTACCCCAGAGAGGATGTCTGCCGTTTAGATCTCCAGGCAAGAGAAAGGGCCCCAGTACCGTGCCACGACGCGGCGGAAGTCCCCTGCGTCGAAGTCAGCTGACGGTGGAATGTACGCAGAAATGATAGTATACCTGCTATCCAGGTGCAGCTGCACAGCCAAGGCCGGAAGGAGGTATCTAAAGAGAAAAAAACAACGGAGACATCATGCCGGGTGTAAAACGCGCAACCACCAGCCCGGCCATCTCATGGTGGTGGGGTCGCAAAACCCTTATAGCCCGAGAGGGAGGGAAGGGGGCACGCGCCTAGCATGGTCTCCTGCAGAAAAATAGCTAAAGGGGAATGGAAAGAGACGAGCCTCCGCAGCTCCTCCCAGGTGGCCCGGAGTCCATGGCAATTCCATTTAAGGAATATGCCCTCCAGGCCTACCTCGGCGGAGACACGGGGCCCCTCTTCGAAGACGAACGAGACCCTCACGAGAATGGCCGTACCCTTCCCAGAGGCAGAACCCCAGCGCTGTTGGCAGGACACTGCGCTGAAAGCACTGTCGCCTTCGAGGACTTATTGGGGGAGCTTGGGATTACGATGCGATTCTTTTCCTCCCTCCGCCTCGAAACCTTAGGCGGGCGTTGCGACTTCGGAGCGATGGGCCCTCTTTTCGAGGATTCACAGTCTCCGAGCCACTCAGCCTACTACTAGGCGTGGGCAAAGGAGCCAAAGCTCCTTTGTTGTTGTTCTCCTTTCGGGGGACAGCTGTAGGAACCCCAGGAGATTGCCTGGTGACCAACTTCAGGGGTGTTGCCTCCTGTGAGTCTAACGTCTCGTTGGAGGCGTGTGGCCGTTTCGCCTTACGGGAAACGGTCACGCTGGGGAAAGGGGGGGGGAGCGCTAGGTTTAGCCGGGGCTGGGTTTAAACCCTTTGTGCCGCCAGCTTTACCAGGGAAGCACCTGGGCTAAGTAGAACCCGCAGAAGGGCTACGAATTGGCTCGGAAACAACCGTGCTCGTTGGCCTAGATGAGCCAGGAGCAAAGGGTATCTTTCTAACCAAGAAAGCATAAGAAGTCCCATGGAGAGCCGGGTGCGCCAGGACCAAGTCCATAGCCTAGCGGAATGAGAGTCGATCCTGGGCCTGAACGGCAAGGATTTCTTTCTCAAGGAGATATGCACCATATTGCTTCAAAGAAGCGAAGTGCGGCTCTCTGAAATTGACACACTAGGCCACACACGATTTGGACTTATCGTGTGCGGCCATGGAGCAATTTACACATACTTCGGGTGACCCCGACTTTGCACGTCTACATGAACGATTTGTATGGCCGAAGCGGTGACAGTAATAGCACCTCCGCGGCAGTGGCACGAATGTCTTCACACAGTAGCGGTACCAAACGGCAGGCACCGACTCAAAGAGCTTGCCACAGTCGAACGTGACGAAGAGTGTAGGGGTGAGTCTCAAGGCTCCTCCCTGTTTTCTCATCACATGTTCGACCTTGACCACCCTCTCGTCGGCTAGCTCTAAGGTGATGTCCTGTATGGAGTAGTCAACGAGTTCCCTCGCATAAACTACTACTTTCACAAAGTTCATGGTAGAGTGCGGTGTCACACTCACCGGAGGGCCATCTAGTGTCCGAAGAGCACTTATCTTGGCCGCCTCGGAGGGATTCGCCGCATTCGCAAGAAGGCTCCCGTCTGAGAAACGGGTAACCTTCGGTTCTCTAACAATTACATTAACTAATGCTCTCCTCTGCTGGATCATGTTGCCCTTTGTCAACATGCTGCCATCAGTGGAACGAATAACGAGGAAGCGTTTATATTCAGTGAGCTCGAAAACTCCAGGTAGCCTCTGAATGAGGAGCCCCGATGTTATCGAGGCTCCGCCCCGCGCTTTTTTCGTCTTAGTCATAGTCGGGGGCTCCGCACCCGGGGGTAGCAGAGGGGCCGGATGCCCCGATCTTGGCTTGGTCGCTTACCAAACTGGCAGCAAACCTATCCGTCCCTGTAGCCCCCACGAATGGAGAGGAGCCGCGAGTTTTTTACCGTTTTTTTTCTTTTTAGGAGAGGAGGGCGGGAAATGAACCCGCTTCTCCCCTCCTCCGACAGGACTCCCAGGCCACATGGACCAGCCTCAGCCAGGTCCTTCTCCAAAATGGAGAAGGTCCTGACAGTCGTAGGGGCACCGTTCGGAGGAGATCCCTCCCCTCCTTGTACTGCCTCAGAAACCCTAGCCCTTTACGGAGGATCTTGCATAGGGGCGGATTCGGGTTCGGTGCTTGGCATCCAGCACCCAGTACATCGCAGGTCCCATTGGTAGCGTCACTAGTCATGTCTGGGGAGGCACAGGCCTTGACCTCGGCAAGGTTCAG
This sequence comes from Ceratothoa steindachneri, assembly GCA_963969495.1. Lineage (NCBI taxonomy): Eukaryota > Metazoa > Arthropoda > Malacostraca > Isopoda > Cymothoidae > Ceratothoa > Ceratothoa steindachneri. Next base: position 144,095,982 of record OZ018318.1, read on the forward strand.
TATTCTTGCCAGCAGGTCTTTTGAGGGAAGCGACCGAAGGGGCCTGGCTTCCCTCTTCCCCCTAAGGGGGTTTCTCTTACCGAGCCTACCCGTAGGGGTAGGAAAGGAGTAAGCCTCTTCTCCGGTTATAGAAGTTTGGAGGGCCGACGATGGCGGACCGACGATGGAACTGGGGAAATTTGGGGGAGATTTTTTACTTCATCATTGGGCCTTGTGACCCTCTTTTTCTTATGGGATGCAATAACTCATCACCCCTCGCAGTTGCCCGCTCTGCGAGGGGTGCGGACAGGCCTGGCAGAGCCAGGTGCCGCCATTCAGGACCACCTCTCCCGCCTGGTGGCCTGGTAGTCCGTCGGCATGGCGACTCCACTTTGGACATGGCGTAAAAAACAAAGATAGATGGTGAAGTGAAAAGGAAAGGGGATGTGAGGAAGGTATGGGTGCGGAAGAAACAGGATATTAAAAACCAACCACCCAAGACCAGAGCTCAGCGGTTAGGGAACATTGTCCCCTCAGCCCCGATCCGGGACGGTTGGCTGAAAACAAGGTCAGCATCTACACTGTGAAATTAGAGGCTGACCAGATAAAGTTGCGGGAGAGGTTGTAGGGGAAGTGAGGAAGTAGGTGAGGAATACAGGCTATTTAAAGGAATGAAGAGAGGCTAAGCTCGGAGGAAGAGTAAATCATGCACAGCTGTCAAGCTATGGGCTAATATAAGAACATAAAAAAATAATAAGGGGGCGTGTTCACATTCCACGTGCTGAACGCCATAGATCGAATACCTAAGGCGATGCGGAGATTCCAATGCCCCGAGAGCAATCAGGGCGCGCTTTGGGGTGCGATAAATCACAATCTGATCTCCGAACCCGGCAGCTTGCGTCCTCTCAAGTACTGATATGTGTATTGCAACCAGTTCAGCTGTGAAGACAGACGCTTCGGCTAGCAGAGCCCTGCTGACTTCAAACAGGGAATACTGCGCAGAAACCAACTCCTTCTTGGGAGTAGGAGACATCCGTATACGCCGGCACGGTTCTAGCTTGACACGAAGTGTGCTCCCAAAAGCCCGAATACAATACTCCCAGCGCTGTAGAAAATTTGGGAGCATAGGCGTGGCTACAAAGGGTCAAAGGTGGTACCTCCATGATTGCGTCCTGGGCAGAAGCAAAGGCGCTACCGGCCCGATAACTACAACGAGCTCTTGAGGGAGTTTCCTAGCCCTAAATCCAAAGGTCTTAGGGTATGACTGGGGTCTCTTGGTTGCATAGGCACCATCAAAATCAGCTGCGGATGGAGTGAGAGATGTTGCGACTGAGGAAGGCGCAAGGCTCGCGCGTACAGGATAATATTGCACTGTGCACGACGCTTTTTTTTAAGAGCCCGTCTGGCGAGTGACGACTAAGGAATAAATCGCCGTACTCACAACACAGCCTACTACTAGGCTAGACTAACAAACAAGTAACAATATATAAACAATAAAAACATAGATAAAACATGGCTAAAAAAATGTTTAAAAAGAAAGCAACATGGCAACAAGAAGTAAGCGCACGCAGTGGTCGGAAGAAGGACCGCGTCCACGATGCAGTAACATGCGACCTATAAAAAACTCAAATATAGTGGAGGAGGCCAGCCTCCTACAAAAAGTCGTATGGTCCACAAGTATGTGTGCACGAACCAGTCCTGAGTACAAGGGACAAGCAGTAGGGACTCTACTCATCCAATTAACGGAAAAGATAACGTGCGCGAATATCATCAAGACTGGGACATTCAACAAGAACTTGCCGAACAGTCTGGGGGACAACGCAGTCATCACAGTAAGGCGCAGGCAAGCGCTCTATCAAAGGGTGGTGCGTCCCGCGAGTGTTTTCGATAGGGAGACGAGATGAAGCAACCTAAATCCGTGGTGGCATTTAGGGTTAGGTCTATGTAAACAGTCGAAAGCAAAGGCACGCAACTTTAAATTGCCCTCGAGCTTCTCCCATCTTCTTTGCCGAGCTGCTCGTATTCTTGACATGTAATCGGAGTGAGGAAGAGTAAAACAATGGTCCGGTCGCCCGGTCCTCGCGGGATCTTTGGCGGCCTCATAGACGCGCTCATTACCCACATGTCCTACAGATCTAGGAATACAGTAGAATATAATCTCGAAATCCGGCCGGCTCGCCAAAACCGTGGTGTCACGGATATCGCGAAACTGGGGATGCGGAGATGCAAATCACAATCCGGTCTCTGAACTGGGTACGTCGCGTTATCTCCCGTCCCGAGAGGGGTATTGCAACCAGCTCGGCCGTGAATCAGACGCAGTCCCTGGCAGAACGCCGCCGACTTTAAAAAGAGGGAAGACGACCTGGAAACCGACCCCCTCTTGGGACTTGAAGCCATCCTTAATCACTGGCACGGCTCCAGCGTGAGTTTAAGTGTGCTCCGACATTCCGAACGTAATACTCCCGCCTTTGTACATGCTTTGGGAGAAGAGTCGTGGTGAGAAATAGTCAAAAGTAACAACAAGGAGTAACAACAAGGAAAGCAGGTACCCTAGGAAACCTTACGGTCCATTCAAGGAGGGTACCTTTGGACTAGCAATCGAGCGGGTACATGGCTGCTCAATTGTTTTGTGTCCCTAAACAGACACTTTTCAAGACCTTGTCTAGTCTTGACTTGAACTGGTCAACAGATTCACTGTTGACAACTTCCACTGGAAGTGCGTTCCACTTACCGCAGATACTGTAAGTAAAAAAATTTCCACACAGATTTCGGTTGTACGCTTCAGTTCAAGTTTGAAGCCGTGATTGCGCGTTCTGTTCTCACTCAGTGTGAAAATATCCCGGTAGTCAACATTTTCGAACCCTCGAAGTATTTTGAAAACTTCGATGAGCTGACCACGCAGTCTACGGGTTTCCAGCGAGAACAGATCTAATTCCCTTAGTCCATCCTCATAACTTTTATGTCGGATAGAGGAAATCAGTTTGGTTGCCCTGGCTTGTACGCGTTCCAATCTCGCGATGTCCTTTCGCAATGAATGACTCTAAAATTGTACGGCATACTCCAGGTGCGGTCGGTCAAGTGAGTTGTACAAGCACAGTACAATCTCCTGGTTCCGATAACCAAACTAGCGCTTAATATAGCCTAGCATCCTTTGGGCCTTTTACTCCGCCTCAATGCACTGTTTCGAGAACTTGAGGTCATTAGTGATTGTTACACCCAAGTCCTTCTCAGTGTCGGTGGATTTGATGGCCGATATGCATCACTTTGCATTTCCCCACGTTAAAAGGCATTTGCCACGTGTCCGACCACTCCCCAATCTTCCCAAGATCTTCCTGCAGGCGGGCAGTATTTCCATCCTTTGCAACGTTCATACCAAGATTGGTATCGTCGGCAAATTCGGAAATCTTGGCAACCATGTCACTGTCCATGTCGTTAACGTAGATGATGAATAGTAGTGGTCCCAGGACAGAACCTTGAGGCACCCCGCTAGTAACGGGCACCCACTCAGAAGACTGTCCATTCACCACCACCCGTTGCTGTCTGCCACTTAGCCAGTTCTCGATCCAGCCTGCTACTTTTCCGTCTATGCCCAGCGCTCGCACTTTCCGGAGAAGGCGGCGGTGTGGTACCTTATCAAAGGCATTCTGAAAGTCTAAGTAGACCACATCCACCGCCTTGTCCCGATCGTGCTTACTGAAAACGAAGTGGAAGAATTCCACAAGGTTCGTCAGGCATGACGAACCAGTGGCAGAACCAGTGTCACCACCGACCTGTGATTGATTGATTGGTTTTGATTATCGCAACTACTAGGTTATTACCACCAGCTAAACCAATTTATATAGTTTGTGCATTTATTATGGGCGGGGAATTTGTGATGGGTGGATGAAGGAAGATCAAAGGTCTAAAATGGTTAAAGATTTAAAATTATCCCCCGGCCCCAAAGCTATACCGAGCTCTCGAATAAGTATGACAGGCGTCTCTCGGCGGCATAGAAACCGTCGAGATTACGTGTGAATGCGGTGGGAGCTGTTGGCGATTTATGGGAGCACCGGGCTTGCGCGTACAGGCAAATAATGCAGTGTGCATGGCGCAGAGCGAGTATCATCTACATAGCATCGACAAGTAGACACTGAATGGGGGACGTGCGGAATGCACCGGTCGCTAGGCGAAGGCCGATGCTGTGGATCGAGTCCAGCTTCCGTAATACACCCTCGGATTTGGATGCATAAGACTCGCATCCGTAGTCGAGCTTCGAATAAACAAAAGATCGATAAAAAGTACGGCAGTAGCCCTACCAGCGCCCCAAGCCCTGAACGTCAGGGAACAAAGAATATCTATGCCACGGGTACAAGAGGCCATAAGGCTGCAAATACGAGCCTCCCAGGTGAGGCGTGGGTCAAATACAAGACCAAGAAAACGGTGCGATAAACCACTTAGAGGCGAACCCCATTTAGAAACAAGTCTGGGTCAGAGGGGAGCCTTGGATGGCGGCAGAAGTGTACCAGCTTAGGCTTGTACGGGAAAACCGAAACCTGTGTGTTTCGGCATAGCGAGAGACGAGATTCAATGCCTGTTGGATTCGACGCTCAGGATTAGGCACTTGGGCTGCGCCAGAGATTGAAAGGTCGTACACGTAGAGCGTAGCGAGAATATCTCCCAGCAGCACCGAGGTGATGCTGTTGATGCTCAAGGTGAAGAAGGTGGCATTGGGGTCACTTTCCTGCAGGCCACCCTCTTCCAGCTCAATTGGGCCGGAGAAGGCTCCCCCCCACCCATACGCGTAATCGACGATCTCACAAAAATTCAGATATAAAGATTGGGAAGTGTCCCTTCGCTCCCATCGTGTAGATATTCTGCATGATACCGTATCGCCATGCGATCATAGGCCTTCTCCAGATTGAAAAACTGAGGGTAGTGATTTCTATGAAGGAAGGCTCACAGACGGAATTTTCCAGTCAGAGCAGAGCATCCGATGTTGAGTGAAACTTGCGAAAGCCGCAATGTGCAGAAGGTAGGTGTCATCCGGTGTTCAGAAAAAAATGCTAATCTAAGATTCACCAATTTCTACATCAACTTGAATGCAGGAGGTGAGAGATTGGTCGGAAACCGGGCGAGGTAGAGTGATCTCTTCCCGTTTTGCGAAAAGCGAGCACAGTAGCGATTCACTGTTGGCGTGACAATGTGCTGAAGGTGCTGTTGCCTTTGATGGCTTATTACGGGAGGTTAAGCTCGCCATGCAAGTCTTTTCCTCAATCCGCCACGAAACCTTAGGCAGGCGCGATGGCTTCGGAAGCGGGGGTCCCTCCTTTGGATTATTCACCACATTTGTGTCACGCAGCCTAGCACTCTGTGTGGGCGTAGGAGCCGAAGCTCCTTTAGTGTTTTTCTCTTTTCAGGGGAAAGCTATAGGAACCTCGCAAAATGGCCTCAGGACCAACTTCAGGGGGTGTTGACTTCTGTGAGTCTAACGATTTGGTAGAGGCGCGCTCCATTTCAACTTAAGGGAAACGGTCACACTGGGGAAAATGGGTTTTAGCCGGAGCATTGTCCGGCCACCAGCTTTACCAGAGGAGCGCCCGGTGTTGGTAGAACCGGCAGAAGGGTTCGGAATGTTCGCGAAAACGACCGTGTTCGTAGGCCTGGATGCTCAAGGAGCAAAGGGTGTCCTTTTTGACATTGAGGTATAAGATGGCCTAGGCAGCGCTTGGAGCGCCCGGACCAAGTCCTTAGCGTCGTGAAATGAGAGACGATTCTGGGCCTAAAACGGCCACGATTCCCTTCTCAAGGAGATAGGCAGCACATTGCTTCGAGGAAGCGGGGTGCGGCTCTCTGCAATTGACACACTTAGCCGCGCACGATTTGGACCTTTCGTGTGTGTCCTTGGAGCAAATTACACAGACTTCGGTTATCCCGACTTTGCACCTTGACTGGAGCGATTCATATGACCGAAGCGGTGGCAGCAGTAGTATTTACGCGGCAGTGGCACGAATGCCTTCACTTGCTAGCAATGACATCAGACATTACGGACTCGGGGTGTTTCCTCACCCCACGTTCGACCTTGACCGATCCATGGTCGGCAAGATCAAAGGTGATGTCATCTATGGAGTGGTCCACGAGTTGCCTCGCATAAATCACTCTTCTCACGAGTTTCCTGGTATAGTGAGGCGTCACACTCACGGCGTGCAATCAAGTGTCAGAAGGGCACTAATCATGGCTGCCTCGGAGGGATTCGAACAATTCGCCAGAAGGCTCCTGTTCGACAAGCGTTTCAGCTTCTGCTCTCTATCAATCACGCTAGCTAGATTTTTTCTGATGGATCACATTGCCCTTGACCAACATGATGCAGTCTGGAGCAAATAACGAGGAAGCATTTGAAGCCAGTAGGATAAAAAAACTCCAGGTAATCACTGAATGAGAGGCCCCAACGCAATCGAGGGTCAACTCTGCGCTCTATTAGTCTTTGTCTGGGACTCCCCACTGGGGGTAGCACCGGGACGGGACGTGCCGATTTTGGCTTTGTCGCATACCGAAAGGGCAGTGGTCCCGTTCGTCTCCGCGGCTTCAGCAGAGAGAGAGGAGCCCCGAGTTTTTTTTTGTCTTTTTTCTGTTATTTTTCCTCTTAGGAGAGGCTGGAGGGGAATGAACCCGCTTATCTGCTCCGCCGGTAGGATCTCCTAGGCTAGATTGACATGCTTCGCCAAAATCTTTCTCACAAATGGAGAAGGACTCCTCTGTCACATGAGCACCAGCCAGAGGAGGATATCTCTCCTTTTATTTTGAGAGCTCGAGAACCCGAGCCGTTTGAGGAGGAGCTTGTATACGGGCGGACACTCTTCCGTCAAGGAAGAGAGGGGGCGATTACACTGACCCCTAGCAGACTAGCCATGCACGCTAGCAGGACATTATGTGGGACGGGCCGATAAGCCCTGCCATCCCTAGCTCCCCTAAGGACGTTGGCCCTATCAAGCCGCTCTCACCAGGAGTGGTCAATTATGGGCCGCCTGTCTGCTCCCTTGGTAGTCCCCTGTGAAAGGAAAGGAGAGAGTGCCGCTGTAGAAGAAATTGAGCCACCCAAGGAGGTTGCCTCCTTAGAAAGGGGTGAAGGTGAAGGAGTTCCCTACACCCGTAGGTCTAGGGGACGAGTAAGCCTCTTCTACGGTTAAAGAAATTTGGAGAGTCCCCTGAGAAAGCACAGGTGGTAGGGAACCTTGTTTTCTGTAGTGGAGCTGCCCAAGAACGGATCCGATGTTGGTAGAGAGGGATTCATTTTCAAAGTCTGATCAGTGGTCATGGTGACCCTATTTTTAGCAAGGGGTGCATACACTAATCACTCCACGCACTAGCCCACTCTGCGAGGGATGAATACGGGGTCGGCAAAGACAGCTACCGCCATTTGGCGTCACTCCTCTAGCTTACTGACCTGGCAGCCCATTAGCATGGCGGCTCCGCCTTAGGCTCGGGGTAAAATTGATATACTCTAAAAGGAGAGAGAAATGGATATGTGAGGAAGCTGTGGGTGGGGGTGATGCGAGTTGTTAAAAAACACGCCACAAAACCGGAGCTCAAGGAAACTGGTCGGCGTCTACCTTGTAAAATTAGAGGATGACCAAAGAAATTTGTGGGAGAGGTTGTAGGGAAAGGGGTGAGGTAGGTTGAGAAGAGAGGGTGCCAGAAAGAAGAAGAGGAAAAGCTTGGGCCGGATGGTACGTTGAGCAGCGTTTGAGCACATTATTTATTCCTGAACTCTTGCTAATTTTGCAAACTGGCGTTTCAGTTGTAGCCAAGTCCAGAGGCAGCCTAAAGGTTAGTGCTGTTCTGTCACCAGGTAGCAAAGTTGCAGCAATACCAGAAGATGCCACTGACTAAACTATATCTTTATACTGCCGAACTTTGGCCAAAAGCAGCTTAGTCGCAAATTTTTTCCTCATCCCTCCAGGTGCATCTAAGAAAAATATGCCACCTTTGCGAATGCAAACACTGTAAATGATAGCATTGTATGCAACCTTTTTTTGCAGGAGGAGCTTTAATATGCATCCAGAGCACTATGGTCATAGGCTATTCTCTTAAGATCTAGATAGGCAAATTGTTTCCAGCTGCTCTGAGTTTGAGGCAGGCCATAGTGTGGGAAGCTCATTTACACCCATGAAAACAATTTTGTTCTCAATGACAATTAATGCTTCATTCTAGATTTCATCACTGTAATCAATTTATATACCAGGATATTGTAACCGGGCTGGCTGCTTGAAATCCTATGCAAGGTCATGGCCTGTATTTAGGCCACAGTGTAGCAGGGTCACTGAGTTCGCAGCTTTGCGAAAGAATTTCAAATGATGCTTTTAGAATTTTTGGAGTCAGGGGTACAACTGTCTCACATAACGTTGCATTCCACTGTACACCATCTTTCAGTAGACCCCGTTTCAAGCAGGCTTCTCTATATGTTGTGCAAACCTATCCATCTATAGTCTTGAGAGATTCAAATGATGTTGGGCTTCTGACATCATGGAGGAGTAGTCGGAAGTAGAAACACTCATGTTGACTGGGATATACAGTCAACTTCCAAGGGCACTGTCAAACTTAGTTCCAGGATGGCATTCAACATCATACCCTACTTACTGGCGTTCCCATTGTTTGTTATTCTTCCAGGTGTAGTATGAAAAAACCTAGGAATAGCAATGTTTTTGTAAAGTCATCTTGCTGGCAAAGTTTGAAAAAGACGGGCAGTGTGGTGTCCGTGCGAGCAAGAGCTTGCAGCGCAGCATTTTCCTCTGTGAAATACACTCTTTGGTCATTTTCTAGGTGAACAGAAAGTTGAAGGATTGTTGGATGTCTTTCATGGAGTAGAAACCCCCAATTTCTAAAGAATGCCTCATTGCAGCTGATATATTGACCCATTTGATATTGGGTTACTTCATCTCAGCTATTCTGTTCTTGCTGGCCATCATGGCTGCATTAGAATCCTTATTTACATACCTGCAGACACATTTAATGGACTTTACAGAATTACATTATTCTACATTTATGTGTGTATTAATTTTTTTAGACAACAGTGGAGAGTAAGGGACAATCCATTTCTTATCAACTTTGTTGTCATCTTTGCTGTAAAGCAACCATTTTCTGGGCTTTATCTGCGGTATGATGGGTATCCATTATCGCCTCTTTGGGTGACCTTGAGTAATTTTCTGGGAATTTTGGGGGTACATTGGTTGTCTTTAAAGCAAGGAGAGTTTAAGTTAAATACCCTTCCACATGGTCCATGAACCATTTGGGATTTTACCATTTCATACAGCTCCTGTCTTTAGCAGGGTCTGGAAGCTTTGCCGATATTATATCATCAATCTGATTTGAGTGAAATTTGGTTACCAACCACAGCAAAATGTGCTCATGGCGCAAGCCCCTCTTCTGCTACTCTATCGTGTACATGCCGCACCTAACTTCATCAAATATCTGAGACTTTTTAAGCAAGTTCATTGTCGTGGTATACGGCCGAGTACGTATGTACGTTTGTTCCGTACATGAGTAACTACGTTCCACTTTTCTCTAAGAGTGTTTAATTTTTACTTTAATTTGGTTCTTTAACCAGGGAGGATTCGTAATATTATATATCTATTGACAATTGCAGCGTTTCTAGGATCTAATTAAACAGCTCGGACAAAAATATACTTTTAATTACATAAAAAAATGAAATATTAAAACTTTAAATATACTAATGCTATAATAAAAGGATATAATAACAATTAATACTGCCAATGGGTAATACGCGATGGTTAACTCAAAATTCACTTTCAAACGGAATAGTAACTAACGAACATGAATAAGTTTTAGATTACTTTTACCTTTAACTAAGAGGGAGGCTGGAGTTGGATGACCTTGAACGAAAATCTTTTCGAGGCGCGATGATTAGAGACTAGTTGGTTGGGAGCCTTCTCACTGGCGTGCGACTAGCCCGGAGAACAGCTGATCGTCTCTCTGGGTGAAGGAGACGCTCGGTGAGCCGATTCAGGAAAACCAGCTGTTGCTTATCCCGAGGTAGATGGGGAGCGCGTGGCGATGCTTCTTGACTTGAAGATATAAGTGAGTGGATTGTGGATGTACGTGTTATTTCAATCCCTGTGTTACTCTTGCGGGCTTCTCGATGATGCGACTTGGCCAAGAGGTGAACCTTTTCTTGAATGGGGTTTCACGTTGGTATTCCTCAATAGTGAGGGTTATCTCTGTTTTTATTCAGAAAACTTGAGATAGGGGATTTCTCTGGACGAGAATGGTATGAGAGTGTCTCGATACCACTGGTCTACTCTTCTAAGTGACCAAAGGAATGGCCTCTGGAAAAAAAATCCCGCTCAGTTCCACTGTCTTCTTGATTCCCTGTTTTACTCAGCGACTGCTCTTCTTCTCTCGCTTGCTACTCCGATTCTCCTTTCATTTCTTCAGATCGAATTATATATACGTCGATTATTCCTTGAGGGGGAACGGGGTAGACGAGGACCCACCTTTCAGCCTCTCTCCTAGGGCGTAAATTTTTAACGTTGTGACCATTCGCACGTCTGGTTTACGTACGGAGAAGTGAAATTTCGTATATTTGGCGAAAATAGACATAAACTATCGGAGGGGAAAGTTAGTCTGTTTATAGATTTTTATTCTAAAGACTATCCCACCCTCCTATGTTTATATTAGCAGACTACCAAATATGCTAATTGCAATCCTTCTTTGCGAGCGACGCTCGAAGATCTTTGGTGCAGCGAGGCAAAGGGGAGGGGGGGAAGGAAGTATCGACCCATATGGACCATAACCGTTGACGCTGTATAAACAAACTAGCGTCTATTTGTCCTCGTGATATTTATTTCCCCACATTCATAAACCTTTCCACTGCTTGACCAGGAAAAAGTTCAACCTTAATCTCTTTTCACTTCGGGTCACATGTGAAAGTTATAAAAATGTCAGGTCTACCATAATGACTGACAAATGTCATTGCATCCTGTCACCTCTCCTGCAAATACCTTGGACTGCCTGTGAAAGTTAATGGAAGAATACAGAGCTGGCCAAACCCACCAGCACCTCCATCATTATTAATGCCATCTCTGAGGTGGATATAGCTTTCAGATCGTAGTTCCTTCTGGTATGATCTAGTATAAACAAGTCTCTCTGATTATGTTTTTGCATACATATCCACTACATACTGGTGAAAAAAGTAATTTGCTCTCACAATGTGATTAAAGACCTTTTCACGCACGATGAAACGATTTGCATAATAATCCATGACGGAAATTGGTTTTTTTTGCCAGAGCCTGTCTGCGAGATCCCAAAATGATAGCCGTCCTCACCTTTCACAAATAACAAAAGATATTGTATGGCCTCATAATACCTGTGAGATTCATTGTTACTTTTAAGAGTGGTGTCTTTATCTCGACTTTTCAGGACAATACCCCGTTTGTTGTGTTGGTTTCCGCTAAGAATGACTGCAATTTCATTGCGCTCTGGGGCATTAAATCTCCTGGCATGTTCACCAGAAGGCCTTTTATTTGCTTCAATTTTGTTTTCAAAATCAAGACTTGGGGCAGTTTGAATGAAGACTCCCTTGCAATTTAAGTGTCAGTTCAAGCCTAGTTCCAGGTGAGATGTTATTCCTCCTAGCAGCTTGATGTTGCAGATTACCAACAAAATAAAGCTGAAGATATTGAGGTTCTTCATTTGGCTGTGCCTGCAATGATCTAATTCTATGGTACACCTGACCTTGAACCTTAAATGTTGGCATAAACCATTTTTCCTTATGATGTTTGCACGAAAGGGGGTCTTTTAAAATTCAAAGTTGTACTTCCTGTGGTGCCAGAAAGAACTAGCTTTTTTGGTGCAGGGGGATCGGGAAGTGCAGGAAGATTAGCTTTGCCACCTGAGCAGCACATTCCTGGTGGTTCATCTGTAAATTTCTTTGCTCCACATGTTCCACTGAGAAAATTTATGGCACCAATTTGAACAATTTTCTCTCCAGCATAGTCATGGTCAGGTTGGTACTTGAATGCACTACCCGGCCACTGCTCTATATTGAAGTTGGGCTATTCTTTGCTAAGCAGTGCGGGTTCTTCTAGTTTGGAGTTATTCCTGATGCTGCTCAGGAGTTTCTGCAGCCATGCGTGCAGCTTCTTTTGCACGATTAGCCTGGATCCGCTCTTGCTGCTTTTCAGGGGTTTCTGTTGTCCTGTGGTAAACTTCCCTGTGACGAAATGCTTGGCGTTTTTCATCCTGCTGGACTGCAGTTTCCAATTCTCTACGTGCAGCTGACATAGCACGGTTTGCATCTTAGCGTGCTTGCCTCTGTTGGTCACTTTCTGCTGTTCTGCGAGCTACACTACTTGAGCGTTCATCCTGAAGACGTGCCTATCTTCATCAGTTTCAGCTGCCCTTCGAGGAGCAGGTCTGGCGCAGTGTGCCTGGAGTCGTCGTTGTTCCTCACTCTCTATGGCTGATCTTCTGGTACTCATGTTTATGACCTTGCTCCTGTGTTGCTGAATTTGATCACTGCTAACACTTAAAAGGGCCTAGCACTGAATCACTTTACTTTAGTTTTGGTGATTTGTAGTTTACTTGTTGGTGTGTTTCACTTGGAGGTTGAAATAAAACTGAGGATGTGAGATGTGGCTCCTGCCTTTTATACTCTTATGAGTTGACTAATCTGAAATGTTTTGGAATGTTAAAAAATGTTCCAATAGAAATTTATAGAATGTTCTGGAATGATCTGGAATGCTGAAGAATGTTCCAAGGGAAAGTTCTAGAATGTTTAAGAATGTTCTGGAATACCCTATAGTCTTCCAATGGAAGATTCTGGAATATTCGGGAACATTCTGGAGAGTTAAAAAGAATTTTCTGGAATGTTAAGGAAAACTGTCAGCATTTTGCAATGTCTATGCTTGATGCAATGTTAATGTTGTGTTTGTTCAATTTTGAGGTTGAGCGATTCAAATGACGAGCAAGAACGTTTCATATGCTTATAAAATCATATAGTGATAATTTTAAGTTGTTAAACACGTTCAAAATCCAAAAAAGAAATGCCATATGACGTTTGTTTTGTTTTGAAAGGTTGCGTGCTAATTATTTTGAGTGGTGAAAACCTTTTAAAAACTCAAATAGCTGCCCCTACCTGTCAGTGCCTCCCAGGTGGGGCGTCGGTAAAATACAAGACCAAGGAAACGGTGCGATTCAACCACTTCCTAGGCGCACCCCATTAAGAAAAAAATCTGCGTCGGGTTTTTTTTTTTTTTTTTTTTTTTAAGAGCTCATCTGGCGACTGCCTACTTGGGCATTAGTCGCCGTATTAAAACTGGCCTAGTTCTAGGCTACTTTAAGATGAAATTGAAGAGAGAGAAAAAAAAAAAACCCAAAAGGGGGAAAGGAAGCAAGCTGGTGCGTCGGGGAGAGGTCCCCCCGGCGCAGGAGCGTGCAACTAAAGAAAAAAAAACAAACAAAAAACAAAAAATGCAAAAAAACAACAAAAAACAAAACAAACAAACCTTGCTTAAATAATAGGAAGAAGGCCGGCCTCCCCCAAGAAGTCAACAAGTCCACAAGTCAGTGTGCACGAATCTGTCCCGAGCACAAGGGACAGGCGGTAGCGACCCCGCCCATCCCGGTACTGGGACAGGTATCGTGCGCGAAGATCACCCAGACTGGGAAATTCGACAAGAATGTGCCGAACAGTCTGGGGGACGACGCAGTCGTTGCAATAGGGCGCAGGCGAGCGCTCCATCAGATAGCGATGCGTCACACGAGTGTTCCGATTCGGAGACGACAGAAAGCAACCTGAAGCCGCCGAGGCATTGGGGGATAGGTCAATGGGAACAGTCTCGGCCCAATGGCAAACAACTTTAAGTTCCCTTCGACCGTCTCCCATCTTCTTTGCCAAGCAGTCCGAAGAGCTGCCCGTATTCCTGCCATGTAGTCGGTGTGAGGAAGAGCGAAACGCTGGTCCGGTCGCAGAGTCCTCGCGGACTCTTTGGCGCCCTCATCGGCGCGCTGATTCCCCGCAACTCCTACATGTCCAGGAACCCAGCAGAAGATAATCTCGACATCTGCCCGGCTCGCCAAAACCGTGGCGTCACGGATTTCGCGAACCAGGGGATGCGGAGATTCCAATGCCCCGAGAGCACTCAGGGCGCTTTGTGAGTCGCTATAGATCACAATCCGGTCTCCGAACCGGGCACGTCGCGTAATCTCCCGTACCGAGTGGTGTATTGCCACCAGCTCGGCCGTGAAGACAGACGCAGCGCCTGGTAGAGCCCCGCTGACTTCAAACAGAGGGGATACGGCGTGGAAGCCGACCCCCTCTTGAGACTTGGAGCCATCCGTATACACTGGCACGGTACCAGCGTGACACGATGTGTGCTCCAAAAAGGTCGAACGCAATACTCCCGGCGCAGTAAAAGCTTTGAGAGCAGAGGCGTGGCGACAAATAGCCAAATGTGCTACCCTCCAGGGTGGCGTCCTGGGCAGAACCAGGGGCGCCACCGGCCCGAGAGCTATATCTACCTCTCGAAGGAGTTTCCTGGCCCTAAACCCAAAGGGCTTAGGGTATGACTGGCGTCTCTCGGCGGCATAGGCACCATCGAGATCAGCTGCGGATGCAGTGAGAGCTGTTGGCGACTCAGGGAGGCGCCGGGCTCACGCGTACAGGCGAGTGATACACTGCACGCGGCGCAGAGCGAGTGGCATCTCCCCAGCATCGACCAACAGGCTCTCAATGGGGGAAGTGCGGAAGGCACCGGTCGCAAGGCGAAGGCCGGTGTGGTAGATTGAATCCACCTTCCGCAATAAACGCTCGGCTGCGGATGCATAAAACTCGCATCCGTAGTCGAGCTTCGAGCGAACAAAGGATCGATAAAAAAGTAAGGTGGAAGCCCTATCAGCGCCCCAAGCGCTGAACATCACGGAACGGAGAATGTCCATAGCGCGGGTACAAGAGACACTAAGGCTGCGAATATGAGCCTCCCAGGTGAGGCGTCGGTCGAATACAAGACCAAGGAAACGGTGCGACTCAACCACATCCAGGCGCACCCCATTAAGAAACAAATCTGGGTCGGGGTGAAGCCGTGGATGGCGGCAGAAGTGCACCACCTTAGTCTTGGCCAAAGAAAACCGAAACCTGTGCGCTTCGGCATAGCGAGAGACGCGGTTCAATGCCTGTTGGAGTCGACGCTCCAGAGTTGGCATCTGGGCCGCGCCAAAAGAGATCGAAAGGTCGTCCACGTAGAGCGTAGCGAGAACATCTTCCGGCAGCACCGAGGTGATGCCGTTGATGCTCAGGGCAAAGAGTGTGACACTGAGGACACTTCCCTGCGGGACACCCTCTTCCTGCTCCTTTAGGGCAGAGAGGGCTCCCCCCACCCGTACGCGGAATCGACGATCTCGCAAAAATTCAGATATAAACATTGGGAGGCGTCCCCTCGCCCCCATCGTGTGGAGAGTCTCCATGATTCCGTATCGCCATGCGGTATCATAGGCCTTCTCCAGATCAAAAAACACCGTGGCGTAGTGCTGTCTACGAAGGAAAGCCTCGCAGACGGCATTTTCCAGTCGGAGCAGAGCATCCGACGTGGAGTGAAACTTACGGAAGCCGCACTGTGCAGAAGACAGATGGCCTCCGCTGTCCAGGAAATAGGCTAATCTAACATTTACCAATTACTCCATCAACTTGCACACGCAAGAGGTTAGAGAGATTGGGCGGAAACCGGTCGGAGTAGAGTGATCTCTCCCCGTCTTGCGAAAGGCTAGCACAGTAGCGATTCGCCAGGAGTCTGGGAGAAGACCTTTCACCCAGATCCTGTTGAACATATCTAACAGAAAGGCCATGCCTCGCTCACCCAGGTGTCGAAGCATGGCGTACGGGACATCGTCCGGACCATGGGCGGTGTCGGCGCACGAAGCGAGAGCGGAACGCAACTCACTCACAGTAAACTTGTCGTTGAAGGGTTCCGCGACATCACGACGTGCATTGAATGCTGGCGGAGCAGCATCACGGCTAGAGAATGCGGAAAAAGCGGTCGCTAAGGATTCCGCCACGGACGCGGGGTCCGAGATTGCGGTCCCATTCTCCTGGAGAACGGGAGGGGGGTCCTGCGAGAACTTGCCCCGAATCCTTTTGACTCGCTTCCACACCTCAGCTAAAGGGGTCTTCCCGTTAAGTGAAGACACGTATGCCCGCCAAGAAGAGCGGCGGGCATGCTTCGAAATATACCGGAACCTAGCCCTAGCCCGACGAAATTCAGCGACAGTGAAATCGTTCGGGCGGCGCTTATAGCGCATGTAGGCATAACGCTTCTGTTTGAGGGCCGTCTCACACTCGGCCGACCACCATGGGAGTGGTCGGCGTGCAAAACGGCCAGACGTCCTAGGAATAGTAGTCAGGCCCACGGCGATGAGGTTGCCGGAGAAGAACTCAACGGCCTCATCTACCGACCTAAACTCCTCGACTGAGATAGAGAATTCAGTCATTTCCTGAAATGCAGGCCACCGCGCCCGCGACAAGCACCACCGAGGTGGTCTCTCAGGCGGCAGTTGCCCTGAAAATGATATTTAAATGGGAAAGTGATCACTACCATGGAGGTCATCGACCACGCCCCAATCAAAATCAGGCTGTGCATCCGAAGAGCACAAAGATAGGTCAAGGCAAGAAAATGAAGCGGTTCTCGGACAGTCATACGTAAACTCATCCACGTTTAGGACACCCATCTCAAGCTCTTCGATCAGATCGGCAAGGACTTGTCCCCTGGGATTTATGGAGTAATCTCCCCAGAGAGGATGCCTGCCGTTCAGATCTCCAAGCAAGAGATAGGGCCTCGGCAACCGTGCCACGACGCGGCGGAAGTCCCCCGCGTCGAAGTCAGCTGACGGTGGAATGTACGCAGAAATGATAGTATACCTCCTATCCAGGTGTAGCTGCACAGCCACTGCCTGAAAGGAGGTATCTAAAGAGAAAGGAAGAACGGAGACATCATGCCGGGTGTAAACCGCGCATCCCCCAGCCCGACAATCCCGCGGTGGTGGGGGCACGCGCCTAGCATGGTCTCCTGCAAAAAAATAGCTAACGGGGAACGGGACGAGGCGAGCCTCCGCAGCTCCTCCCAGTTGGCCCGGAGTCCACGGCAATTCCATTGAAGGAATATACCCTCCAGGCCTAGCTCGGAGGAGACGCGGGGGCCCTCCTCGAATTGAAGACCCTCACGGGAATGGCCGTACGCTTCCCGGGGGCAAAACCCTGGGCGCTGTTGGCCGGACAAACGCTGGAGGCGCTGTCGCCTTCGAGGACTTATTGGGGGAGGTTGGGCTCGCCATGCGAGTCTTTTCCTCCCTCCGCCTCGAAACCTTAGGCGGGCGCTGCGGCTTCGGAGGCGGGGGGGCCTCTTTTCGAGGAACCACCATCTCCGAGCCACTCGCTCCACCTCGGGGCGTGGGCGAAGGAGCCGAAGCTCCTTTGTTGCTGTCCTACTTTCGGGGGACAGCTTTAGGAACCCCTAAAGATGGCCTAGCGACCATCTTCAGGGGTGTTGCCTTCTGTGAGTCTAACGACTCGGTGGAGGCGCGTGGCCGTTTCGCCTTGCGGGAAACGGTCACGCTGGGGGAAGAGGGGGGAGCCCTGGTTTTAGCCGGGGCTGGGTATGAACCCTTTTTGCCGCCAGCTTTACCAGGGGAGCGCCCGGGTTGGGTAGAGCCCGCAGAAGGGCTCCGAATGGGCACGGAAACAACCGTGCTCGTTGGCCTGGATGGGCCAGGAGCAGAGGGTGCCTTTCGAACTAATGAGGCATATGACATCCCAGGCAGAGCTGGGCGTGCCAGGACCAAGTCCTTAGCCTCGCGGAATGAAAGTCTATTCTGGGCCTGAACGGCCAGGATTTCTTTCTCCAGGAGATATGCACCACATTGCTTCGAAGAAGCAGGGTGCGGCTCTCCGCAATTGACACACTTGGCCACACACGATTTGGACTTATCGTGTGCGACCTTGGAGCAATTTACACAGACTTCGGGTGACCCCGACTTTGCACGTCTACATGAGCGATTCGTATGGCCGAAGCGGTGACAGTAATAGCACCGCCGCGGCAGTGGCACGAATGCCTTCACGCGGTAGCGGTACCAACCGGCACGCACCGACTCAGGGAGCTTGTCACAGTCGAACGTGACGAAGAGTGTAGGGGTGGGTCTCGAAGCCCCTCCCTGTTTTCTCATCACACGTTCGACCTTGACCGCCCCATGGTCGGCCAGCTCTAGGGTGATGTCCTCAATGGAGTAGTCAACGAGTTCCCTCGCATAAACTACTCCTTTTACAAAGTTCATGGTAGAGTGCGGCGTCACACTCACCGGGGTGCCATGAAGTGTCCGAAGAGCACTTATCTTGGCCGCCTCGGCGGGATTCGCCGCATTCGCCAGAAGGCTCCCGTCCGAGAAACGGGTCACCTTCGGCTCTCTACCAATTGCACTAGCTAATCCTCTCCTCTGATGGATCATGTTGCCCTTGGACAACATGGTGCCATCAGTGGAGCGAATAACGAGGAAGCGTTTGAAGCCAGCGGGCTCGAAAACGCCAGGTAACCACTGAATGAGGGGCCCCGATGTCATCGAGGCTGCGCCCTGTGCATTCTTCGTCTTAGTCTTGGGCAGGGGCTCTGCACACGAGGGGGTAGAGGGGCCGGATGTGCCGATCTTGGCTTGGTCGCCTACCAAAGTGGCAGCAGACCCATCCGTCCCCGCAGCCCCCGCGGATGAAGAGGAGCCCCGAGTCTTTTTCGTCTTTTTAGTCTTTTTCTTTTTTGGAGAGGAGGGCGGGGAATGAACCCGCTTTTCACCTCCGCCGGCAGAAGCCCCCAGGCCAGATGGACCGGCCTCAGCCAGGTCCCTCTCCGAAATGGAGAAGGTCCTGGTTGTCGTGGGGGCACCTGTCGGAGGATATCCCTCCCCTCCTTTTACTGCCTCGGAGCCCTCAGCCATTTGAAGAGGACCTTGCATAGGGGCGGATTCAGGTTCGGTGCTTGGCGCCGAGCCCGAATTCTTCCCCATGGAAGGCCCTACCGTCTGAGGCTGGGTCTCCTCAAGGACCATGTTTATCACAGGAGGGGCCTCCAGTTGGCCATCCCCTCCCAGGACATCGCAGGTCCCCTTGGCAGTGTCACCAGTCTTGTGTGGGGAGGCACAGGACTTGACCCCAGCAAGGTTTAAAATTCTTGCCAGCAGGTCTTTTTAGGGAAGCGACCGAAGGGGCCTGGCTTTCCTCTCCCCCCTAAGGGGGTTTGCCCTACCGAGCCGCTTTGATGGGGAGCGGCTGGCTAAGGGCTGCCTGCTGGCTTTCTTGGCAGTCCCCTTGGAAAGAAAAGAGGGGACTGCCGCTGGGAAAAGGGAGGTGCCGAAAGCACCTCCAGAGAAGGGGGTGAGGGGGAGTCCCCTGCACCCGTAGGCGAAGTAGAGGAGTAAGCCTCCTCTCCGGTTAGGGAAATATGGAGGGACCCCTGTGCAAGCACAGGGGGGGGGAACCTCCATTTTTTTGCTGGAGCTGCCCGAGGGCGGCTCCGTCGATGGAACAGGGGAAGTTGAGGGTTGGGTTTGTTTTTTTTTATCATCATTGGGCATGGTGACCCTTTTTTAAGCACGGGATGCAATCGCGCACACCTCTCGCAGTAGCCCGCACTGCGAGAGGTGCTTACAAGCCCGGCAGAGCCAGGCGCCGCCATTTGGGACCACCCCTCCCGCCTGGTGTCCTGGCAGTCCATCGGCATGGCGGCTCCACCTTGGACACGGCGTAAAAATTAATAGATTGTGAAGAGGAGAGGAAAAGGGATGTGAGGAAGGTATGGGTGGGGATGAAGCAGGTAGTTAAAAACCAGCCACCCCAGACCGGAGCTCAGGGGTTAGGGAACATTGTCCCCCACCCCCTCAGCCCCGATGCGGGATGGTTGGCTGAAAGGAAGGTCAGCATCTACCCTGTGAAATTAGAGGCTGACCAGAGAAAGTTGTGGGAGAGGTTGTGTGAAAAGAGAGGAAACAAGTGTTTTGAAGGAAGGAAGAGAGGCTAAGCTGGGGCCGGACGGAGCGCTGGATCCCGTCAGCACGGCGGCCAGAGTGGCAAATCGCCGCGCCTGCGTCGGGGTAGACCGTGGTTAGCGGCAAAAGTGCAGCACCTTAGTCTTGGCCAAAGAAAACCGAAACCTGTGCGCTTCGGCATAGCGAGAGACGCGGTTCATTGCCTGTTGGAGTCGACGCTCCGGAGTTGGCATCTGGGACGCGCCAAAGGAGACCGAAAGTTTGTCCACGTAGAGCGTAGCGAGAACATCTCCTGGCAGCACCGAGGTGATGCCGTTGATGCTCAGGGCAAAGAGTGTGACACTGAGGACACTTCCCTGCAGGACACCCTCTTCCTGCTCCTTTAAGCCGGAGAGGGCCCCCCCCCCCCACCCGTACGCGGAATCGACGATCTCGCAAAAATTCAGATATAAACATTGGGAGGCGTCCCCTCGCCCCCATCGTGTGGAAAGTTTCCATGATGCCGTATCGCCATGATGTATCATAGGCGTTCTCTAGATCGAAAAACACCTTGGCGTAGTGCTGTCTACGAAGGAAGGCGTCGCAGATGGCATTTCCCAGTCGGAGCAGAGCATCCGACGTGGAGCGAAACTTGCGCAAGCCGCACTGTGCGGAAGACAGATGGCCTCCGCTGTCCAGGAAAAAGACTAATCTAACATTTACCAATTTCTCCATCAACTTGCACACGCAAGAGGTTAGAGAGATTGGGCGGAAACCGGCCGGAGTAGAGTGATCTATCCCCAGTTTGCGAAAGGCGAGCACAGTAGTGATTCGCCAGGAATCTATGAGGTGATCCTCCACCCGGATCCTGTTGAACAAATCTAAGAGAAATACCATGCCTCGCTCACCCAGGTGTCGAAGCATGGGGTAAGGGACATCGTCTAGACCATGGGCGGTGTCCGCGCACTAGGCAAGAACGGAATGCAGCTCACTTATAGTAAACCTGTCGTTGAAGGATTCTTCGCCTCTGGAGGTAAGGTCCAGCCGGCGGCCTTCCACGACATCACGACGTGCATTGAATGCTGGCGGAGCAGCATTTAGGCTAGAAAATGAGAAGAAAGCGGTCGCGAAGGATTCCGCCACGAACGCGCAGTCGGAGATTGCGGTCCCATTCTCCTGGAGAACCGGAGGGGGGTCCTGCGAGACCTTGCCCCGAATCCTTTTGACTCGCTTCCACACTTCTGCCAGAGGGGTCTTCCCGTTAAGTGACGATAGGTATTCCCGCCAAGAAGAGCGCCGGGCGTGCATCAAAATATACCGGAACCTAGCCCTAGCCCGACGAAATTCAGCGACAAGACGTTCTGTGAAAAGTAGTCAGGCCCGCGGTGATGAGGTTGCCGGAGAAGAACTCAACGGCCTCATCTACCAACCTAAACTTATCGACTGAGATAGAGAATTCAGTCATTTCTTGAAATGCAGGCCACCGCGCCCGCGCCAAACACCACCTTGGTTGGCTCTCAGGCGGCAGTTGCCCTGAAAATAATATTTGAATGGGAAAGTGATCACTACCATGGAGGTCATCGACCACTCCCCAATCAAAATCAGGCTGTGCATCCGAAGAGAACAAAGATAGATCAAGGCAAGAAAATGAAGCGGTTCACGGGCAGTGCTGCGTAATCTCATCAACGATTAGGACAGCGATCTCAAGCTCTTCGATCAGATCGGCAAGGACGTGTCCCCTGGGATTTATTGAGTAATCTCCCCAGAGAGGATGCCTGCTGTTCAGATCTCCAAGCAAGAGAAAGGGCCTTCGCAACCGTGCCTCGACGCAGCGGAAGTCCCCCGCTTCGAAGTCAGCAAACGGTGGATGGTACGCAGAAATGATAGTATACCTCCTATTTATGTGAAGGTGCACAGCCACTGCCTGAAAGGAGGTATCTAAAATTAAAGAAAGAACGGAGACATCGTGCCGGGTGTAAACCGCGCATCCCCCAGCGCGGCCATCTCGTGGTGATGGGGTCGCAAGACCCTTATACCCCGGGAGGGCGGGCAGGGGGCACGCGCCGAGCATAGTCTCCTGCATAAAGATAGCTAATGGGGAACGGGACGAGACGAGCCTCCGCAGCTCCTTCCAGTTGGCCCGGAGTCCACGGCAATTTTATTGAAGGAATATGCCCTCCAGGCCTAGGCCCTTGACGAAAAGAAGACCCTCACGGGAATGGCCGTACACTTCCCGAAGGCAGAACCCCGGGGGCTGTCGCTTTCGAGGACTTATTGGGGAAGGTTGGGCTCGCCATGCGAGTCTTTTCCTCTATCCGTCTTGAAACATTAGACGGGCGTTGCGGCTTCGGCTGCGGGGGGCCCTCTTTTCGAGAAACTACCGTCTCCGAGCCACTCAGCCCACCACTAGGCTTCCTCCTTTCGGGGGATAGCTTTAGGAACCCCGGAAGATGGCCTGGTGACCAACTTCAGGGGTGTTGCCTCCTATGGGTCTAACGATTCTGTGGAGGCGTGTGGCCGTTTCGCCTTACGGGAAACGGTCACGCTGAGGGAAGGAGGAGGGATCACTGGTTTTAGCCGGGGCTTTGTGTGAACCCTTTTGGCCGCCAGCTTTACCAGGGAAGCGCCTGAGTTGAGTAGAACCCACAGAAGGGCTCCGAATGGGCCTGAAAACAACCGTGCTCGTTGGCCTGGATGGGCCAGGAGCAGAAAGTGCCTTTCTAACTATTGATGCATATGACGTCCCAGGCAAAGCCGGGCGCGCCAGGACCAAGTCCTTAGCCTCACGGAATAAGAGCCGATCCTGGGCCTGAACGACCAGGATTTCTTTCTCAAGGAGATAAGCACCACATTGCTTCGAAGAAGTGGGTGCGGCTCTCTGCAATTGACAAACTTGGCCACACACGATGTAGACTTATCGTGTGCGGCCTTGGAGAAATTTCTACAGACTTCGGGTGACCCGGACTTTGCACGTCTACATGAACGATTCGTATGGCTAAAGCGGTGACAGTAATAGCAACACCGCGGCAGTGGCACGAATGACTTCACGCGATAGCGGTACCACCCGGCACGCACCGACTCAGGGAGCGTGTCACAGTAGAATTTGACAAAGAGTGTAGGGGTGGGTCTCGAGGCCCCTCCCTGTTTTCTCATCACACGTTCGTCCTTGACCGCCCCATGGTCGGCCATCTCTAAGGTGATGTCCTGTATGGAGTAGTCAATGAGTTCCCTCGCATAAACTACTCCTTTCACAAAGTTCATGGTAGAGTGCGGTGTCACACTCACCGGAGGGCCATCTAGTGTCCGAAGAGCACTTATCTTGGCCCGCCTCAGAGGGATTCGCCGCATTCGCAAGAAGGCTCCCGTCTGAGAAACGGGTAACCTTCGGCTCTCTAACAATTACATTAACTAATGCTCTCCTCTGCTGGATCATGTTGCCCCTAGCCAACATGCTGTCATTAGTGGAGTGAATAACGATGAAGCCTTTAAAGCAAGCGGGCTCGAAAACGCCAGGTAGCCTCTGAATTAGGGGCCCCGATGTTATCGAGGATCTGCCCTGTGCTTTTTTCGTCTAGTCGGGGGCTCCACACCCGGGGGGGGGGGCAGAGGAACCGGATATGCCAATCATGGCAGAAGCCCCCAGGCCAGATGGACCGGCCTCAGCCAGGTCCTTCTCCGAAATGGAGAAGGTCCTGGCAGTCGTAGGGGCACCGTTAGGAGGAGATCCCTTCCCTCCTTGTACTGCCTCGGAAACCCCAGCCGTTTGGGGAGGACCTTGCATAGGGGCGGATTCGGGTTCAGTGCTTGGCGCTGAGCCCACACTCTCTCGCATGGAAGGCCCTACCTTCTGAAGCTGGGTTGCCTCAAGGACCATGTCTATCTCAGGACGAGCCTCCAGTTGGCCATCCCCTCCCAGGAACTCGCAGGTCCCGTTGGCAGCGTGACTTGTCATTTGTGGGGAGGCACAGGCCTCGACACCGGCAAGGTTCAATATTCTTGCCAGCAGGTCTTTTGAAGGAAGCGAGCGAACGGGACTGGCTTCCATCTGCCCTTCCTGGGGAGCGGTCGGCTATGGGCTGCCTGCTGGCTTTCTTGGCAGTCCCCTTGGAAAGAAAAGGGGGACTGCCGCAGGAAAAAGGGAGGTGCCCGAAAGCACCTCCAGAGAAGTGGGTGAGGGGGAGTCCCCTACACCCGTAGGTGAAGGAAAGGAGTAAGCCTTCTCTCCGGTTAGAAAAATATGGAGGGTCCCCTGCGCAGGCAAAGGAGGGACATCCATTTTTCCTGTGGAGCTGCCCGAGGGCGTCTCCGTCGATGGAACAGGGGAAGTTGAGGGTTGGTGTTTTTTTTAATTGTTTATCATTGGGCATAGTGCCCCTGTATTTTATACGGGAAGCAATAGCTCATCACCCCTCGCAGTAGCCCGCCCTGCAAAGGGTGCATACAAGCTTGGCAGAGCCAGGTGCCGCCTAGCAGGACCATCCCTCCCGCCTGGTAGCCTGACAGTCCCTCGGCATGGTGGCTCCACCTTGGAAACGGCGTAAAAATATAGATTGTGAAGTGAGAATGAAAGGGAAGGTGAGGAAGGTATGGGTGGGGATGAAGCAGGTTGTTAAAAACCACCTGATGGGCTAGCTCCAACTTAGGACGGTCCTTTTCAGCCGCCTGTGTGTTTTCTTGGCAGCCCATTGTGAAAGAAAAGGAGGGCCTGCTGCTCTAAAAAAAGGGGTGAGGCGGACTCGCGGACTCCCTACACCCGTAAGCAAAGGTAAAGAGTTAACCTCCTCTCCTATGGAGGGTTTCCTGAGAAAGCACAGGGGTGGGGGGGTGAGACCTCTAATTTTCCAGGAGAGCTGCCCGAGGGCGGCTCCGACGATGGTCGATGGAAATGTAAAGAGGGAGGATTTTTTTTAATTCATTATTGGGCATGGTTGTGGTGGTACGAATGTGAGAGTGTTCGTAGGGCAATTCTCGCACCCCTTTTCCAATACCCTCTCCCTCCCTCTGTAAGAATGTGTGTGTAAATGGGAGATTGTTATATATATATATATATATATATATATATATATATATATATATATATATATATATATATATATATATATATATATATATATATATATATTTGATTTCATGTTGTATTATAAAATTTTCTAATCTATTTCCAGAAGCCACTCTATAATTTTGCTAAAAATTTTAACAGGATAATCCTTGAATTTCTAAAGAGTGGCTGAGATTGTAGGATTTGAAGTAACTTAACTAAAGTTATTGTACATCCTGATAGGACAGAAGAGCTTTTGAAGGCTTCGAAAGTGCGACAAGAGCGCTTCATATTATACCGAGCTCGGAGGTAGCAGCCTTTTTTTTATAAGTCGTGCGCCACTATTGTGAACACTCGAGTCGCAGCCGGCAGGACTTCACCCCGGGGGTAACACATGAGGCCTTTTCTTTTTGTTTGCATCATGTGTAGTTGTTAGGCCTCCTTGATACGATTTCGTATTATTTTGTTGTACATTCAGTTCGTCTATTGTATATAAGATTTGGTTTGGTAATAGGATCGATTGTTATTTTTTAAATATCTTTTTTCTGTTATTTCTTCGATTGTAGATATTATTCGCACATAGGATTGATTTATATTTGGTTGTGGATATTTCGCCAATAAGTAGGATTGTAGTTTCTGTTTGTAACGAGATTTCAAATTTATTTACCCCTATCTCTTGTAAATATTATTGTAAATTTTTTGTGAATATAGGACTGTACATCCAATCGTTTCATTATCCTCGGGTTTTCACGTCCAATTTAGTGTAGGAAGCGGGTTGGATCGTTTGGGAGTTTAGGCTAGATTCGGTGCCCGCTACATGGTGACCCCTTTTTAAGCACCGGACGCAAACGCTTTTCACCTTAAGCAGTAGCCCGCTCTGCGAGGGGTGAACACGGGGCTGGCAAAGCCAAGTATTGCCATTTGAGGCCACTCCTCCCGCCTAGTGACATGGCAGCCCATCGGCATGGCGGCTCTACCTTAGGCACAGCGTAAAGTCGATAGACTGTGAAAGGGAGAGAGAAAGGGGGTGTGAGGAAGGTGAGGGTAGGGGTTAAGCAGGTTATTAAAACCTCACCTCCCAAAACCTTCGCTCACTTGTCCCCTCCACCCACAGACCCGATCTGGGATGGTTGGATGAGAAAAAGGTGGTCGGCATCTACTCTGTGAAACTAAAGGCTAACCAGAGAAAGTTGCAGTAGAGATTGTATGCAAAGTGAGGAAGTAAAGTAAGAGGGCATGGTGTCAGAAAGAAGAGAAGAGGCTGGGGCCGGACGGGGCACTGAGTCCCGTCAACACGGCGGCCTGGAAGGCAAATCGCCGTGCCCATTACGTGGGAAGAGAGGCCGAATGCTTCTCGAATGTGGAAAATCCGACGACGCTTTAAAAAGGAAAGAAGATTTGAGCCAGACATAAGCCAAGGAGAAGGGCGTACTAAGTACTCATCCCTTTAAGAAAAATTGTATAGCACATTAAAAATTTACTTCTTTCTTTTCATATCATTCGAGACTATATATTTTACCCCCATTTGATATCTATGCTTATTATACCGCTAACCAAATTATCATAATAAGTCGATATTTTTCGAAATGAAGTTACTGAGACAAAGACTATTCCTCAATTAGTCAGTATTTATTAGCGGTCTTGGGGCCTATTTGATGCCAAATTTCGCTGAAGATAAGAATTTAAGACGTGAAAATTCCAGCTCCTTCATAATAAATGATAATATTAACAAGCCAAATAAAGTCTTTTTTCTCCCCTTCAAAACTCTCTCGTTTTACTCCAACTAAATTCGAAGAGAATTTCAAAGGCGAAGTCCTCATAATACCGTAAAGCGAAATTCCATTTCCTTTGCATAGAATGCCATTTTAAAAACATTATGTGGATTGGAGAGTGCAACGAATAAATGGCACAGAAAACTCGCTCTAATTCCCTACTACTATTAAGATCAATGTCACTTGATCAGAACGTATATTAAAACAAGACCTTAACTTTCCTCGGCTTGCCATTCATTCGGTCCGAGGCAATGGAAATATTTAGAAGCAACGGCCTCACACAGAGGCGCCAACCGAGATTACAAACTGGATTTTGATTCATTTTTCCAGGCCTGAAAAATTAAACTGGGGAGCAATTGGGCGTGGAGCTTAAGTAATCGGGAGATGAAATCTGCTTTGCAGTCGCTCAAGAGGAAATGGTGGCTGAAAGGAGTAAAACAAAGCGAATCGCAAAATATCGGGAGACCAATGTAATGGATTTTGTTTTATATCCTTGTAAAGAAGATGGGAAAATGGCAACAACTTGCAAGGGGCTGTAACTAACGAAGGTGATGCGTCTGTATGGAAAAAATAAGTAGAATGCATAGACAAATGAAAGAAAAAGGATGACAAAAACTGTGCACATTGTATTACCTTACATACTGGGGCCAGAAGGGCTTATTATATACCTACAGATGAAGTTCTTAAGATATGAATTTGAAGTTTATGTTCAAGGGGGAAAATAGACCCACCTCTCTTGGCTTCAGTGAGTCTTCCTTTACGACCCCTCAACCCACTCAGATCCTTATTTGATGTCCCCACCTGACGCAAGGTGCCAAGGCCATTGGGGCACTTGCTTTCGTGCCTCCCCCCTGCCACTCTCGAGCCAAACCTCACCTGCGGATGGGAAAATAAGTTGTGAGAACGGAAAGATTCAAGAATAATAGATTAGAATCCAAAATGAAAATTCATACACAGAATTGTGAACATAAAAAGGTTAAAGCTCTTCTCAAGAAGGGAAGGATTTGTTCGACCAGTGTATCCTCCCAAACACACCATTAAAAAATAGGTCAAAACACGAGGCCCCCCCTTCTTTCTGCCTCACCAACAGCTTTTCTCCATACACAATTAAATTCCTTTAATGTTAAACTCTACTTATCGACACATACCAAAAATACACACGCTTAAGACCCTCGTATTTTATCCCAAGATCATGAAACATAATCAAAACAAACTAATCAGCATTAGTTCCAGGCCACTTCACCAACAAGGAGCTATCTAAGAAGTATCAACATTCAAGAGTTAATTATGGGAAACTCCAAGGAATTAATGAAACTTAAAACCACATATCACATTAACGTCACCATCCGATAAGAGAAGAAGACGCAGCCGTTAAAATCGATCCCATTATGGCGCAGAAAATAAATGGTGATGACGAGTGCCCGAGTCAGCTCGCAGTGTTACGTACTCCTTCCTCCCACTAACCCTAAACTTCGCTCCTCAGATCTTCCAGGGATGAAACTGTCATCAGTAATAAGCGATACTTTGATCTTCCTGAGACGAGACAGCTGATGAAATACGTCTTGGCAAACAATTTGTAAATTTTTATATAAATTCTATCTTCATAAAGACGTTTATTCTTTTTTTTTTAAAGGATAGACCAGTCTCGTCGTTCTAAAGGTTTGACCCCCGTTTGAGGTACGTACTCATATGGTGTACTTTTAAAAGTCAATTGGTTGCACCACGTAATGATAAACAATAGGTTTGTCTTTTGCGAGGAAAGAAAAATACGCATACCATAATAATGTATTTATACGGTTATCCTGATAACAATTGGCCCACGCATAACACCTCTCTTACTCTGAGGGGAGGTTTGGCCCAACTTTAAGGCCAGGCCATCGTATGGAGACTATTTCGCCTCTTGGAAATTCTAACCTTTTGAACCTATGTCCTTTTAAACGCCTTTAAATTTAATTAAGAAACGAATGCAACCAACAAGTGCATTTTGGCTTAGAAGAAATTAGGAGGGAAAGACAGGGATGAAGGGAAAAGTAGGTGAATAGAAAGAAGAATAGAATAATAAAAAATATTAAAGATAACAAGGATTAAAATCTACAGGGGTAAGTTTGTACCAAGAAAACAAGGACCTAACTAACGACGGCATTTTAAGTGGGGAAATAATAAGGGACGTGACAGTTGGATTACATAAGTAGAAGAGGGGTGGGGTGCATCATCAAACCTCATAGTCTCAATTACTTGGGTTGTGGGGTTCTTTATAACCCCCTTAAGAACAAATTCAAATAGAGATTAGAGGCATGCGAACTTACTTCATTTGTTGGAGGGGGGGGTATAATGGAGGAGGAGGGGGCACCCGATGTGTTAAGGAGATCAACATTCAATTCGCAACTGTCCAAAATGTGGCCAACTACTCCTAAAGGAGTAGTTGGCCACATTTTGAACCGAGATTTCACCGTCCCAGGCCACACTTGTTTACATGTGTGTACATGAGTATCTGTGCATCCTCTGGCGCGCGTGTTCATCCTCCTTCGCCAGCGCTTTCGAAGTGTGCGTGGGGGCGACGATCTTCTTCTGAAGCATTAATAAAGGCATCTATCTTCCGGTTTGTGTTCGTTTGTTTATTTTGAACAGCGTCCATCTGGCGACTGCCATCAAGGGCATAAGTCGCCGCAATTAAAATCTCACCCTTAAGGCTACTTTAAAATTCACAAAGAAAAAAAAAAAAGGAACAGAAGAAAGGCAAGAAGAAGAATAAAGCACGCTCCGGCGTCGGGGGGAAGGCTCGCCTCCCTCTGGCGCCATGATCATGCGACCAACGGCAAAGAAGTATCTTGTGTGAGGCGTTTTTCATTAAAGACGCGGCGTCCGCAGCCATCGCGCGTCTCTCGCAAGGAATCTAATGGAGCCGCGGGCGAGCAATCAACTTTCTTTAACACTCGACCCCTCCAGCCATCGCTGAGCAAACGGGTCGTTTTAAGCTCCGACTTTGCAGCTTCGTATGGCACGCAACTTTAAGTTCCCATCGACAGGTTCCAATCTTATTTTTCAAGCCACCCG
Organism: Ceratothoa steindachneri; assembly: GCA_963969495.1. NCBI lineage: Eukaryota > Metazoa > Arthropoda > Malacostraca > Isopoda > Cymothoidae > Ceratothoa > Ceratothoa steindachneri. The sequence continues at coordinate 144,125,814 of OZ018318.1, forward strand.
GAAGGCTGCCCGTATTCTTGCCATGTAATCGGTGTGAGAAAGAGCGAAACGCTGGTCTGGTCATCCAGTACTGGCGGACTCTTTGGCGCCCTCATCGGTGCGCGCATTCCCTGCAATTCCTATCTCTCCAGGAACTCCGCCGAGGATAATCTTGACATCTGCCCGGCTCGCCGAAACCGTGGGGTCATTGATATCGCGAACCAGAGGATGAGGATATTGTAATGCTCCGAGGGCATTCAGAGCGCTACGTGAGTCTCTATAGAGCATAATTCGGTCTCCGAACCGATCATCTCAAACGCCGGAAGGAGCCCCTAGGTCAGATGGACCTCTCTCAGCAAGATCCTACTGTGTAATGGGAAAGGTCTTGGTTGTCAAAGGGCCACTGACCGGGGGAGGAGGTTACTCTTCTCTTTATGTGTCCTCGGGGCCGAGCCGTCTGATAAGAAGCTTGCACACAGAAGGACTCAGGTTCGGTGCTTGGTACCAATCCCTGGTTCAACCCCATGCAAGATCCCGCCCTCTGGGGCTGGGTCACCTCAGTCACCATGTCCATCTCAGAAGGGCCTTTATGTGCCCCCCCCTCCCTAAACATCACGACATCCATCCGAAGCGGCATTCTTCGGGAAAGAGAGGGGAGTAGGTACGCTGGCCCCTGTAACATCAGGATAGATGAGTGCAGGACGTTAGGAAACGGGATGGATTCGCCTAAGGGCCCATCCAGAGAAGGGGGTGAGAGGGAGTTCATTTCACCAGTAGGCCTAGGAGAGGAGTAAGCCTCCTCCGAGAGGTCCAGTGCGAGACGTTTATTTTTTCCATTTTCCTTAATGGGCAGGGTGACCGATTATTACTACAGGGTGCAAACGCTAATCGAGTAACGCAGTAGCTCGCTCTGCGATGGGTCAATACGGGGCTAGCAAAGCCAACTGCCACGATTAGAGGCCATTTCTCTCTCCCAGTGACCAGGTCGCCCATTAATATGGCAGCTCAACCTTCCAAGGACGACCTATGACGACAAAATTGAACCCTCCCCCCTCCTTTTTCGAGCAGAGACCCCGTGGTCTCAAACAAAATCCTAAGGAAGGACAATAACAAAGATTCTCACGTGGAAGCCGGTGAGACACTCCACTTGCGTTTGCCTAAATCAGCCGATTCTTCCCCCCGTCTCATGACCCGGGGACAAATTGATCCCCCGCCAGACATGAGCCTTCAGTCAAGCCCCTGTCTCAAGACAGAATTGGCGCCAGACGAGCATCTTTACCAACCCTTATCTGATTTTCTTTTTTTTTTAAAGGCTCATCTGGCGACTGCGTACTTGGGCATTAGTCGTTGTATTAAAACTGGTCTAGTTCTAGGCTACTTTAAAATAAAATTAAAGAGAAAAAAAACAACACCCCAAAAAGAGGGAAAGGAAGCAAGCTGGTGCATCGGGGAGAACTCCCCTCGGCGCAGAAGCGTGCAACTAAAGGAAAAAAACAAAAAACAAAAAACAACAAACCTTGCTTAAATAATAGGGAGAAGGCCGGCCTCCCCCCCAAAGTCAACAAGTCCACAAGTCAATGTGCACGAATCTGTCCCGAGTACAAGGGACAGGCGGTAGCAAACCCGCCCATCCCGATCCTAGGACAGGTATCGTGCACAAAGATCACCCAGACTGGGACATTCGACAAGAAAGGGCCGAACAGTCTGGGGGACGACGCAGGTGTTGCAATAGGGCGCAGGCGAGCGATCCATCAAATAGCGATGCGTCACACGAGTGTTCCGATTCGGAGACGACAGAAAGCAACCTGAAGCCGCCGAGGCATTGGGGGATAGGTCCATGGGAACAGTCGCGGCCCAATGGCACGCAAAATTAGTTCCCTTCGATAATCTCCCATCTTCTTTGCCAAGCAGTCCGAAGAGCTGCCCGTATTCCTGCAATGTGGTCGGTGTGAGAAAAAGCGAAACGCTGGTCCGGTCGCAGAGCCCTCGCGGACTCTTTGGCGCCCTCATCGGCGCGATCATTCCACGCAATTCCTACATGTCCGGGACCCAGCAGAAGATAATCTCGACATCTACCCTGCTCGCCAAAACCGTGGCGTCACGGATATCGCGAACCAGGGGATGAGAAGATTCCAATGCCCCGAGAGCACTCAGGGCACTTTGTGAGTCGCTATAGATCACAATCCGGTCTCTGAACCGGGCACGTCGCGTAATTTCCCGTACCGAGTGGTGTATTGCCACCAGCTCGGCCGTGAAGACAGACGCAGCGCCTGGTAGAGCCCCGCTGACTTCAAACAGAGGGGATACGGCGTGGAAGCCGACCCTCTCTTGGGACTTGGAGCCATCCGTATACACTGGCACGGTTCCAGCGTGACACGAGGTGTGCTCCAAAAAGGTCGACCGCAATACTCCCAGCGCAGTACAAGCTTTGAGAGCAGAGGCGTGGCGCCTAATAGCCAAATGTGGTACCCTCCAGGGTGGCGTCCTGGGCAGAACCAAGGGCGCCACCGGCCCGAGAGCTATATCTACCTCTCGAAGGAGTTTCCTGGCCCTAAACCCAAAAGGCTTAGAGTATATATGGCGTCTCTTGGCGGCATAGGCACCATCGAGATCAGCTGCGGATGCAGTGAGAGCTGTTGGCGACTGAGGGAGGCGCCGGGCTCGCGCGTACAGGCGAGTGATGCACTGCACGCGGCGCAGAGCCAGTGGCATCTCACCAGCATCGAACAACAGGCTCTCAATGGGTGAAGTGCGGAAGGCACCGGTCGCAAGGCGAAGGCCGGTTTGGTGGATCAAATCCACCTTCCGCAATAAACGCTCGGCTGCGGATGCAGAAAATCGCATCCGTAGTCGAGCTTCGAGCGAACAAAGGATCGATAAAAAAGTAAGGCAGTAGCCCTATCAGCGCCCCAAGCGCTGAACGTCACGGAACGGAGAATATCCATAGCGCGGGTATAAGAGACCCTAAGGCTGCGAATATGAGCCTCCCAGGTGAGGCATCGGTCGAATACAAGACCAAGGAAACGGTGCGACTCAACCACATCCAGGGGCACCCCATTAAGAAACAAACCTGGGTCAGGGGGAAGCCGTGGATGACAGCAGAAATGCACCACCTTAGTCTTGGCTAAAGAAAACCGAAACCTGTGCGCTTTGGCATAGCGAGAGCCGCGGTTCAATGCCTGTTGGAGTCGACGCTCCAGAGTTGGCATCTGAGCCCCCCCTAATGGAGATCAAAAGGTCTTCCACGTAGAGCGTAGCGAGAACATCTTCCGGAAGCACCGAGGTGGTGCCGTTGATGCTCAGGGCAAAGAGTGTGACACTGAGGACACTTCCCTGCAGGACACCCTCTTCCTGCTCCTTTGGGCCGGAGAGGGTTCCCCTCACCCGTACGCGGAATCGACAATCTCGCAAAAATTCAGATATAAACATTGGGAGGCGTCCCCTCGCCCCCATCGTGTGGAGAGTCTCCATGATACCGTATCGCCATGCGGTATCATAGGCCTTCTCCAGATCGAAAAAGACCGTGGCGTAGTGTTGTCTACAAAGGAAAACCTCGCAGACGGCATTTTCCAGTCGGAGCAGAGCATCCGACGTGGAGTAGAACTTGCGGAAGCCGCACTGTGCGGAAGACAGATGGCCTTCGCTGTCCAGGAAAAAGGCTAATCTAACATCTACCAATTTCTCCATCAACTTGCACACGCAAGAGGTTAGAGAGATTGGGCGGAAACCGGTCAAAGTCGAGTGGTCTGTCCCCAGGTGGGAAAGGCGAGCACAGAAGAGATTCGCCGGAAGTCTGGAAGAAGACCTTCCACCCAGATCTTGTTGAACAAATGTAACAGAAAGGCCATGCCTCGCTCACCCAGGTGTCGAAGCATGACGTACGGGACATCGTCCGGAACATGGGCGGTGTTCGCGCACGAAGCAAGAGCGGAACGCAACTCACTGACAGTAAACTTGTCGTTGAAGGGTTCTCCGCCTTTGGAGGTAAAGTCCAGCCGGCGGCCTTCCGCGATATCACGACGTGCATTGAATGCTGGCGGAGCAGCATCACGGCTAGAGAATGCGGAAAAAGCGGTCGCTAAGGATTTCGCCACTGACGTGAGCGGGAGATTTCAGTCCCATTCTCCTGGAGAACAGGAGGGGGGGTCCTGCGAGAACTTGCCCCGAATCCTTTTGACTTGCTTCCACACCTCAGCTAAAGGGGTCTTCCCGTTAAGTGAAAACACGTATGCCCGCTAAGAAGAGCGGCGAGCGTGCTTCGAAATATACCGGAACCTAGCCCTAGCCCGACGAAATTCAGCGAGTGAAATCGTTCGGGCGGCGCTTATAGCGCATTTAGGCTTATGCCCACATGCGCTATAAGCGTCGCACGAACCACCATGGAAGTGGTCGGCGTGCAAAACGGCCAGACGTCCTAGGAATAGTAGTCAGGCCCACGGCGATAAGGTTGCCGGAGAAGAACTCAACGTCCTCATCTACCGACCTAAACTCCTCGACTGAGATAGAGAATTCAGTCATTTCCTGAAATGCAGGCCACCGCACCTGCGCCAAGCACCCCCGAGGTGGTCTCTCAGGCGGACAGTTGCCCTAAAAATGATATTTGAATGGGAAAGTGATCACTACCATGGAGGACATCGACCACCCCCCAATCAAAATCAGGCTGTGCATCCGAAGAGCACAAAGATAGGTCAAGGCAAGAAAATGAACCGGTTCTCGGACAGTGATGAGTAAACTCATCCACGTTTAGGACACCCATCTCGAGCTCTTCGATCAGATTGGCAAGAAATTGTCCCCTAGGATTTATGGAGTAATCTCCCTAGAGAGGATGCCTGCCGTTCAGATCTCGAAGCAAAAGATAGGGCCTCGGCAACCGTGTCACGACAGGCGGAAGTCCCCTGCGTCGAAGTCAGCTGACCGTGGAATGTACGCATAAATGATAGTATACCTCCTATCCAGGTGCAACTGCACAGCCACTGCCTGAAAGGAAGTATCTAAAGAGAAAGGAAGAATGGAGACATCATGCCAGGTGTAAACCGCGCATCCCCCAGCACGGCCATCCCGGGGTAGTAGGGTTGCAAGACCTTTATGCCCCGGGAGGGCGGGCAGGGGGCATGCGCCTAGCATGGTCTCCTGCAAAAAGATAGCTAACCGGGAACGGGACGAGACGTGATTCCGCAGCTCCTCCCAGTTTGCCCGGAGTCCACGGAAATTCTATTGAAGGAATATGCCCTCCAGGCCTAGTTCGGAGGAGACGTGAGGGCCCTCCTCGAACTGAAGACCCTCACGGAAATGGCCGTACGCTTCCCGCGGGCAGAACCCCGGGCTTTGTTGGCCGGACAAAGCAAGGAAGGGGCTGTCGCCTTCTAGGACAAATTGGGGGAGCTTGGGCTCGACATGCGAGTATTTTCCTCCCTCCGCCTTGAAACCTTAGGTGGGCGTTGTGGCTTCGAAGAGAGGGGGGCCCTCTTTTCGAGGAACCACCGTCTCCGAGCCACTCGCCACACCTTTGTTGCTGTCCTCCTTTCGGGTGACAGCTTTAGGAACCCCGGAAGATGGCCTAGCGACCATCTTCAGGTGTGTTGCCCCTTGTGAGTCTAACGACTCGCTGGAGGCGCGTGGCCGTTTCGCCTTCCGGGAAACGGTCACGCTGAGAGAAGAGGGGAGAGCCCTGGTTTTAGCTAGGGCTGGGTATGAACCCTTTTTGCCGCCAGCTTTACCATGGAAGCACCCGGGTTGGGTAGAGCCCGCAGAAGGGTTCCGAATGGGCGCGGAAACAACCGTGCTCGTTGGCCTGTATGGGCCAGGAGCAGAGGGTGCCTTTCTAACTATTGAGGCATGTGACGTCCCAGGCAGAGCCGGGCGCGCCAGGACCAAGTCCTTAGCCTCGTGGAATGAGAGTCGATCCTGGGCCTGAACGGCCAGGATTTCTTTTTTAAGGAGACATGCACTACATTGCTTCGAAGAAGCAGGGTGCGGCTCTCCGCAATTGACACACTTGGCCACACACGATTTGGACTTATCGTGTGCGACCTTGGAGAAATTTACACAGACTTCGGGTGGCCCCAACTTTGCACGTCTACATGAGCGATTCATATGGCCGAAGCGGTTACAGTAATAGCACCACCGCAGCAGTGGCACGAATGCCTTCAGGCGGTAGCTGTACCAACCGGCACGCACCGACTCAGGGAGCTTGTCACAGTCAAACGTGACGAAAAGTGTAGGGGTGGGTCTCGAGGCCCCTCCCTGTTTTCTCATCACACGTTCGACCTTGACCGCCCCATGGTCGGCTAGCTCTAGGGTGATGTCCTCAATGGAGTAGTCAACGAGTTTCCTCGCATAAACTACTCCTTTCACAAAGTTCATGGTAGAGTGCGGCGTCACACTCACCGGGGTGCCATGAAGTGTCCGAAGAGCACTTATCTTGGCCGCCTCAGCGGGATTCGCCGCATTCGCCAGAAGGCTCTTGTCCGAGAAACCGGTCACCTTCTGCTCTCTACCAATTGCACTAGCTAATCCTCTCTTCTGATGGATCATGTTGCCCTTGGACAACATGCTGCCATCAGTGGAGCAAATATCGAGGAGGCGTTTTAAGCCAGCGGGCTCGAAAACGCCTGGGAACCTCTGATTAAGGGGCCCCGATGTCATCGAGGCTCCGCTCTGTGTACTTTTGGTCTTTGTCATGGTCTGGAGCTCCGTAGGCGGGGGATGGGGGGCAGAGAGGCCGGATGTGCCGATCATGGCTTGGTCGCTTGCGAGAGTGGCAGCAGACCCATCCGTTCCCGTAGCCCCCGTGGATGGAGAGGAGCCCCGAGTCTTTTTAGTCTTTCTTGTCTTCTTTTTCTTTTTAGGAGAGGAGGGCGGGGCATGAACCCGCTTCTCACCTCCGCCGGTAGAAGCCCCCAGGCCAGATGTACCGGCCTCAGCCATGTCCTTCTCTGAAATGGAGAAGGTCCTGGTGGTCGTAGGGGCATCATCCAGAGGAGATCCCTCCCCTCCTTGTACTGCCTGAGAATCCCCAGCCGTTTGAGGAGGACCTTGCATAGGGGCGGATTCGGGTTCGGTGCTTGGCGCTGAGCCCGGATTCCCCCCCATGGAAGGCCCTACCGTCTGAGGCTGGTTTTCCTCAAGGACCATGTCTATCACAGGAGGGGCCTTCAGTTGGCCCTTTTCTCCCAGGACATCGTAGGTCCCCTTGGCAGCATCATAAGTATTTTGTGGGGAGGCACAGGCCTTGACCCCGGCAAGTTTTAATATTCTTTCCAGCAGGTCTTTTGAGGGAAGCGACCGAAGGAGCCTGGCTTCCCTCTCCCCCCTAAGGGGGTTTGCCCTACCGAGCCGCTTCGATGTGGAACGGCTGGCTAAGGTCTGCCTGCTGGCTTTCTTGACAGTCCCCTTGGAAAGAACAGAGGGGACTGCCGCTGGTAAGAGGGAGGTGCCCGAAAGCACCTTCAGAGAAGGGGGTGAGGGGAAGTCCCCTTTACCCGTGGGCTTAGGAGAGGAGTAAGCCTCCTCTCCGGTTGAAGAGATATGGAGGGTCCCTCGCGCAAGCACAGGGGGGGGGACCTCCATTTTTTTGCTGGAGCTCCCCGAGGGCGGCTCCGTCGCTGTTTCAGGAGAAGTTGGGGGTTGGAGTTTTTTGGTTGTTTTTTCATACATGGGCATGGTGACCCTCTTTTTTATACGGGACGCAATAGCTCACCACCTTTTGCAGTTGCCCGCACTGCAAAAGGAGCTTACAGGCCTGGCATGGCCAGGCGCCGCTATTTTGGACCACCCCTCCCGCCTGGTGGCCTGGCAGTCCATCGGCATGGCAGCTCCACCTTAGACACGGCGTAAAAATGGATAGAATGTGAAGAGGAGAGGAAAAGGGATGTGAGGAAGGTATGTGTGGGGATGAAGCAGGTTGTTAAAAAAAACCCATCCCGAACCGGAGCTCAGGGGTTGGGGAACATTGTCCCCTCCTCCCTCAGCCCCGATCCGGGACGGTTGGCCGAGAAGAAGGTCAGCATCTACCCTGTGAAATTAGAGGCTGACCAGAGAAAGTTGTAGGAGAGGTTGTGTGAAAAGAGAGGTAACAAGTGTTTTGAAGGAAGGAAGAGAGGCTAAGCTGGGGCCGGATGGGGTGCTGAGTCCCGTCAGCACGGCGGCCAGGATGGCAAATCGCCGCGCCCCTTACGGGGAACTCTTATCTCGAACAGCTAATCCGTTCGGCGCCTGGATTTCCCTTCAGTAAAGGGTCCCCCGTTACTCGACAGAGAGTACAGCTTACGTCCCTCTAAGATACTTCCCCCTTTGATCTTGAGTCGAGGCTCTGAAGACTGAAGGTCTCGTCGGCTAGATCGCCACCGTAAACTTTTGACCATCGTCTAAATGCAAGTTTGTGAAGCGGTTTTTTCAAAGAGTTCGTGCGACATACTCCTCTCATCCCGTTCACGAAAGTACGTCCCCAAGCCTATGTGTATCTCGATACTCCGCCCACGAGGAATTCATCTTGCTCCAACCTCACCTCGCTCTTCCTTGAGGTAATCGACTCTCATTGCAAGATCTCATCGCCGCGCTGCAACATCTTCTCATCCCGTGCAATCCGAGTCTTGGTTCCGTCATCACCTCCCCCTTTCCGACAAGCTAATCCGCAAGGTAAAGGTCCTTTCGCTAATTTTTTTTATATCCTCCCTGGAGGTTATTCCCCGCTGTACATAATGAAAAAGTATACAATTGGACTCCTATCAATATTCAGATCTACATATGTATGTGAGCAAGTCTTTTCCACAATGTACTACATAAAAAACAAACATCACTAATGCCTCACAGACGATAACTTGCAATATTGTGTGAAGATGAGGGTGACATCTTACAGCCCTGATGCACAGGAACTGTGCGCTGAAGTTTGGGAGAAAAGGTCACATTAACCAGGTAAAATAAATATTTTATTTGGCTATTATTTTTAAAATATATATTATACATTATTCAGTGAAGTAGTCTTTTTTTTATTCAGGTTGACAGCTGACTTCACGATTACGGCACACAGAAGCAGACGGCATTTTTGGTTTGATGCAGGTAGATCATTTAATTTCGGCTCTTTATTTCGTGAATACGAGGAGGACTCAAATAGACCCTAAATATTTTATTTGTAAGGAGTGTTCATGCAATCCAACTTTTTTTTCGGAGTTCAATGTTTGGTACACAGAAAGAAAATTTCGTTTTCTTTTATTTCATAAATGCATTGTTTTTTTATATATAGCAGAGAGGTAAAAATCGATATAAGCAGTATTATTATCTTTATTATATGTCAAAAGGGTTTTGTGGCTTCCAGTGTGCTCTTTTCAGAGGGAAACGGGTCCAAATGGCGGCACTTTGAGTGTTGAAGGTTGCCGATCCCTGCTTAAGACTATTCCTGACTAATCCAAATTATGAATAGAAGCTCATAAAACTACTCGTGCCACTTCGAAACTGTTGTATTGAATTGATATAAATTAAATATTTGCAGGGGAACTTTTCAAAACTTTTTGAAAAATTGTTATTACTCCTTTATTTTTCGATCAAACTGGTTGAAATTTTGTGGGTGTGTTAAATAATACATTCTTCTTAATGCCTCCAAGTTTTGTTACAGTGCACTAAAATATTCCAGAACTAAGGCGAAAAAATGATATAAAGTATGAGTATGAATCGGAGTTGGCAAGATAAGTTTTTCTGTGGGAAAAACTGGGTAAAACTCATTTTTTTGTGAAAAACTAGTCAAAAGGATAAAAAAAGGAATAATTGAACTTTTAATTGATTACTAATAAATTTATGCACTTAAGTTTGATATATTTACTATATTATAACAGATAGACTAGACTTTATACCTGTAGCTTCATAATAATAATGGTAATATATTAGTTGGCATAACATAGGTGTTCATTACTAGTTGGAAAACTTATACGATGCCCCCGACAAACAAAGATACACATAATTCTGATTATCAGAAATCCATGAATTCATTAAGTTCATCCTCGGAATATCTAGAAGTTGATGCTATTATTGTCTTGATTATCTTTCGGTTCCTTCCATCCAAAGTGCCTGTATACGTGAATAAGCTTAGCAACACGTTCATGGTTGAGTCTGTTTCTTAGCTTTGCATGAATAAGGCCTGCTGTGCTGAACAACCTCTCAATCCCAGCACTAGAAGGTGGACATGATGAAATAGACAATATCAGGGACCAGATTTTTTTAACTAGATCTAATGAAGAAACTTTTATCATATACTGCCAATATTTTTGAGTAATAATTTGTCAAGAGATTTCTGGAAAGCTATTTTTGGAAATATTGTGATGTCTTTTGTCTCATATGCTGCCAAGACAACCATTAAATCTTCATCCAAATGATCAATATAGTTCCGTGCAATATCCTGTGGTTCGTCCGTTAAGGCAATTCTTTTTTCATTTTTTTCAATGGCATCTCGTCTTCGGTGTTCAATTAAATAAGCAAGGAGGTGTTGTTTAGTTACAACTTCATTGAACCTTCTCTTTATTTCAGTTCTTATTTCTTCATTGATGTTGCCTTCTGCGATGAGATTAAGCCAAACAGTAACACAGTCAGACAGGTTGTTATGATCATCCTGTCAATAAAATATAATTTATAATGTATTTGAATGTTATTGATCTAAAAAGATATAATAAATACCAGGCAATAGCTTCGCCACTCCCACTCTCCTTACGGGGAGAGCTTGCGCTTTGCTACTAAGATTAAAATTTAAAAGAAAGCAGCCATGGTTAAATTTTTATAAATTTTCTGAACTTCGCCATTATAATAATTTTAAAAAGGAACTCTAAACTACATTTTTTCCCTTTCAAAATATCAGGTTGCTAAAATATAGAGTAATAGAAGAAGATATATACAAATAAATTTTATGAACTTCACCATTTGTAATTCTTTGGGGTTTAAAAATTTCACAAAATTTCGATACTTATATTTATTCCTGAACTTCACCATTTTGTTTCTTGACATTATAAAAGAATTATTAGAAATAACTTTGATAAAAAAAACCTAAGTCATAACCAAACTAAGATGAAATTATTATTCAAATACTCAAAAAATCTTCTTAAATTATAGAGTTAGTGATGATTTGGGTGATCTTTTAAGCAAATCAAACTTCTAATTGAACTATAAATCGAAACTTACGAGGGGCGGTCAATAAGTTTTGCAATTCGGATATAAGAAAAGGAGATATGAGGAAAGTGTTTAATTATTTTTCAATATAACTACCCTCGACTTCAATGCACTTACGCCACTTGTCCCTGAGGCTTCGAATTCCCGACAACCAGAAATCTCCCGACTGCTGTTCAATCCACTCCTGGACGGCGGGCTGGACATCTTCATCGTCCCCAAACCAGCGTCCACGCAGTGCAGCCTTGAGCTTGCGGAATAAAAAGTAGTCGCTAGGGGCCAGATCTGGACTGTAGGGGGATGTTTGAGCTCCTCGTATCCGCACTTGCGCAGGGCAGCTTGTGCAACTCTGGCCTTGTGAACTTTGACGACGTTGAAGTCGATCGTGGGGCGTGAGGTTTCTAGGGACCCAACGGGAAGAGACCTTGGCCATGGCCTAATTGTCGTGGATGATGTTGATAACACTTCTATGTGATATTCCAAGTTCTCGCTCGATTTCTTCGACCTTTACCCGTCGATTTTGGGGGATCATCCTCTCCACACGGGCCACATTGTCCTCGTTAGTCACGTCTGACGGGCGTCTCGGACGGGGGTCATCTTCAAGGGAGTCACGACCATGGCAGAACTCCCTATTCCAGTGAGCAATGGTTGCATAGGAAGGGGAGGTGTCGGTGTACACTACAACCATGTGTTCATGGATCTCTTTTGCATTCTTGCCTTCCTTGGTCAAAAATTTGATCACTGCGCGGTGCTCAGCCTTCTCCATTGTTAAAAAGATTGTGACTGACGATCTGCGATCAGTTACTGCTTCTTAAATAGACAAGGCAGGAGCGTGCGGCTGTTGGTCCTGACTTGTCATAACTTGTCCTAACACCCCCACAAACAGCCATCCCCCTTCCTCTGTTTTGCCCTACCGATTCGCAAATCTTATTGACCGCCCCTCGTATAGAACTAAAAATTTATAACTACCTAACCAATAACCATCTCAACCATTATATACAAACCAACTTGTTTATTGAACATATGGTCTTGACATTTAAAACTACACACATGTGCTGGGTGCTCGCTTGTTTTTCACCCAGCAATCCATGTACTCGTAGCTCTGGGCGGCTGCCCATACCTAAATTCGTCCCTGTCTGGTGGGAAAATGTTCAAGTTCCATTTGAATCTTTTTCTTTCAGCATTTCGAAATCAGTTAGAAGTTCTCCACCAATTTTAAAAGTTAGATTACACCATCTCTGTTTTTTAAGGCCAATATGCATAGAAACTAATACTAAACTGCGAAAATTATGTTATCAATGTCATAAAACCTTAAGAAGTGGTAGGGGTAGTGAGTAGAGATCTTTCAAGGAAGGCTGCAATCCGATCTATCTAGTTCAAATGTCAAACACAACGTCAAGCTGGGAGAGTGACGCCTTAATATCTTTTAAGGAGAAAATGCTCGGTATTTCCACTTAATTTCAATGTACATGAACATTCTATGAAGATAATAATGAGGTTCATCCCCTAAAATGCAAGTCTTATTCAAAGGGATAACGAGTCCATACACTCCGAGTTGACTTTGACATCTTCCCTGGTAAAGAAAATCACTTTATTTGGATATCATCGAATGATTTTGGACATTTTGGTGCTGTTGAATGAAAAAAGTCCCTCTTTCATCATCTCCGAAGCCCACCCCTGAGAGATTTCCTAGAGGAGGATGGTACAATTTTTCAGTGGAAATTATTGCATGAATCTATTTCAAGAAGAGAAGCTGCATCACCGTTTAAAACTACAGAACAAACTACTAGTTTAATTTCCATAAAAATTCCATAAAATATTCTTTGCAATTTGTCTCTGATAGTATCCAAATTAAATTCCATAGAATAGGGGATAAAATGTATGAGGAAAATAATGTGAAAATGAAAAAGGATTCGTCTTAAACTAGAGAATGAAAACTTATAACTTTCACTTTACACACAAAAATGCGTAAGGTATGTATACTAAAACTATCCCACGTGTATTTTAGACTGCCAACGATGGTATTACTCATTTATCAGGATGGCGAGACGAGTTAAGTTCGACAAATCCTTAAAGAATCGCGTTGCTCAGTAGAAAAGTAAAAGAATGATACTGTCTCACAATTTGATGCAATGTAATCGGTCAAAAAGTGTGATAACACGCATAATAAAGCTATATGAGTCTACTGAGTTCTGCGATTTGACAAAGAAAAGGGGTCACACTAGAAAAAAACCCTCTCAGTAAAGATCAACGGATGTCGATGAAGGACCAATTTGAGACAGTAGCTGATATTTCCTGTCAAGCTACCGAGAAATGGGACCCGAATGCCGCTCGCCAGACGTTGTTGAGAGGTGGGACTCGTAGCACGCTCTCCTGCCAAGAATTCATTCCCTCATAAGTAAAAAGAGTAAAGAGGCTAGGTTGACCTTCACTACTAAGCATGTCATGTGAAGTGCTGAAAAGCGGGAAAGTGTTTTTTTTCAGAATTGGATTGAGGAGCAGCATGTGAAACGTCGTACAAGTGAAATATTCACAATATCACATGCACGAAAAACACGGTTACATTTAGTGGTAACAGAGTTATGGTTTGGGCTTTTCTCAAGAGCTGAAGCTTGTTCGCCCGTCCGTTTATGCGTCAAATAAACGCTTCAGTATACAAGAATATTTTTCAGGAACATGTGATCTCCTATCTCTGAACATTGGGAGTTGGTGAGTCTCTTTTCATGTAGGACAATGCTCAGTGCCACATAGCAAAACCAGTGAAGTTCTTGGATGCAGAAAATATCGACGTGATGAAGTGCATGTGCAGAGCCCCGATTTAAACCGGATACCAATGTCGAAAATATTGGAAGAAGAATGAAATAAAATCATGGCCGAACAATGTGCCAAATTAGTGAAGTCCTGTGGCCGAAGATGCTCAAGTCATACAAAACAAGGGCATGATAACTTATATTAATAGTTTGTTCCAAGTCTATGACATAATTGTGTTTTTTATGGCTGCATTTATAACTATCGTTCGGTACTTTTGGGCGCATCTTTTTTTCAAATACATTACTCTATTCCTTTTTTCTATCCGCTATTCTATGAAATGAAACCTAACACTAAAAGAAGCAAATTTCAAAGATAATTGGGCACGATTTTAATGGAAATCAAACAAGTATTTTCAAGAAAATGTAAATTTTTGTATTTTGTCCTATAGTTTTGGATGGCACTGTAAATCAGAGGCAATTAAAGGTCCAATGCAGATTAATAAACGCAGACAAGAGAATTAAAATAGTTCGCGAAAAGACAATTATTAGGAGCTTTTGAATTATAGCGGTCGTAATTGAGCCATTAGAACAATGTGGCCCCCAGTTTTGTCTATTCGAATCAATTTCATCCCAAAACGTAATATATTGAAATAGTCGCAAAACTAAATTCATTTATTTATTACTGATAAAAATTTAAGATAGAATATTAAATATTCGTTACTAGCAAACTGTTGGGCAATTGTTCAAATGAGTCGATTTGAAAATAGCCTGATTAAGATTGACGGAACTTGGGGTCGCGTAACCAGCGTTAAGAAATTTTGATGAGGCTATTTCATTATTAGCGTGTGAGGTTAGGTTAGTTAATGATAATCTCACCCAAAATGTATATATATATATATAAAAGACATATGTACTGAACAAGGGATGTCCCGACCAACTACGCTAATATTGAAGTTACCCACTGACGAGTGGGCACGCGAGAACAAGCCCCCATCTTAATCGGATTATTTTAAAGTTAATCCAGCTGAACAATACTTGTCCCTGGGTCACTCGAGAACGCTATTGTTCCAAAGCTCAATTTATTATAATGAAAATGTTCAAATTGACGGAAATTTTGACATAATGCATCGGGTGAATCTCGCAAAACGCATCGAACGTTGCAGCAAAAATGGTGCAAATCACATTGAAGATATTAGCCATAACACTATATTTTAACCGAGGAAACACTCGGGATATTTCCTAAGATTTTTTAAAAGTTTGAGAATTACCATGTTTGGTTACTTTAATTATTCAAATTTTTAAAGAAAATTAAACTCTTGAAAATAAATAGAATTATCGAATTCTTTGAATAAAAAAAAGAATTACAAATGAAATTCTGAGAAAAAATGAGAAAATTGATTAAAATTAAGGCATGGCTGTTTTTTTTATCTATTTAAAGGTTTTATCGGGTTTTTTCTATAATATATTTTCTATTTTAATCTTCTGCCCGTTGAAATAGCTACTGGCCCCGAAACACGGGAAATCAAAAGTAAATTATTAGAACAAATTTAGATTGGAAAAAACAGCTGTTTTTAATTTTCCCCATTTCTAAAGAATTCCGCTAAAAGATCTTTCTTGCCTTTAGGGCTAGAAAATAAGCATGGTCGTTAAAATAGGGACCAATAATAAATTATTAGGAGATAAGTACTGAAACCTTTTAAATTTGTTTAGACCAAAAGCCCGTTGTCAGAGCCAGAGCGCAAGCTCCTCCTGTAAGGAGGAGTACTGCAGGTTTGGCATTTTTATTAGTATTTCAATTGAATACAAAATATAGTTGAGTATTTTATTGAAAATATGCATTTCGCCTATGTCTAGACTTTAGAGAGACCCTGTACAATGGATATTCGAATTTATATTTAAATTAGACTTTGCTTTTCTTCAAATTTGGTTGCAGCTTCACCGCCTCTTTGGAATTGTTTATAAGCAGGAAATTTATAGAGTTGTTAAAAGAACGTTTAACGCCCTCTTTCACCCTTTTCTGTGTCTTAACGGGCACGAAAAAGATTAGGGAAGCTTTAAAAGAGGTGCAAAAGATGACCTGAGTGAGAGCACTACTTTCTTTGGGGGCACTGGGTCGGAAGGCAATTTTTTGAGTGGAAAGTTACAATTATTTCGGCACAGCCCTTAACTGCGCAGGAAATTAATGGTTCCTTGCAAGAAGTTTTTAAACCCATTGCTCCTAAGAAAACTCCTGTTTATATGAGGAGAACAAAAATTCAAATAGAAAGGAATGTTACTATAAACAAAGGAGTGGGCAACAATCGACCTGAGCACCGATGATTTACCTTAAACTAAGTAACAAAAACAATATTATGGAAGCTATAATAAACCTGAAATGGAGCTGGGCAGGCCATGTGACAAGATTCCAAAACGATAGATGGAGCAGGAAATTTACCGATTGGACTCCATTTGATAGATGACGACCGAAAAGAAAACCAAAACCAATTTGATCTTCAAAAATTGGAAACAAATTGGATAAGACGGGCAAAAGTTCAGAGAGATGAGAAAGGGCTTTTCTCCTCAGTGGGAGGCAAATGGGTGGAATGATGGTGAACAAAAACGAAAGGAGCAACGCCAAAATGGTTGTTAGAAATTAGTAAAAAAAGTTAGGAAATTAAAATTGCGTTGAAGGCCGAATATTGTAAAGCGAAGACCACTGAGAGGACCCAACTCTCCAGAAGCTGCCCAAACCACACTCTTACAACACCCTAGAGAGAGATGGGATACTAAGAAGGGTGTGTGACACAAACATCATGGCCGAGAACAAAGTTAATCCCTGATTGAACTAAAAGTTGTCCTCGAAATATCAAAGATAATCCCTGAATCGAAATCTCTAAATTTAATTATGAAAAAAGGGAGGGGGGGGGGTATTTCTCTGGATTAAAATTCAAGTTCAGAAATTGTGTACAAGTTTGTACATATGAATTATTATAGATTCAAACCTTGTTCCTTGCATATAATTGCTCTGGTTCCTAAATCCCTAGTGTGTTTTCTCGTGCCTGAAAATTTTGTCAGGGGGAATGGAATCCATAGTGGTATCACAGTACCGTCCAAAACTAGAGAACAAAATACCAAAATATACAAGAACATTTTCTTGAAAATCTTCGTTTAATTACATTAAAAACTGCACAGAATATTCCTAAAATTTATGTGATATTGTCCACGTTTCATATCATAAAACAACGGATATAAAAAGTTATCAGATAGGTAATGTATAATTGAAGAAAGGATGTGTCCAAACTAGAGACCGATAACTATAAATGCAATCATAACCAGAAACATCATCATTATGTTGAACAAAATATGAATGAGAATGATGTAGGCCCATGTTCTGAATGATTTAAGCACAGCTTTGGCGGCAGGACTGTAGCAGCTGTTATTTTGACAGCTCCTACAAAAGTTCCTACCCTTTTTACAGCTTACTCATCTGGACCTATTTTATAAACGACAATCTGTGTACGACATTCTAATACTGTGTACTCACCAGGCATCAGTATGGTTGTTCCCAACCAATCATAACCATTGTCTGACGCAGTTTTGATTAACTAATCAGAGTCGAGCTCCCTTTGTCTTTGTGTTCTCTGCCGCACCCAAAGCTACTCGTGCTTTCTTCACTCGTTGCACAAGACCCCGTGTGTCCATACACCGTGTATTTATATCGTTCAACCACCAACTAAACATCGCAGTCAATTTAAATTAATACACATAAATTATCAAGATTCCATTTGTATTTATTCAAATTCAATTGCTGCTCTCAACTGACTGTTTACAATCTTCTCCTTTGCTCTTAAATATTAGGTTCAGGAATAAGTCCTTGCGGTTTTTTTTATGTTGTGTTGACTTAAGTTTTGTTGACGTGATTTGTGTACATATTAAGAAACAATAATAAATAATGAGAGAAAAATTTGCAAAGGTTAGGCTACGTCTCTTAACAGCGTAGACTATTAGGCTTTTGGTTAGGCTACATCATGAGGTTGAGTAATAAGTCATTGCGGTTTATTTAAAAGTTGTGTTAATTTAATTTTTGTTCTTTACCCTCAAAATGGAATGTCAAGTTGAAAGAAAGGCGCATTTTTTACACTTGTTGTTATTCATTTTCGATCGAGGCGGGAACAATGCAAACGCAGCCAAAGCTCGTCGCTATATTTGTGATGTGTACGGAGAAATGCTTTATCAAAAAGGACAGCTCAATGGTGGTTTTCACGTTTCAAAAACGGTCATTTCCATCTTAATGACAAAGAACGTTCTAGTCGCCCCATTAAGTTGGGTGAAGATCGATTAAACGACCTTCTTCATGAAAATCCTTGTCAATCGACAATTGAATTGGCTGCACAATTGGCGTGTGATCATAAAACTGTAGTGAATCACCTTCATTCGATGGGGAAAGTTCAAAAACACGGTGCATGAGTTCCGCACGCTTTGAGCGAAAGCAACAAACTTCAACCCTCCACGTTTGCCACAGGTTTGTTTGCTCGTCACAATGCTACTCGTGGATATAAGAACAGATTTCTTCACTGCCTCATTACTGGCGACGAAAAGTGGTGTGTAATGTCAACATGAACCATCGAAAACAATGGCTTAGCCCCAATAAAAACCCACTTCCGTGATTAAAGGAAGGACTTCATCCACGAAAGACGATGCTGTGTGTGTGGTAGGATTGTGAAGGCGCATCATTCTGTATGAGCTCCTTGCGAACAACGAGATTGTCAATGCAGAACTCTACGTTCAACAAATGTATCGATTCGCTGAAGCTATTCGTGAAAAGCGACCTCATCGACTTATGAAGTCCTTCTGCAACATGACAATGCTCGTCCTCACATTTCCAATATGACAAAAGATGCCATCCAAACGCTAAATTGGGAAATCCTGCTGCATCCTCCATATTCGCCAGACTTGGCTCCATCGGATTTCCATCTGTTCCGATCGCTCTCCAACAATTTGCGCGGCGTTTCGTTCAATACTGATGTGGAATTAAGAACCTGGTTAGATGAATTCTTACGAGTCAAAATCTAGAGATTTTTATTGCAGAGGCATCGAGAAACTAGTTAAACGTTGGGAAGAAGTCGTAAATAACAATGGAGAATACATTATTGATTAAATTGCATATTGTTATCAATTAAAAATGAAGTTTTTCTAAAATTGATAATGGTAATAAATAAATTTGATAAAACAGCAAGAACTTATTCCTCAACCTAATATATCTATTTACCTTTTCATGGGCAAGCAATCGCAGCCCACATAATATATTTATATAAATTATTTTATGTGTATAAATTCCAATAATGCAGTGTATATAATTATTTTAAATGTATTTCATTCCTGAATTATCTACCCGGTTCCTCATCTAAAGCTTTTATTCGCGACGTTCGTTCGTTTTCTTCTTTTATCGTTCTTCCTTTAACGAACCATTAACCATTACTTTAGCACTTTACCAATTTGTCGCATTGTGCAGGCGTATCTTATTCCATTCAAACTCCAATTTTTGCCAGAGATCAACATTTATAGATTTCCAAGCCACAAATAAACTTCTCATCGAGTATCTTCCAAAATGCAGATTCTGATAACCGAACAGCTGGTCAAAGCGAAGAGTTGGGTTAAAATGGTTGACTTAATGGCTAAAGACGTGCTGTAGGCGTTTGATAAGTGATGAACGTTTAACGTGATGAACGGGGGTCATTAAAAGCCAAGAAACAGTCAATGTGAAGTTCGCGGACGACGTACCCAAATTATAGCGACATCCACTAGAACAGCAATGAAGGTAGCAAAGAACATGGACAAGGAAATACTGAACCTTAATAGATATGAACGGAAATGGAAAATAAAGACGAAAAGAGATACGATGAGCGGTCACTAAGTTTTGCAATTCGGATATAAGGAAACGAGATATGAGAAAAAGTGTTTTATTATTTTTCAATATAACTATGCTCGACAGCAATGCACTTGCGCCACTTGTCCCTGAGGCTTCGAATTCCCTACAACCAGAAATCTTCCGAATGCAGTTCAATCCACTCCTGGACGGCGAGCTGGACATGTTCATCGTCCACAAACTGGCGTCCACGTAGTGCAGCCTTTAGCTGGTGGAATAAAAAGTAGTCGCTAGGGGCCAGATATGGACTGTAGGGGGGATGGTTGAGCTCCTCGAATCCGCACTCGCGCAGGGCAGCTTGTGCAACTCTGGCTTTGTAGACAGGGGCATTGTTGTGGAGGAGCAGGACACTGCATGTCAACTCGCCGCGCCGCTTCTGACGGATGCACTTCTTCAACCCAGCCAGTTCCTCGGCGTAATATTGGCCTGTGATGCTCCTTCCACGAGGCGCATAGTCCACCATCAACACTCCCTCAGAATCCCAGAAGATGGTGACCATGATCTTCCCGGCTGAGGGTTAGGTGCGGAACTTGATGGGGGTCGGAGAGCCCCTGTGCTTCCAGGCCATGCTTTCTAGCTTGGTCTCGGGATCCTAGTGATGGACCCACGTTTCATCATTTGTCACTATGCGTGACTCGAATCCGCCGGATCTTGGTTGTACAGGAGCAGCAGTTCCTTCGAACTTTGACGACGTTGAAGTCGATCGTGGGGCGTGAGGTTTCTGGGGACCCAACTGGCACAGACCTTGGCCATGGCCAAATTGTCGTGGATGATGTTGATAACACTTCCATGTGATATTCCAAGTTCTCGCTTGATTTCTTCGACCTTCACCCGTCGATTTTGGAGGATCCTCCTCTCCACACGGGCCACATTGTCCTCGTTGGTCACGTCTGACGGGCGTCCTGGACGGGGGTCATCTTCAAGGGACTCACGACCATGGCGGAACTCCCTATCCAGCGAGCAATGGTTGCATATGAAGGGGCGGTGTCGGTGTACACTGCAACCATGCGTTCATGGATCTCTTTTGCATTTTTGCCTTCCTTGGCCAAAAATTTGATCACTGCGCGGTGCTCAACCTTCTCCATTGTTTAAAAATTGTGACTGATGATCTGCGATCAGCCACTGCTTCTTAAATAGACAAGGCAAGAGCGTGCGGCTGCAGGTCCTGAGTTGTCATAACTTGTCCTAACACCCCCACAAACAGCCATCCCCCTTCCTCTGTTTTGCCCTACCGATTCGCAAATCTTATTGACCGCCCCTCGTAAGGAAAAATTAGGACATCTGAGAAGGTTCACAGGAATATTGACAAGACCACAGACCTCTTAAAACCTGGACTGAGCTCAGAATATTAGCCAATTGCATCAGACAGTCCCCCAAACCATTTTCAACATTATTTGATGTTACTATAAAACCAAGGGTAATAACTTTTTTGCTGTAGCTTTTGCAGTTTTCATATAAAAATATTGAGTCATGACAATGTATAGAAGTAATTTAGTGGTGGAAATTGGTGAAATAAGAAAGAAAATAACCATCTAATTTATCAATCTCTGCTACATTTCTGCTGTATAAAAAACAACAACAATATATTATTAGGTTTTAACTTCTCATTGGTTTCTATAGATTCTCAGATCATGAATGAACACTAAATATCAGTACAATGAACAATACAAATCATTCTGACTTCCAACACTAATCCGTGTCATTTTGTCAAAGTTCTGATCACGATAAATAAATTCACTGTCCTCTTTACGTACCTACGTATTGAATCTTCCTGGCACTTCTGTAATTTACATTGCCCAAATGAACACAAGATTAATACTGAAATTGTCCAAAAACAATGTTAACGTTCCACAAAATGTATATATTTCTTGAAGCAATTCAATTTTAGTTTCTTATCAATGCTCTTGTTGCGAGCTACATCTGAATCAATTTTGGGTTCAAATGCACTTCACTGTTTCTTTCTTTGTGCTAGTTTAATGTGAAGACATTGAACAGACTGGCTACCATTTTGGGAGTATAATATTTTCAAGAAGCTCTGACCACTAGGACAGCTCAATGTAGCCAGCTGGTTATATTCTTCCTCAAGTGCAACAACGACCTTCTAGAAGGCGTCCTTAGGGTTCTTACACTCAAACAGGGAGTACCGTGTTCTTTCCACCTTCGTGACCCACCTGTATATGTGGCATACATTCCTGGTGAGACAGACAGTCTTGTGAGAGGGGCATACTAGCCTACCGCGCGACAGCAAGTCGGTGAATGATTTGAGTTTGCCCTGTTGGGATACCTCCATGTCCTTGTCCACTTGCTCGGTGACACGGGTAAGTTTGTCTGAGACCTTTCTGTCGATGAAGATGTCTTGATAAGACCAGCACCTGTGAGTACGCAGGATCTTGTATGACAGGTAACCAGCCAGGTGGACAATTGCCTGTTCCGCCCCTTCACCAGGGCGTCATGATCGGCATAAATAGCTGCATCCACCAGCTCATGGGTGACTCTGGCATCGTCAAGGTGTCGCTTCTGCCTCGCTTTCTCCATTTCGGAGGCCACTGCTCTCAAGCTGTAACCAGACAGCAAAACCAGGCTTCGTGCTCTTACCACTGCCTCCTCCTCCGTGAACTGACGGACACTAGGCCAATGTTTGGTCTGGGTTCCAACCAGTATCACTGCGTTTTAGCGCAGAGATCCACTTCTTACGATCTCTTGCCTGTCAGACTTGGGAAAGGCAAACACTAAGTTCTTACAGGGTGCTTGGCTATCCGCTGCAATAGCCTTCTTTTCTGCTTTCGTGGGTCTGTATCTAGATCGGCAATTGACGGCAGCAAACTTAACCATGCTGAGTTCACCATATCTGCGTGAACATAATGGTAGTAAAATAACAAAAAATGTATCGTAATCATTATCATTAGTCATAGCAACAATAATGATAATAATACTGTAAATAATAATAATGAAATTATTATTATTAATATTATCATTAAAGAGTGCTAAAATATATAAAATATTCTGCTACTTATCAATTATTACTACAATAGCGTAAAATGGTGATATTATCGATATTAATACTACTATGACTATGTACTACTGTTGTGGTAGGGAGTCAAAATCAAAAGTCTCGTCCTTAAAAGTTTCAAAAGAACTTTGCCAGAAAAACACAAGGGACAAGGCACAGACCTCTTAAAACTTCGTTTAAATTAGA
>OZ018318.1:144160481-144277981 GCA_963969495.1 Ceratothoa steindachneri
TTAATTAATGATGCTCAGCATGGTTTTAGAAAAGGTAGATCGTGTTTAACTAACTTACTGGATTTTATGGATTATGTAACTACAGAATTAGATAGGGGTGAGAATGTTGATGTGATCTACTTAGATTTCAGCAAAGCTTTTGATAAGGTTCCACATAGAAGACTAGTTCACAAATTAAAGCTGCATGGGATATGTGGGAAGGTTTTAAAGTTGATAACTGAATGGCTGAAAAATAGGAAACAGAGAGTTGTACTGAATGGAGTGAGGTCAGAGCGGAAGAATGTTATTAGTGGCGTACCTCAGGGATCAGTTTTAGGTAGCTTTAAAGTGCAGGGTGACTTAGATAAGTTGTTAGCTTGGGCTCAGAAGTGGCAGGTGGCTTTTAACCTTACTAAATACAAAGTTATTAACATGGGGAGAGATAATAGGGAATTTAGCTATGAGATGGATGGGTATTGGCTTAATTCAGTTGAAGATGAGAAGGACTTAGGAGTAGTAGTAGATAGGTCACTGAAATTTTCAAAGCAGTGTATTGAGGCAAAAAATAGAGCAAATAGGGTGCTAGGTTACATTAAAAGAAATGTTAGCTACAAGAGTAAGGAGGTCATCCTTAAACTATACAACTCTTATGTCAGGCCACATTTAGAGTCCTGTATACAGGCATGGTCACCACATTTTAGACATGATATAAACTTATTAGAGTCAGTACAAAGGAGGGCAACAAAAATAATACCATCCCTGAAGCACCTTGAATATGAAGATAGACTGAGGGTATTAAATATGTTTTCATTTGAAAGAAGGTGTGTGAGGGGAGATATGATTGAACTTTTTCAAATCTTTTCTGGGTTGGTAAATTGGATTTCAGCAAGTTATTTGAGTTAGAAGGTAGTAATAGAACTAGAGGCCACCACTTAAAGATTAATAACAGAGGTGCAGACTGGATGTTAGAAAATATTTTTTCACTAACAGAGTGGTGGATTATTGGAATAGTTTGCCACCTGAGACTGTAGACAGCCCAAACTTGAATGTTTTCAAGCGCAGATTGGATGATTATATGGGGATGGAGGGTTAATTTCTTACTTTTCTATGTGTGGATATGTTTCTTGACTCATTCCTATGGATGCAGTTTCTTTTTATTGTATATTTTGGGGGACTTTGATTTTTTTGGGGACAGACTCCTATAAAGGCTTTAAATTATATATTATAGATGCATGGTTGGACATTCCTATGGATTGTTAAATTGTATATTGTAGATGCATGATCTGACAAAATCCTATGGATGCATTATGTGGGAGGGATTTGATGGATACGGATGACTTTTCATAGGCCATTGTGGCTTTTGTCATCCGTGAAATTATGTTATGTTATGTTATGTTGTTCTCAAACGGTTGTCATATCAATGCGTGGCCCTTTATAGTCATGGTGAGAAGAGATGCGCGCCCTCACGCAACGAGTGTCTATCCTTACATCCCACACGTTTTTACTTCTCATGACTACAATTTCTATACAATTCCGGTAGAGTCAAACCAATTTGTGGCCATTATTTTATTTTAATAAAAGTAAATCCAAATTAAGTCTCTTTACTTTTTTTCGGAGGATTTTTTCTGTAGGTTTTGAAGTCCCCGCTTCCTGCCGGGCCCCTTTTATGTTGAGCTATGCTTTTCATCTTCGATCTTTCACCCTTACTTACCGTCAAAAGCCGCTGGTGGGGTAGTTTAGCGAACGTTTTCCCTGGGAAGAAATACCCCGAATACCCCTGGGGGGGACACGAACGCTTTATACGGACACCGTGTTGAGAGTCATTTAGCTGCGTATGCAAGTCTGTGTGTTCCGCATCTCAGGAATCCCTTATGGCTTATTAGAACTTTCCAACAATCATTGCAAGACTTATAGTCTCGTAGTTATCCGCACAGCATAGTCACCCCTTATGTCGACAGAGTTGTATCATCCAGTTGCCTCTCTAATGGTATCTCACTACAATCTAGTGACAGGTTGAACATCTTAAGGTAGAGATCCATCTCTTATCTAACTTTACACAACATATGGGACAATTTCTTTCCCAGTTTCGGCGACTTTTAAGTTGTGCTGCTACATCCTCAAGGTTTGTCCTAATCTAGCGTGGTTGGTTCTTTGCCATCACTTCCATTTGAAAAACGGAGTAGTCGTTTAGAACGTTGGCTATTTCCAGGTCCAGTGTTTTTTATCAAGTCAACGCTGTTTTTGATGGACTGACGTTTTCGCACTCTCTTCCGGCCATCCACATGAGACAAGAGCTCTTTAAAATGCTCTTACCCCCGCTAAGCCTGTTAAATAATAGTTTTCCCCTCTTCTTTATAACGCGAGGTAGTTTTAGAAGCCAATACGATTATCACTCGGATTACATTTTAGATACGATTTCTTTCTAGCTCAGATAGAGATATCAATGTCGTAGTAAAAGCCCTTCGGCTGTAAGTTTGCATGTTTTACAAACCTATTGGGAATAATCATGGCTTGACTTTTTCATTAAAAGCACACTAAGTAACAGACTTAAAACACTTTTGTCACTATTTCTTAAATAATCGTACTCAGATCTGAAACTACCTCGTCCTCTATAGTGACTATTTAGTCTAGGATGACGGCATTCTTCTCCAACGCAGTGAACCACTGATTCAAGAAGTTTTCGTCAGAAGTCCAAGAGCCGCACGAGCTCCGCACTCCTGGCGATTTCTCAGGTTAATAGTCACAATAGTTGCAGGACCAGCAAATCACGACGCGTGGTGATTTACATCCACGCTGGGATGATCTCTTGGAAACACATGAATAGCGGACGATCATATTTACATATAATGAAAGTTTATGCTTAAGAAATGGTAGGAAAGAACAAGAGCAAGAAGAATTAGTATAAAAATTACGGTAAGAACTCAATTACCTTCTATGAAAAATTATAATGAATTTTAGTGCTGGTCAAAAATGGATGTGTAACAACTGTGGCACCCAAATTGTAAGGTGAGTAGAGCCAACAAGGAACCTCACAAATGAGCACTCCGTTGGGCCTAGGAAATCCTGAAATTGGGCACATGCATTAATTACTGAAATAATATGCCATGTAATAATGAACCCATCTAGAATAAAGCGAAACACTTATAATATAAATAGACATGAGTTAAGAAAACATGAATGTAAATAATATATGTATTTTGCTCGAGGCGAGAAGAATGACTTAGAGACGGCAGCAAACATATGCACACACATACAAAACTGGTTCCTATAGCCGCAATAGAAGGCAAGTTTATTTTACAAAGCTTAGGATGCAAGTGGATAACCGAAAACCCGATAGCAGCGGCCATCGTTTAGTTAGCAGCAGCAATTTTTTGATAGCGAAAGACTGCGAACTCTAAGGCGCCGTCTTCGGTATTTTGACCAGTAACAAGATCTCTATCTCCGTATACACGAATTAACAGGGAGTGAAATAGGCTCCACCCAAACAACATCAATTGATATAAATAAGCAACGCCAATTTTCTCCGACACAAACATATACTGCTAAATTCACGGAGTCAGGTCAGTAAGAAAGACAGAGAGAGTAAGAGAGTCAGCAAGAGAGTAAGAATGTCATTAGGCCAGCAAGTGAAAGAGCCAGTCAGTCAGCTAGTCAGAGAGACGTCATGTGGTAATAGGCCCATTAAGACAGACTACACGCCCGCCTCGAATCTTTCTTACGCCAATGCTACCAGAGTTCTACGCCGCTAATAAAGCGTCCTCCCGTTCCTCCGTCCTTAACCTCCAGCCTAAACATTAAGTAGGCCTTGTCACCGGTTATGGGGTGCTCCTCTCCCAAGGAGATAGACTCCATGACTGGTGACCCTTCGAAGAATGGAAAAGAAGTAGGCCTGTCGAATTCTTCCATCACACAATTAAGTGTCCGCCTTAGACCCTCTATTAACTTCGAGAACTTTCACAACATCCCTGAGCAAGCTAAGAGAGAACATAGAAATGGACATATTCTCGCTGGTCGAGTGTTGTCTTATTAATTCAGGGTGAGCTAAGGAATTTATCCTGAGGGGCAATATTGTATCAAATATATGAAACATTTTTTACAGTAAAACGAGTTTTAATCCCTGCACTGTTTACAATTTCAGCTCCACCTTAATCAAAATTTCAAACTGAAATAGTAGTTCTAATTTTACCTACCATTAATCTAATGTAGTGTTTACGTTTGTTTACCGACAGTGATACATCAATCAATGTTTTCACAGATGCAAATAAGTGGGCGAGATTTATACTCGATTGAAAATGGTAAATAGCTTTTTTTTTTATTTTCAAAGAAAATCACTTTGGTCGCCTAACATGATAGGTTAAGTTAGTTCTTACAACAGATGTCTATGCAACCTTGGGAATATTGCAGAGTATCATATAAAGCAAGGAAAAGTTCAACCTACGATGCAAACACAAATGCGGGTAAATGCATATATATTTACGGTACTCGCGTGTCGATAAGACCGATGGGAGGCAGTGGCAACCGATTCTTCATTACGTTGAAGAGATTCAATTCTTCATCTCGAATCCTCACCTTCCCATCGTCGGGCTACTCTATCAGATATCCTGCAGCAAGCGAATGAAGGAACCTTCTACCACGAACTTTGCACCAGGACAAACTTCTGGAAATGGACACGGCGGCCAGCAGGTGCAGTACAGTTATGGGCCCAAGAGAGCGCGGGGTGGCTACGATTCGCGAAACACTTCGAATGGGAGCGCCGATATAGATTGCGGCAAGTTCCAACCATTGAGAGGGTCTACGGATGTCTCAATTTAGTTTTTCTGTTAGGTAAATCGGGTTTAATAAATATGGCTCGCCTAACAGTTAGGTAAATTGGGTTTAATAAATATGGCTGGCTTAACGGTTAGGTAAATCGGGTCTAATAAATATGGTTCGCCTAATGGCGGAAAATTAAAATAGTACCCCTTAAATCTCAATAGATATCATGTAAAAATTATTCTCCTCGGAATAAAAATGGAAGGTGATTTCTAAATTAATACTCAAATACCCACTAGCCATGGTTGGCCAAATGTACTATAGGTTTCAGGTATTCAACTATTATAGGCGGAAAAAATATAACATACCCAACTGCATAAAGGAAGTCACAACGAAATAGAGAAGATAAAGTATATCCCTTGCCCCTAATTGATAAAAGGAAGTACTTGTTGAAGAAATGTAACTCCGTTGGGAAAAATTGAAAGCTTCAACAAATTCTATGTAAATTCAATTTTCTTATTTTTCTCTAAGACCAAATGGTATCAAGAGAAAATCACAATATTTTGTCCTTTTAAACACTAACAACCATAATGTTGAAAAATGAAGCACAATTAGGCAAGCTAGCTTGTCTTTAAATTTACTAGAATTATACCTATTACCAGGCAATGGCTTCGCCACTCACCCCGGGGAGCTTGCGCTTCGCTACTACGATTAAAATTTAATATCTGAAAAAAAAGCAGCCATGGTTAAATTTTTATAAATTTTCTGAACTTCGCCGATTATAATAATTTTAAAAAGGAACTCTAAACTAAATTTACCCCCTTTCGAAATATTTCGTTGTTAAAATATAGAGTTATAGAAGATGATATTTTAAAAATTCACAAAATTTTGATACTTATATTTATTTCTGAACTTCACCATTTTGTTTTTTGATATTATAAAAGAATTATTAGAAATAACTTTGAAATAAAACATGTCATAAACAAACCAAGATGAAATTATTATTTAGATACTCAAATAAATCCCCTTCTTAAATTATAGTTTTAGTGATGATGATGATATAGTTGACTGTATAAGGGAAACTACATAATTGCATTCCCCATGAGTCTCCCTAAAATGTGACTGCAAACGAGAACACACTAAAATATTTCCTGTAAATTTCACAGTAATTTTCAGCCAGCTCAGCAGAAGGTAACAATGTATTTTTGACAGCAAAATGCAAAAGACGATCGGTGCTCGTAGCGTTTGCTCTTTCTGCTCTCCGTTGCTTAGCCGACTTTGCACTTCGCTTCGTTGTTTGTTTGTGGCTTTGTCTCGCTGTTCAGTTTGTTAACCGTTTGTGGTGCTGCCATAGCCTTGTCTGCGTGATTGTATTATTAATTCCTGTCTTACGGTTTGCTGTAGCTACGCGTTTGTGAGTAATCCTTTTGTTTTGTATTTTTGTTTGGTTGTTTCTCATCGTGGCCATTTTCATTACTTTCCTTATTATTCACTCATTTTTTTTTCTACCTGCCTCCGTGTTTTAGTTTCGGTCTATAATTCCATTATTTTCTAATATGACTTATCTTGTGCTTTGTACTTTGCTATTCTGGGTAGTGTTTTTATTACTTTGTATTTTTCTTTTGCCCCGTGTTTTTCTTCGTATTATCTTCTTCCGTGCTCTTTTTACTTCTGTATCCCTATTATTGACTCCTCTCCGTTCTTATCTACCTTTTCTTTCCCTTGCTTTTCCTGCCTAAATTCTTCTAGATTATTCTGCTTTCTGACCCACGCGGTCACTTGTTTCATTCCGACTAATTCCTCGGCCTCATTTCTTCCCCCCTTCCCTAATTTTTCGAGCTGCTTTATATTTGCCTTGACACGTGCTTTGTACTTCGCCATTCTCGGTAGATGTTTTTTTTTGTTGTTAGTAGTTGTTTTTATTGAATTTGTTGCTTTTCTGTGACCCCTTCTTTTTTCCTTCACATCATATTCTTTCCTGCTCATTTTTATTTTCGCTGTTGCTTCCCTAATTTTATTTTGTTATTGTCTCCACATCAAATTTTTATCCATTTTATCCTCCTTATATTTCTCCTCCCTGAATGATGGACAAAGCCACACTTCTTTTTCTTAATAGAGGGTTTAAGGTATCTCCCTCGGTTGGATCTAGAATTAAAGCACTAGGAATCGCTCGAAATCACTCTCGTTCTATAAAAAGGGGATTCCGTTTATCTTCGGTCTAAAAAAGGTTATTTTTCATTGAACTGTTTACCACAAACTCATCCTCCCCCCGTCTCCCTCACTTCCCCCTTCAACCTCCCCACTCTCAGTTTATAATGCGTCTCTACTTAATGTCAAAAGCGTCGCTAATAAAGTGGAGTTCATTCACGATTTCCTTACTAATTCGCGTATCTCCCTCCTTGGTCTCAGTGAAACTTGGCTTGATCAGAGTAATGGATACTTGTCGCTAGTGACCCCTGATGGCTACGTCTACTCCCATAACCCCCGGAACAAACGTGGCGAAGGGGTTGCTCCCATTCATAGTGCCTCTCTCTTTCTGAATACCCTTCTACTTGACCTTTTCCTGCATTTCATACTATTGACCATTCCGTCCTGCTTAAACGCCTCCACTCTTTCCTTGGCATTTCTAGTGTTTCTCTCGACTGGTTCTGCTTTTACCTTTCTTTTCGCACCCAATCTGTAGTGATTAACGATGTCTCCTCTGACTCCACTCCTATTCGCTTTGGTGTCCCTCAAGGCTCTATCCTCGGCCCTCTCCTCTTTCGTATCTACTTATTCCCTCTTAGCTCCCTCCAACGTAATCTCGATCTATCCTTCCACCTCTATGCCGATGACACTCAAATCTTTTTCCCCTCGACCATTGCCCACTCAATCTGTGACCTCCTATCTGCCTACTGTTCTATCTCGGACTGGCTATCGACTAACTTCCTCAAACTTAACCAATCCAAAACTGAAGTTCTTCTGGTTGGTACCCCCACTCTAGTATACAAAGTTAAATCCCTCTTTCCCTCCCTCCCTCTGGGTGGAAACTCTGTTGCTTTCTCTGACTCTGTTAAAAATCTAGGCATTGTGTTTGATGAGCCCCTTTCCTTCAAGCCCCCAAACCACAATATTAGTAAATCTTTCCTTTGTTTCCTCCGTAACTTCTCCCGCATTCGCTCTCACTTCGATCGCCAAAGTCTTGAGACTGCTATCCATGCCTTCATTACCTCCTGCCTTGATTACTGTAACT
The DNA here is from genome assembly GCA_963969495.1 of Ceratothoa steindachneri. Lineage (NCBI taxonomy): Eukaryota > Metazoa > Arthropoda > Malacostraca > Isopoda > Cymothoidae > Ceratothoa > Ceratothoa steindachneri. The sequence continues at coordinate 144,168,445 of OZ018318.1, forward strand.
CTCTTCTTGTAAATCTTCCATCTTCCATCTTCCTCTCTACGTCCCCTTATGCTAGTCCAGAATTACGCTGTCCGACTACTACTCCGTCGCTCTCACTTTTTCCCTTCGGGAACTGCACTGGTTACCTGTCAGATATCGTTCTCATTTCAAGATTCTTCTCTTCACTTTCAAGGTCCCTCACCAAAAGGCCCCAACCTACCTTTCCTCTGCACTTTCCCAACGTCTCATGCTCCTCTCTTGAATACTCATCACTCGTCCCTCTGTTCAATGGGCGACCGCTCCTTATCAGTCTGTGCCCCCAAGCTTTGGAATGCTTTTTCAGCAGAAATTAGATCTGCTGCCTCACTTACCACTTTCGAGTGACTCCTGAAAACGCATCTGTTCAGGATTGCCTACTCACCCACCTGATCTTAGCCCACAGCCGAACGTGCGCTCTGTGAAGGCTTTTGGCCTTTAAGAGCGCATTATAAGAAATTTATTATTAACATCCACGTTATTGTATTTTCCTATACAATATGTTACCACACTGTATTGAAATATAGTAACATGAATATTACTGTAAAAACCATAGTAATGCACTATAAGAATACAGTATGTAGTGGTTGTAGAGCTGGCAATACATATCTTCAAAAATATGAAATTTCCATAGCACATAAAGGCATAAATAATACGATTTTATATTCAAGAAATTATGCTAAATAAACATTAAAATAAAATATTGACTCGTGCACAATAAGAGAACGATCATTCACAAAATTGCTTAGCAAGCAAATACATTAGAAACAAAGGAAGATTTGACAACAAGGAAACTTAAAACACTTAATATGAAGTGTTGTAGTATTTGTTTTCTATTGCTTCAGCGAAACGACGACCACAGGACTTGACCAGTTTCTTGCAAAATTCTGGCATTATTTTGTTCCACTTGCTCAATTTTCATCCATAAATCCGTCATAGTTGAAGGCTGCTGGTCTCAACCTTTGTCTCCAATGATCTTCCAGAGGTTCTCAATTGGGTTCATGTCCGGGCTCTGAGCAAGCCACTTCATTACTTCGATATCTTCTTGTCGAAATAGTATTTTACTCGATATATATATATATATATATATATATATATATATATATATATATATATATATATATATATATATATATATATATATATATATATATATATATATATATATATATATATATATATATATATGAATGCAATGTCCCGAAGGAAAAAAATAAATGGTTCCTTATCAAGGATAACTACAAGAAATAATATTATATTACAGGTATATATACGAAAGAAAAGTATAAAAGACCGCCTCAAAAACAAGAAATCGCCAATGAGGAAGACGGAAGGGGAAAAGTAAAGATTCACATTAAGAATTACAAGAAGCAGGTAGTAAGGTCTAACTGAGAAGACAAAAGGGTAACAGATTAAAAGAAATGGAGATAGCCTAACGAGGGAGATTATAAGACACGAGGAGCGAAAGAGGGGAAAATACAATGTACATAACAGAGAAGTGACAAAAAAAATGGGGCCACATAACTAAAAATTTTATATAAAACTAAAGACAAAAGTCAGAACTAATTTCTTTATGTATTAGTTTTTTAATTATAGCATCTATTTTATATAAGCCAGGGAAAAGGTTAAAATTATCACAATGGCTTATAAAAGCGCATTCAATGATATTCCTTTTTATAGGGTCATTGGAACGATAAATAAATTTTACGAGTTCCAGTTAATTAGATGGTCCTTATCTGACATGTGGACAAAGAAAGCACTGTTATCTTTCCCTCTTCGGACATTATATTTATGTTGATTTATGCGAACAGAAAGTTTTTTACCCGTTTTATCCATAATATTTACATATTTCTCCTTTTGCCCTGCCCTACCTTTCTTCGCACCATAACATAACATAATTTTACGGATGACAAAAGCCACAAGGGCCTATCAAAGGTCATCCGCCTCCGTCAAAACCCACCCACAAAAAGCACCATCGCCAAGGGAGAGACAAAATCAAAGTCCCCCACAATATAATATAAAAGGTGACAAAGAGCCACAAGGGCCCATCATAGGTCATCCGAATCAAACGGCCTCTTTTTTAAGGCACCCAAACTCCCAAGAAAACTACATCTAGAGGATTGCGTCCAGAAACACGGGTATCACCAATCAAGGCTTGTCAAGAAATAAATCATGCAGCTATAGATATATACAAACAATATTAATATATACAAAACTTAGGAACCATCACAACCTTCCCTTCCCATAAACTCATCCAACCTACTCTTAAATACATTTAGATTTGGACTACCTACTACCCTCAGCGGCAATTTGTTCCAGAAGTCTACCACTCTATTGGTGAAAAAATATTTTCTTAAATCCAACCTATACCCTTGCTTTTTAATTTTCAAGTGGTGACCTCTAGTCCGATTTCCATCATCTAACTCAAAAAACTTGTTAACATCCAATTTATCTATTCCAGAAAAAGTTTTAAACAGCTCAATCATATCCCCTCTCACACACTTCCTTTCGAACGAGAACATATTTAATTCTCTCAGTCTATCTATATATTCAAGGTGCCTCAGGGAAGGAATAATCTTTGTTTCCCTTCATGTACTGACTCGAGAAGGTTAATATCGTGTCTAAAATGTGGGGACCATGCCTGTATACAGTACTCTAGATGTGGCCTAACATAAGAGTTATAGAGTTCAAGAATAACCTCCTTACTTTTGTAACTGACATTTCTTTTAATGAAACCCAGCACTCTATTCGCCCTATTTCTTGCCTCAATACACTGCTTAGAAAACCTTAATGACTTATCTATTACTACTCCTAGATCTTTCTCATCCTCTACTGAGCTCAGCCAATGCCCATCCATTTCATGGTTAAATTCTCTATTATCTTTTCCCATGTTAATAACTTTGCACTTATCAAGGTTGAAAGTCATTTGTCACTTATGTGCCCAGGATAACAATTTATTTAAATCCCCCTGCACTTTAAAATTATCATCAATATCTTTAACTACAGCTGCTAATTTGGTATCATCCGCAAAAATTGACACTTTATTATTAACTGCCTCCCCAAGGTCGTTTATATAGATGACAAATAATAATGGACCGAGAACTGATCCCTGAGGAACCCCACTGATAACATCCCTCCACTCTGACTTTACACCATTTAGCACTACCCTTTGCTTCCTGTCTTTCAGCCAATCAGCTATCCAATTTGAAACCCCCCCACATATCCTAATCATTTTTAATTTATGAACTAGTCTCCTATGTGGTACGTTATCAAATACTTTAATAAAATCTAAGTAAATTATATCTACATTCTCTCCCTTATCTACTTGATCTGTTACAAACTCCAGAAAGTATAGTAAATTAGTCAAACATGATCTACCTGATCGAAACCCATGCTGAGCATCACTGATCAACCCCTTCCTCTCTAGATGTTGGCAAATCCATTTTTTTAACTATTTTCTCAAGAATTTTACAGACTACAGGAGTTAGGCTAACTGGTCTAAAGTTATTTGGATCCTCTTTACTACCCTTTTTGAAAATGGGGACTGCATTCGCTCTCTTCCAATCATCGGGTATTTCTCCATATTCCAGTGACCTAGTATACAACTTCTCCAGAGCTATTGAGATACTTTCTACCCCTTCTTTAAGTATCCTAGAATGAATATTATCAGGGCCGGAGGCCTTGGTAGTATCTAACTCACCTATTAGTTCTTTTATCGTCCTCCAATCCACACTAATGGTAGTAAACACCTCTTTTCCTGACCCATGAGTACTATACATAAGACTATTTAGTTTATCCTTTGTATCCTTTGCAAATATTTCCTCATCAGTTTCTCTCACAACCCCTTCATATTTGATAGGCCCTATTTTAACTCTGCCAGACTTATTATTAATTTTATAGTAACTAAAGAACTTTCTAGGATCTTTGTTGCTATCCTGAGCTAATTTAATTTCTGACACCCTTTTGTTCTTCTTTATAATCTTATTTAACTCATTCCTAACCATTCTATAAGCACTTAAATTTTGAATATTATTTTCTACCTGTAATTTTTTGTATTCCCTTTTCTTCTCTGAAAATTTTCTAGCTATCTCCTGATTCCACCATAATGGTTTCCTACTTTTGTTCCTAATGGCCTTCATTGGGATACATTGCTCTTGGACTACATTTATTATATGCTTGAAAGTATCCCACATCCCATAAGCATTTTTACCTCTGAATTCTACATCCCAGTCTACAAAATTTAGCAAGCTTCGAAGTTTTACATAATCTCCCTTATGAAAATTTGGAACTTTTACAGCATTCTCGGTTATTTTACTCTTCTTAATTCCCAAGTTAAAACGAACTATCTGATGGTCACTATTTCTCAATGCTTTCCTAACAGTCAATTCTTGAACTAAATGATCACTGTTAGAAAGTACTAAATCTAATATATTGTCTCCCCCTCGTTGGCTCATTAACAAATTGATTCAAAAAATTATCCTCAAAGCATTCTATGAACCTGCCACTTGTTCTATCCCTACCTATCATATTTTCCCAGTCCACAGAGTTTAAGTTGAAGTCCCCAATAATAACTGCATCTGCTTCACATCCCTTACTTATTTCCCTTATCATTAGTTCATCTATATCATCAGTCTGCCCAGGTGGTCTGTAAAAAGCTCCCAAATGCACCATTCAATTTTTACTGAACCTAATATCTATCCAAAGTGACTCAACTCCATCCTGCTTTATTGAAGTATTTAAACTTGAAACAATGTTATTTTTTATATAGATAATTATTCCTCCACCAATCCTACCTGTCCTTTGACTAATGTACATATTATAGCCCTGTAAATCAAATTCACTTATAGTGTCACTAAATTCTATTTCATTAATCCATGATTCAGTAACACATAATATATCTATATCCTCATCGCTAATATAACTAAATAGCTCATCCTTCTTGTTTCTAAGACTACGAGCATTTGTATAGAAACAATTTAACCCCCCTATCCTTGAAGCACTTCTTCCAACTTGAATTACCTCACCTCTATTGCCTTGGAACCTATTTCTGTTATCTGCCAAGTCCATTCTACTTTCAGTACTATAATATCGTCTCGTAATTCCCTGACCACTATTAGTATCTAGTTTCCCGCCCGCAAAGACCTAATAACACGATCATACTCCTCCCACAACACATCCACCCCCCTCCTACTCAAATGCAGTCCATCCATCGCATACATTTCTTTCATTCCAACAAACCTATCCCACACATCCACAAACATGACACCTTCCATCTCACACATCCTCCTCACATATTCATTCAGCCCAATCGCACGAGACATCCATTCTACCCCAACATCCATTCTTTTCAATCAACCTCTTGTACCTCTCACGTAACTCACATGCACCCACTTTCTTGACATCATTCTTTCCTACATGTGTAATCACAACCGCATCCCTTGCACAGCCAGACACCAGCTCCTCATACCTATCAGACAGATCTCTCACTCCAGCACCCGGCAAACACACCCTCAAACCATTCAATCTACTTGCATTCAACTTCCTATCTAAATATCTAACTCGCGAATCACCCATCACAAGCACTTCAGTCAGACTCCTATTCCTAACCTCCACAGACCTAACTCCATCCCCACTCCTATTCTCATTCAAACTACCAGTCACTCTACCTCCACCCCCACCCCCATCAGTCATATCACTTCCAGTTACTTCCTCTCTTAGGGTACTGAATATATTAGTCAAGCCAATAGGTTCTGTGTCCCTTTGACTCACACACCTATTCTCCCCCTGGCTCTCCACCTGAACAGAGGTAATCCTATTCTCACAAAGATAAGGAGAAGCCTCCCTAGCTACACGTTTCCTAACCACTCTCCACTGTCCCCCATCCTCACTAGGCCTATTTCTAACTAATCTAAGGGGGCTAAATTCACTATCCCTAGAACTATCATATCCTACCTAATCGCTACGACGACAATTGTCTCCCATCCTCAAAATACCCGTTAATGGGTCTATCACGTTTTCATTTTTTTCACTCTGTCCTGTTGACAGACATCCTCATTAAAGTAGATTTTGACCATTAATATAAATATTAAATCTAATTATCTCTAACCGAATACATATCGACGAACTTTAACCACTGACACAAATACAAACATCTACGAGTTCCACTTCTTTTCCACGAGTCACTACTAAGACTCTGCCTACCACAAATAATTTGCTGACCTGTTCCCCAGGCTAACTTTCTCTTCTCTATAATTAAAATGGAGCCTACTGGCATCCCAATCTGCTTGTCATTAGATTAATGATTTAGTCTACGCTGGCTTCCCGTCCACCTTCTCATTACCGCTCTTGTTAATTTGTGCGCATCTCCTTGCATCTTCTAGGAGAAGAACTCTAATTCTATATAATATGCAGTCGTATTCGATCAACCTTTCAAAGCTTGTCACTCGCATTTGTCTAAAATCAAATGGCAGTTTCTTCCATTCAATTCCAGTTAACAGTCAACCCACGCTGCAAGTCAATTCTCTTCGTTTGTTGCAAAAAAGGCGGTTATTTTTATGTGAAACTCATCAAGATTTGGATGCTTTTATCTATTGCCAAGGCAAGTCCAAGAAGAAGTCTGGGAGTAAATACACGCAGATGATTCGCGTAAGAATCCTGTTTTGCCCCCTATTCACGAAATTCCCGGTGACGATGCAGGAGTGGCACTACATTTATGGCGATCCACGCGAATGACAAAACCGTGCAATTTGAAATAACTAGAAACCTGCAACTCTCCACAACATCATGGCAACGCACGAGTGCGAAACTTTCCCAAACAAACAATTGGATTACTCTTTCGCCTGGAACGCGAATCAAGCAACTCTTTCAACACCCAATCCGTAGACATGACCACAAGCCTTCCTTCAGCAGACTCACTGCATCTGTACAGTGTATGCGCGCTTCGACAGAGAATCTCACAGCAGCAGCAACTCGTGCACTAGCAATCGCACATTGTCCAACGGCAGCATGCCATGCATATCTCTCACCACTAGCACCAACACCCATCCAGCAACTAAAAACACGCCGCAAAGTCCCAGCACAAACAAATTACCGCTCAGTCCCGTTCAGGAGTCTCACATTAGTCAGCAAAAGGCACTCAATATGACCATGCGACGAGAAACCCGCATCAGGTGGTTCCGATTTCGCTGGTACACAACATAAATCTCAGAAGAAATCCAAACAAACGATCTCTAACGACACAACAAGAGTCCGTTCAGAAGAAAATTAGCACGACATACTCGTTTGTTCACATTTGCTACTTCTTTAACTGGCCTAATTTCCGCTGCAATCAAGGAGTGATCTATGCATGCAACTCAGCCATCCAACGAGCCAAATGTGTAGAAGGACTAACTTCAGGTAAAACCCGACAACACGTCATATCTCTCATCTCTCCACACAAAGGCTTGCAAGTTTCCCAGCTATGTATATTCGTTGGTCAATTCCTTCAATCAACTTTGAAGATACACGGAAACAATTAAAAAATCAAGGCAAATCCAACGGTAATTAGCCTGATCAATTACAATTCTCAAAGTCATGTAGATATGGTCAGGTAAGTCCTTTTTCTCTCTCTAAAGACTCTTACTTATTAACTTCAATTCATATACTTATATACGCACGATATGTTGAGGATGACCATACTCAAATGACACTCTTAACATGGCATCATATAAACTTCTACCATTCTATATACCATATAATGCACGTACTTTTGTTCGGAAACGTCATTCTTTAAGGTAACTCATAACTTTCAAACTCGACATGTATGCGTGTGTTTTTTTTATCAATGCCCATATAAGCAATCAAACCTCGCGTGATCTACTACAAACAAATCTGCCTTTTACACCATAACGATTTAATTAAAAAATCATTTTCAATATTTCTGATGTATTGAAATCTTTTGAAAATGTAAAGTCTTTTCATTTAATGTTCATGCAAGCGACACTTTTCAAGTCCCAGCAATGTGAATGTTTCCTGCAATAAATTGCAGTATTTTGTTTAAATTTTCGTGTAATTATCCATTATCCATGCCACACGTATCTGCACTCTAATACCAGGGAGACCACTTTTCCACGAGTCACTTCAAAGACTAGGTCCAGAATAAACCTAATTAGCTAATATGTGTCCAAGCGAACTCTACCTTTCCCAACAACTAAAATGGAGGTAGCTGGATTTCAGATTCTTACATCGAGCAAAGAGAGACTTCTAATTTAATTGGTGAGGCAGTCGCACTAGACCAACCCTACGAGGCTTGTTACTTGCGTTTGTCTCAAAGCAGTTGACTGAGGGGTTTTTTTATTCAATTTCAGTTAGTAGTCAATTGTCATCGATTGGTGCAATAGAGAATTTTTATAATTTTATTAAAACGTGGATAGTTCTTGGCAACTCTAAGGAATAAATTTGACACCCAGAAGACTTCGCGTAAGCATCTAGCCGTCCCCGGGTCAAGATTCCTGGTGACCTTGCATGAGTAGCGCTACATGTATTGTTATTAGTAGCGGATTATGATGGCCAGTTTATGCTGCAGTTACAAATATGAACATGGATCCTCTTGAGAAAGTAGGTCCTTGCGTGCAAACTTAATCTACCTTGGCGCTGGGTAATTTCTTGTAATATTCTAGACCTGATTTGAATAAATTCTTGTTTCGTGGCTCGTGGTCAGTTATATAATTACCACCCCGTTTTACATCCTCTAACTTCACCAATTTCCTTATCAAATTCTTTAATGTTCGTGTTAGTATTCTCCATTTTGTAAAAAAATATCTATTCTTTTAATTGTCATTATTCCAGAATTCAGCTGACATTAAGAGTCAAGCGGTTGGAGGGGTAAATGGCAACTTGTCTACTACTGGTCTTTCGTCTTAAATTCTAGCATTATTTGGGTAATTTTGATTGATCTAATAATACCATACAGGTAGTAGGAAAAAAAAGGATAGTTTGTCAGGCGAGTTATGGAAGCCATGATGCAGGAGAGTGTGAAGCGGTCACAGGAACGAGATAATCAAGTACTGTATCGTTCGTCGTCTTCTCCGCACAACAGATTTCTGTTTAGCAAAAAGATAATAAACAAGTTCTGCTGACCAAAGTCGCGTAGTCTCTCTTATTCTGATTATGACCTTACGACTTTCAATAATTCCCGGACTGACCTTACGAGAATCTTGGCAATTATATCATTCGAAAGAGAATGTAAAACAACATAAGGATTTCCAATTTCGTTAGAATCGGCAGAATAGTTATAATATTCTTGCCAAATAATTCCCGAGTTAACCTTGGGAGGACTTTGGCAATTATATCATTCGAAAGAAAACAACATAAAGTTTTTCCAATTTATAAAAACAAAAAAAATCAAAACGGGGACCGACGTGCCGACATAGTGATATATAGACTCGCACGCGAATAAAAAGAAGACAAAGGAATCTGTCCTCCAGGCCAATAAAAAAGTGTAAGCCGGAAAAAAGATTTGGCATGTAAGAATAGACAATTGAGACTGGAAACTTTGTGGTTCCAAAGCTTTATTACTGCAGACTATTTAACTGCACTAATCGCATGGTCCTGGGACATCTTACAATGCGATCGAAATGGGATCCTAAATTTTGATAAGGTTCACCCCCCTTCTCTCAAAAAAGTGAGGGACATTTGGGATTCGTTTTAGCTGGATGTAGGTTTCAGGAGTTATATCCCAATCGTTGCCTCTCAAATCCCGGATTAGTAACTGCCGGGGTTGTCTACAGTGCGTTGGCTTTTACTTTTTAACCCTTCATTAGAAGAATCACCCACACATTTTTGTTCGGATCAAGATCAGGGTGTTCCAGATCAGAGAGATATGCGCTTCTGCTATTCGAGCCACTTCGTTGCTTGTGCACTTAGACAAGATCTGCTGTTTCCGGGCACAGGAGATATGCGGGTGTTTTTATTTTTTTTTTTTGACGCGCCCATAAGTCGCCGTACTTAAAATTTTAGTATAGTGCTAGTCTACTCTAAAATTCCTAAAAGCCAAATCAAACAAAAGAAAAACAAACAAAGTAAAAAAACAACAACAAAAAACAATAAGAAGGAAGCACGCTGATGGGTCTGGGGGAGGCCTTACCTTAGCACAGGACATGCGACAAAGACCAAAGAGTCAAATGAAATGTAGGAGGCTGACCTCTTTCAAGAAGTCATTGAGTCCACAAGTCTGGCTGCATTAACCCGTCCCGGGTACAAGGGACAAGTGATAGCAACCCCACTCGCCCAGGTACCGGGACAGATAACCTGCGCGAAGATCACCCAGGCTGGGACATTCAACAAGAATGTGCCGAACAGTCTGGGTGACAACGTAGTCGTCGCTGGAGGGTGCATGGAAGCGCTTCATAAAATGGCGGTGCATCCGCAAGTGTGCTTAATTCGAAGACGACAGAAAGCGACGGGGAGCCATAGCAACATTGGGGGTAGGTCCATGGGACTAGTCACGGCGCAATAGCACCCATATTTTTTGCTAGGTTGGACAAGAGGGCTGATCTGATTCCTGGCATGTAGTTGGTGCGAGGAAGAGAGACACGCTGCTCTGGTTGCCCTCATTACCCACAATTCCAACATGTCCAAGAACCCAGCAGAAGATAATCTCGACATTCACCCGGCTCGTGGCAGCCGCGGTGTCACGGATGCCGCGAACTAGGGTCTGTGAAAATTCGAATGCACCAAGAGCACTCAGGGCGCTTTGTGAGTGGCTATAATAAATCACAATTCGGTCTCTGAACAGGGCACGACACGTTATCTCCCGTACCGAGAGTTGTATTGCAACTAACTCGGCCATGAAGACAGAGGCAGCACCTTGTAGAGCCTCGCTGACTTCAAATAGAAGGGATACGGTGTGGAAGCCGACCCCTTCCTGTGAATTGGAGCCATCCGTGTACACTAACACTGGGGAACGTGAGAAAGAAACCGAAGCTCCTTTGGTGCTGTCCTCCTTTCGGTGAGAAGCTTTTTGAACCCCGGAAAATAGCTTCATGACCACCTTGAGGGTGCTGCTTCCTCTCAGTCTAACGACACGATTGAGGTGCGCGGCTGTTTCACCTTACCGTAACGATCATGTCGGAGGAGGGGTGGGGGCTGGATTGGATTTCGCCGAGGCTAGATGTGAACCATTTTTGCCGCCAGGTTTACCAGGTCTGCGTCGGGGGGGGGGGGTTGTAAGATTATTGATTGTTTAAGGGCTACGCAACTTCAATCAAGAGTTATTGTCACCCGAAGGAAAGGGGATGTGAGGAAGGTGAGGGTGGGGATGAAGCAAAGCAGGTTGTTAAAAAAACACCATCCTGAACCAGGGGTTAGGGACCACTGCGCCCCCTTCTCCCCAGCCCCGATCCGGGACGGTTGGTTGAGAAGAAGGTCAGCACCTACCCTGTGAAATTAGAGACTGACCAGAGAAAGTTGCTGGGAGAGGTTGTATGAAAAGCCAGGAAACAGCGGGGAAACACAAGTGTCTGAAAGAAGGAGAAGAGGCTAAGCTGGGGTCGGACGGGGTACTGAGTCCCGTCAGCATGGAGGCCAGGATTGAAAGGGGGGGTAGGACTAGCAGAAGTGCTCGGAATGGGCACGGAAACGACCGTGATCGTAGGTCTGGAGGAGCCAGGAGGAGAAACTGCATTTCTTAAAATTGAGGCATAAGATGTCTCTGCTAGCGCCGGGCGGCCACGACCATCTCATTAACTTCGCGAAATAAAGATGATCCGCAGCTTGAACGCCCAGGATTTCCTTTTTATGGAGACACTACACATTGCTTCAAAGAAGCTGCGTGAGGCTCTCCGCAATTGAAAATCTTGGGCATAGACGATAAGAATGCATCGTGTATGGCCTTGGAGCAGCTTACACAGACTTCGGATAAACCCGAATTTGCATGTCCAGCAGAGATTCCTATTGCCGAAGTGCTGGCAGTTCGCGGCAGTAGCACGAATGCCTTCACGCGGTAGTGATAGCAACCGGCACGCACCAACTCAGGGAGCCTGTCACGGTATAACGTGACGAAGATTGTAGAGGTGGGTCTCAAAGTCCCTCCCTATTCTCTCATCACATGCTCGACCTTGACCGTCTTTTAATCGGCTATCTCTTAAGATTTTGTTAACTAAGGGGTATTCCACGGGTTCCCTCGCATAAACCACTCCTTTTACCAAGTTCATATTAGAGTATGGAGTCACACTCACCGCGACCTATTAATTGTATGCTCACTAATATTGTCTGCCTCGGAAGGGGCCGACGCATTCACCAGAAGGCCTACGTTCGAGAAATTGGTCACCTTTGGTACTCTACCAATCAGACAACTCATGCGTTTCTCTGATAGATCATATAACCTTTGGACAACATGTTGCCTTTTGTAGAACGAATAACCAGAAATCGTTTGAATCCAGGGCTCGAAAACGCAAGGTAGTCTATAAATGAAGGGCTCCGACGTAATCGAGGCTCCGTTCAGCGCACTTGAGGATTTTTTCTTTGTCTGGGCTTCCCCACCCGAGAGTGAGTCAGGCCTGGAGTGCCAATCTTGTCTTTTAGGAGAGGAGTGTGTGACAAAACCCCGCTTATATCTACCCCAAGAAGGACCCCTTAGTCCGGACGGACCGGCCTCAGCAAGATGCTTCCAAAAAATGGCGAAGGTCTTAGCTGTCAAATGGGCACCGGTAGGTAGGGGAGGTACCTCATGTCCTTGTGATTCCTCGCGGGCCGGAGAAGCTTGCAAGGAGTTCATAGATTCAGGTTCGGATTTTAGTAGCAAGCCCAGGTTCGTCTCTACATAAGATTCTGCCAGCTCCTTGGGCTTCAAAATGTGATCATTTCAGGTACTCGATCCATGGGTTCAGCTAAGATGGGCTTAGAGTTTCCGGCCCGCCATTTAGGCGAAATTCTCCTCAAGATTTAACTATAAATGATGTGTCCTGGAAGGTAAGCAAAATCGACGCTCCAGCACACCCCATACCTAGTACTTTCCTTAGCCGGCGGGCTTTTGGCCCTTGTAGCAGGTAGTCACCTCACGATATACACTGCCTCTCGACATAGGCTCATAAGAGGATGAAAGTGCGCCGGACAGCCATAACTGGTGTGTCTATAAGAGCAAGTTTGGAAAGGAGTCAGTGGGTATGTAATAAAGAGAAGTAGATATGTGCGGGTCCACTAACGAAAAGGGTGGGTGATCACCTATTTTTTATCACACCCTGCTGCTGGGTGATTCCAGGATGGCATGCAGTCCACCAAGGCACCATTGCTACCGGACCGAACTCTCTCCAGGAGAGAAGAGTAATCCTGGTAGGAATGCGGTTAGAAAAAAGGTTGAGATAGCCATAATAATAAATAATAAAGTAATAAATATTATTAATATATAATAATAACTAGTAATAACTTACAATAACAATAATAATACTAACAATAAAACTAATACTAATAATAATAAAACTAATAATAATGATACTAATACTAATAGTATTAACACTAGTAATAATAATACTATTATTAATAATAATACCAATACTACTACTACTCTTACTCCTAATAATAAGATATAACACTCGTTTTTTCCGGAAATGCATATATGGTCCATAACCCTATATTTTAAGAACGAGATTTTTTGAAGGTTTGAATAAGATTTTTTCTTTTAGTTCGGTTGTCACCTAAGTAGATTTATTTTTTTTATCAGTTATTTCTAATAATTCCTTTATAATATAAAAAAAAATTAAATGGTAAAGTTAAGAAATAAATATAAGTATCGATTTTTTGTGACTTTTTTAAAACTAAAAGAATTACAAATTCAGAAAATTTATTAAAATTTTGGCATGGAAATTATTATAGCAAATTTAGATGGAGAAAAGGAAAAAGAATCATGATAGGCCGTAGGACACAGACCGAAGAAGAAGTAGAAGAAGATGAAGAAGAAGAAGAAGATGAAGAAGAAAAGGGTGTTCAGGGTGTTAAAATAAAGAGTCTATAAAGGAGATTAAAAAAGGCGGTTAAGATTAGCAAATAAGGCCGTAGGCCACACCTCCGCAGGGGTGCCTGTGTAACCAAGCTCTTCCTGTTAAGGAAGAGAACAGCGGCTTGTTTTCCCATAATCGACCGAAGTCCATACTGAAAAAATATGCATTTCCAGCAAAAACGAGTTTCAGATCTGAAAAATACACATAAAACTGCATAAGAAAAACACATCATAAAAGTCACTTAAAAGATCCAGGACCAGACCAGACCTAATCTGGTAATTTAAAACGACTTACTAAAATCCAAGTAAACATTATCTTAATCCTTATCTCTATATTTTTTATCTCTGTCTTTTCCATAAAAGACAGTAAATTAGTCAACACGACTCATTAATCAACTTATGTTTATCTACGTGATCCCTAATAGATTCCATCAATTTCCCTCCCCCACTGATGTCAAACTCACTGGTCGGGTGTCGTGGTATGACATTACATTATATCAATACCATATTATATCTATGGGGGAGGGACCAATAACTTAAAAGCGAACCGACAAAAGGGACGGAACGCCACGAGTTTCGATGGGCGAAACAATTAGATAAAAATGCAACGAGGTGAGGTATATTATGGGCAATGGCAAAGCTCAAGGTCATTTAAAGAGGCATGTACAAAAATATAATTTTATTTTTAAAAAAATAATGAGAGAATTGATGGGCAGAATTACATCAGTAAACGAGGGGGAGGAATTGTAGTTATGCATCATACTATGAAGTTAAAATTTAATGTATTACAGGAGGAGACTATTCAATTGTGACGGGGGGGGGGGGGAATTAACTCAAATGGGTTACTGAATTGAGAGAGGGGTTGGCTTACGGAGGATTCCGGGTGAGACGACGGGGTAAGGCTTCACGGATGTCTTCTGCACGTGAGGCGAGGGCGCTCAAAACTTCTGAGTGGGAACTTAAAGTGATGACGGTTTTCCCCCCAAAAAGGGGGGGCGGGGCGGTAACGTCCGGTCCAGGGGAGAGTATTTCAGCCACCCTAAAACGAGGGGCGAACGAGGAGGGGTTCGACAGGAGTTAATGAGAGAAGTCGGAAAAATCACTCGGTAGCGATCGTTAAATGGAATTACCTCACTGGCTGGGGCTAATTCTAATACACAAATAGTTCAGCTGTCACTTTGCTTTGTTGTTAGCACCTGACTTGGAATAAGGGGAATCTTCTTGGGTCCAGGCGAGACTTCTCAACTCTGTGTCTCCTCATGGGAGTCGAGCACTATTTATGTCCGAGGCTCTCCCCCGCGGGGGGTTAGCGGGAAACAGCTCTACTCTCGAATAGCCTCGAATCTTCTTGCTTAGGCTATTCTAACCTGTGTAAATATGGACCGTAGTGGACGCGGTTCGAGGCTACCGCTTGTGGAATGGGGGGAGGGGGGGGTAGGCTTACCAATTTAAGCTTAACAGAATCTTCTCCAGCACATGGAAGTTCCGTGCTGGACAAGAAACTCCACGTGGGATTCCCTCACATCAGGAATTAGACATAATTGTTTAATCCCTATTCGTAATTATAGATATCACATTAGCTTTCTTCCATCATTTTGATACAATGATAGTCGCTAACGACTTTCTAAAGATGTCATGCTAGGAGCTCACTTCACACATCTTCACATCTCTTCAAAATCCTAGGAAAAACCTCATCAGGGCCCGGTGCTTTACTAAATTTTGCTTTCTTTTGGCACCACCTATATATATATATATATATATATATATATATATATATATATATATATATATATATATATATATATATATATATATATATATATATGTGTGTGTGTGTGTGTGTGTGTGTGTCCCCAAATTTTACACATCATTTCATGACCAAATAACTGGAATAATTTTCGTTCAAATTGTCTCAATACATTTATAAAGAATAATCTTTTGTATATTTCTCCTTTCAGAATTACTCATGCCATTTACTGCAACAGAAAAGGCGTTTTTTGCATTGAAGTGCGCCCAAACTCAGTCAAATGTGAGTGCGTAACGTGGATTCGTTATAAGATTTCATAAACAAGCGGCAAAGGAGAAGAAGATTTGGGCGTGGCATAAGAAGTTTCAAGAGGAAGGCTGTTTGTGGCGGCAAATAGGATCTGATAGCCTGCAATTTCGGAAGAGAAAGTGGTTCACTTTCTCTTCCGAAATTGCAGTCAGTCGCAAGTGTTTCCTCATGATACGCCAAACATTTGTACAGATTTATTTGTACTCCGACGAAACGTTTCCCTAAGTTGGTTCAACTTAGGGAAACGTTTCGTCGGAGTACAAATAAATCTGTACAAATGTTTGGCGTATCATGAGGAAACACTTGCGACTGACTCCCTACAAGCTTCAGCTTGTACAAAATATAAAACCGGGTGACAAACAAAAGCGTAACGTTCTATGAAGATGTGCAAGAAAAACTTCAAGATGATGACTTAAAATCGTATCGTTTTCAACGATGAGGCCACATTCCATACGAATGGCAAAGTAAACAAGCAGAACGTTCGCATATGAGGCGAAGAAAATCTACTTTAACAAATGAACAAGAAAGGGACTTACAACATTGAATGTGTTCTGCGCCATCTCAAAGAACCGTGAGCATGGCCCATTTTTCTTCGAGGGAAGTTGGGGCAAATGAACATAACCAATGCATTTTTCCAACGGATGGGGCTCCGCCACACTGGAAACTCGCATTGCGAACATTTCTCAACGAGAATCTGCCAGGAAGGTGGATTGGACGTGTAGGTGATGGACATAGGAGGGCGTTATCGCGATAACGATATCGGGTTATCGGTTATCCGATATTTTTTTCCGCGTTATCGATTCATCGGTATCGCAGATACTTTTGGTTCCAAACTAGCGATAATCGATAATTTCAGTTTTTGGTTCCAGTTTAGAACAGGGGCGAGCCGTGCGTGCCTTTGGGAAAGAAATAGGTAGGTCCGAGCTGGGTGAAGGATCCTCAAAACCTATGAGGAGATGAAGGAGAGCCTCACCAGGTAAGAAACAGTATTCAAATATTCTTACTATTGTATTATAAATAACGCTATATATTATAGTCATTAATCAATATTGTATTATAATTTTGTATATATCCGATAAATTTATCGCCAGTTATCGATTATCGGTTATCGCCTATAAGGTTATCTTTATCGGTTACCGTGATACATTTTTTAGTTATCGCGCACCACCTATGGTGAGGGAGACAACATGTTATTGAAATGGCCCTCCTTATTCACCTGACTTGACCCCCTGCGATTTCTCTCTGTAAGATTATGTAAAAGGAATAGTCTATATGTCACCACTTCCTACATATGTAGAGTAACTTCTCATGGAGAGAATCACTGAGGCTCTGAATACTGTTACACACGACATGCTAAAGCGAGTGTGACAGGAACTCGAGTACCGACTAGATGAGTGCCGAGTTATTGAAATAGCCCCCACGATCACCTGACTTGATTCTTTTTTTACGAGGATATCTGGCGACTGTCCACTTGGGCATAAGTCGCCGCAATCACACAGCCTAGCTCTAGGCTACTTTAAAATAAGAATATGAAAACAAAACAACGATAAAAAGGAAAGCAAGCTCCGGCGTCCGGGGGAGGTCCCCCTCCCCCCGGCGAAGGAGCATGTGACCTACAAAGAAAACAACAACAAAACAAAACCTAGTTAAATAAAAGGGAGAAGGGCGGCCTCCCCCCAAAAGTCTAAAAGTCCACGTGCACGCACTCGTCCCGAGTACAAGGGACGGGTGATAGAGACCCCGCCCATTCCGGTAACGGGACAGGTAACGTGCGCGAATATTGCTCAGACTAGGAAATTCAACCAGAATGTGTGGAACAGTCTGGGGAATGACGCAGTCTTCACAATAGGGCGCTGGCAAGCGCTCCATCAAATTGCGGTGCGTCCCGCGAGTGTACCCATTTCCGAGACGAAAGAAAGCAACCTGAAGCCTTCGCGGCATTGGGGGGGAGGTCCATGGAAACAGTCGCAGCGCAATGGCATGAAACTATAAGTCCCCTTCGACTATCTCCAATCTTCTTTGCCAAGAAGCCCAAAGAGCTGCCCGTATTCCTGCCATGTAGTCGGTGTGAGAAAGAGCGAAACGCTGGTCTGGTCGCAGAGTCCTCGCGGACCCTTTGCGCGCTCATTACCCGCAATTCCAACATGTCCAGGAACTCAGCAGAAGATAATCTCGACATCCGCCTGGCTCACCAAAACCGTGGCGTCACGGATATAGCGAACCAGGGGATGCAGAGATTCCAATATCCCGAGAGCACTCAGGGCGCATTGTAAGTCACTATAGATAGCAATCCGGTCTTCAAACAGGGCACGTCGTATAATCACCCGTACTGAGTGATGTATTGCCACCAGCTCAGCTGTGAAGAGAGATGCAGCGCCTGGCTGAGCCCCGCTAACTTCAAACAGAGGGGATACGGAGTGGAAACCGAACACGTCTTCGGACTTGGAGCCATCCGTATACACTGGCACGGTTCCAGCGTGACATGAGGTGCGCTCCAAAAAAAAGTCGAACGCAATACTCAAAGGGCTGTACAAGCTTTGGGGCCAGATGCATGGCGAATAATAGCCAAATGGCGTACCATCCAGGGTGGCGTCCTGAGCAGAACCAGAGGCGACACCGGCACGAGACCTATACGTAGCTTTCGAAGGAGTTTCCTGGCCCTAAACCCAAAGGGCTTAGGGTACCAGCTGCGAATGCAGTGAGTGCTGTTGGCGACTGAGGGAGGCGTCGGGCTTGCGCGTACAGGCGAATGATGCACTGTACACGGCGTAGAGCGAGTGGCATCTTCCCAGCATCGACTAATAGGCTCTCAATGGAGGAAGTGCGGAAGGCAGCGGTGGTAACACAAAGACGGGTGTGGTGGATCGAGTCAACCTTCCGCAATAAACACTCAGCTGCAGATGCATAAGACTCGCATCCGTAGTCGAGCTTCGAACGAACAAAGGAACGATCAAAAAGTAAGGTAGAAGCCCTATCAGCGCCCCTAGCGCTGAACGTCACGGAACGGAGAATATCCATGGCGCGGGTACAAGAGACCCTAAGGCGGTGAATATGAGCCTCCCAGGTTAGGCGTCGGTAAAATACAAGACCAAGGAATCGGTGCTATTCAACAACTTCCAGGCGCACCTCATTAAGAAACAAATCTGGGTAGGGGTGGAGCCGTGAATGGTGGCAGAAATGCACCACCGTAGTCTTGGCCAAGGAAAACTGAAACCTGTGCGTTTCGTCATAGAGAGAGACGCGGTTTAATGCCTGTTGGAGTCGACGCTCCAAACTTTGCATCTGGGCCGCGCCAAAAGAGATCGAAAGGTCGTCCACATAGAGCGTAGCAAGAACATCTTCGGGCAGCACGAAGGGAATGCCGTTGATGTTCAGGGCACAGAGTGTGGCACTAAGGATACTTCCCTGTGAAACACCCTCTTCCTTCTCCATTAGGCCGGAGAGAAATCCCCCCCACCCATACGCAGAATCGACGATCTCGCAAAAATTCAGATATATACATTGTGAGGCGTCCCCTCGCCCCCATCGTGTGGAAAGTCTCCATTATAACGTATCGCCATGCGGTATCATAGGCCTTCTCCAGATCGAAAAACACCGTGGCGTAGTGCTGTCTACGAAGGAAATCCTCGCAGACAGCATTTTCCAGTCGGAGCAGAGCATCCGACGTGGAGTGGAACTTGTGGAAACTGCACTGTGGAGAGGATTGAGGACCTCCGCTGTCCAGGAAAAAAGCTAGTCTAACATTTTCCAATTTCTCCATCAACTTGCACACGCAAAAGGTTAGAGAGATTGGGCGGAAATTGGCTGGAGTAGAGTAATCTTTCGGCGGTTTGCGAAAGGCGAGCACAGCAGGGATTTGCCAGGAATCCGGGAGGAGGCCCTCTACCCAGATCCTATTAAACAAATCTAAGAGAAAGGCCATGACTCGCTGACCCAAGTATCGAAGCATGGTGTACAGGACATCGTCCAGACCATGGGCAGTGTCCGAGCACGAAGCAAGAGCGTAACGCAACTCACTCAGAGTAAACCTGTCTTTGAATGATTCTCCGCCTCTTGAGGTAAAGTCCAGCCGGTGGCTTTTCACGACATCACGACGTGCATTGAAGGCTGACGGAGCAGCAACCCGACTAGAGAATGCGGAGAAAGGGTTCGCGAAGGATTCGCCACGGACGCGGGGTCGGAGATTTCGGTCCCATTCTCCAGGAGAACGGGAGGGAAGTCCAGGGAAAACTTGCCCCGAATCCTTTTGATTCGCTTCCACAACTCTGCCAGAGGGGTCTTCCCTTTAAGTGAAGACACGTATACCCAGCAAGAAGAGCTTCGAAATATACCGGAACCTAGCTCTAGCCCGACGAAATTCACAAAGGGAAATCGTTCGGGCGGCGTTTATAGCGCATGTAGGCATAACGCTTCTGTTTGAGGGCCGTCTCACACTCGGCCGACCACCACGGAATGGTCGGCGTGCAAAACGGCAAGAAGTTCTGGGAAGAGTAGTCGGCCCATGGTGATGAGGTTGCCGGATAGTAACTCAACGGCCTCATCTACTGACCTAAACTCCTCGACTGAGATTGAGAATTCAGTCATTTCTTGAAATTCAGGCCACTGCGCCCGCGCCAAACACCACCGAGGTGGTCTCTCAGGCGGCAGTTGCCCTGAAAATGATATTTAAATGGGAAAGTGATCGCTACCAAGGGTCATTGACCACCCCCCAATCAAAATCAGGCTGTGCATCCGAAGAGCACAAAGATAGATCAAGTCAAGAAAATAAAGTGGTTCTCGGACATTAATGCGTAAACTCATCCACATTTAGGATACCCATCTCAAGCTCTTTGATCAGATCCGCAAGGACTTGTCCCCTGGGATTTATTGAGTAATTTCCCAAGAGAGGATGTCTGCCGTTCAGATTTCCAAGTAGGAGAAAGGGCCTTGGCAACCGTGCTACGACGCGGCGGAAGTCTTCCGCGTCGAAGTCAGCTGACGGTGGAATGTACGCAGAAATAACAGTATACCTCCTATCCAGGTGTAGCTGCACAGCCACTGCCTGAAAAGATGCATCTAAAGTGAAAAGAAGAACGGATACATCATGCCGGGTTTAAACCGCACATCCCTCAGACTGGCCCCCATCTCGTGGTGGTGGGGCCACAAAATCTTATAACCTGGGAGAGTGGGCAGGGGGCACGGGCCTAGCATGATCTCCTGCAGAAAAATAGCTAGCGGGAAACAGGGTGAGACGAGCCTTCGCAGCACCTCCCAGTTGGCTAGGAGTCCACGGCAATTCCATTGAAGGAATATGCCCTCCAGGCCAAACTCAGGAGAGACGCGGTGGCCCTGTTCAAACAGAAGACCCTCGCGGTAATGGCCGTACGCTTCCCGGAGGCAGAACCCCGGGCGCTGTTGGCCGGACAAAGCGCTAAAGGCGCTGTCGCATTCGAGCACCTATTGGGGAAGGTTGTGCTCGCCATGCGAGTGTTTTCCTCCCTTTACCTTGAAACTTTAGGCGGGCGTTGCTGCTTCGGAGGCTGGGCGCCCTCTTTTTGAGGATCCACCGTCCCTGACCCACTCAGCCCACCACTACGCGTGGGCGAAGGAGCAGAAGCTACTTTATTGCTGTCCTCCTTTCGTGGAACAGCTTTAGGAATCCCGGAAGATGTCCTAGCGATCAACTTCAGGGGTGTTGCCTCTTGTGAGTCTAACGACTTGGTGGAGGCGCGTGGCGTTTTCGCCTTACGGAAAACGGTCACGATGGGAGAAGGGTGAGGAGCCATGGCTTTAGCCGGGGCTGGTTGTGAACCCTTTGTGCCGCCAGCCATACCAGGGGAGCGCCTAGGTTGAGTAGAACGCGCAGACTGGCTTCGAATGGGCGCGGAAACAACCGTGCTCGTTGGCCTGGATGGGCCTGGAGCAGAGGGAATCTTTCTAACCATTGAGGCATCAGGCATCCCAGGCAGAGCCGGGCGCGCCAGGACCAAGTCCTTATCCTCGCGGAGTGAGAGTCAATCCTGGGCCTGAACGGCCAGGATTTCTTTCTCAAGGAGATATGCACCACATTGCTTCGAAGAAGCGGGGTGTGGCTCTGCGCAATTGACACACGTGGCCACATACGATTTACACATACTTCGGGTGACCCCGAATTTGCACGTCTATATGAGCGATTCGTATGGCCGAAGCGGTGACAGAAATGCACCGCCACGGCACTGTAGCTGTAGCAACCGGCACGCAGCGACTCAGGGAGCTCGTTACAGTCGAACGTGAGGAAGAGTGTAGGGGTGGGTCTCGAGTCCTCTCTCTGTTTTCTCATCACGCGTTCAACCTTGACCACCCGATGGTCGGCAAGCTCTAAGGTGGTGTCCTCTATGGAGTATTCAACAAGTTCCCTTGGATGAACTACTCCTTTCACAAAGTCAATGGTAGATTGCGGCGTTTCAGTCACCGAGGTGCCATCAATGTTCCGAAGAGCACTTATCTTGGCCGCCTCGGAGGGATCCGCCGCATTCACCAGAAGGCTACCGTCTGAGAAACTGGTCACCTTCGGCTCTCTTCCAATTACACTAGCTAATGCTCTCCTCTGATGGATCATGTTGCCCTTGGCCAACATGCTGCTATCAATGGAGCCAATAACGAGGAAGCGTTTGTAGCCAGCGGGCTCGAAAACGCGAGGTAACCTCTGAATGAGGGGGCCCGGATGCTATCGAGGCTCCGCCCTGCGCATTTTTGGTCTTAGTCATAGTCAGGGGCTTCGCACCTTGGGGGGGGGGCAGAGGGGCCGGATGTGCGGATCTTGGCTTGGTCGCTTATTTTTTTTCTTTTTAGGAGAGGAGAGCGGGGAATGAACCTGCTTTTTTTCTCCACTGGGGCAGGAGCCCCCAGGCCAGATGGACTGGCCTCGGCCAGGTCCTTCTCCTAGATGGACAAGGTCCTGGCAGTTGCATGAGCACCAGTCGGAAAAGATCCCTTCACACTTTGTACTGCTTTGGAAACCCAGTCCGTTTGAGGAGGTGCTTGCATAGGGGCGGATTCTGGTTCGGTGTTTGGCGCCGAGCCTGGATTCGCTCCCATAGAAGGCCCTACCGTCTGAGGCTGGGTTGCCTCAAGGACCATGTTTATCTCAGGAGGGGCCTCCAGTTGCCCCCCGCCGCCCTCAGGGACATCGCAGGTTCCGTTGACAGCGTCCTTAGTCATGTATGGAGAGGCACAGGCCTTGACCCCAGCAAAGTTTAGTTTTCTTGCCAGCAGGTCTTTTGAGGGAAGTGACCGAAGGGGCCTGGCTTCCCTCTCCCCTAAGGGGGTTTCCCTACCAAACCACTTTAATGGGGAGCAGTCGGCTATGGGCTGCCTACTGGAAAGAAAAGGTGGGACTGCGGTTGGGAATAGGGAGGTGCCCGAAGGCACCTCAAGAGAAAGGGTTGAGGGGGAGTCTCCTACACCCTTAGGCGAAGGAGAAGAGTAAGCCTCCTCTCCGGTTAGAGAAATTTGGAGGGTCCCCTGCGCAAGCACAGTGGGAGGGGGAACCTCCGATTTTTCTGTGGAGCTGCCCGAGGGCGGCTCCGTCGATGAACAAAGGGAAATTGAGGGAAGATTGTTGAATTTTTCATCATTGGGCATGGTGACCCTCTTTTTCTTACGGGATGCAATTGCTCATCACCCCCCTCGCAGTAGCCCGCTCTGCAAGGGGTGTGTACAGGCCTGGCAGAGCCAGGTGCCGCCATTCAGCACCACCCCTCCGGCCTGGTGGCCTGGCAGTCCCTGGGCATGGCGGCTCCACCTTGGACACGGCGTAAAAATAAATAGATGAAGTGAGAAAGAAAGGGATGTGAGAAAGGTATGTGTTCGGATGAAGCAGGTTGTTAAAAACCCACCAACACAGACCGTAGCTTAGGGGTTAGGAAACGTTGTTCCCTTCCCCCTCAGCCCTGATCCGGGCCGGTTCGCTGGGAAGAGGGTCAACATCTACCCTGTGAAATTAGACGCTGATCAGAAAAAGTTGTGGGAGAGGTTGTATGAAAAGCGAGGAAACAAGTGTTTTGAAGGAAGGATAAGAAGTTAAGCTGGGGTCGGACAGGTTGCTGAATCCCGTCAGCACAGCGGCCAGGATGGCAAATCGCCGCGCCCCTTACGGGGTCACCTGACTTGACCCCGTGCGATTTATTTCTGTTGGATTATGTAAAAGAAATGGTCTATAGGCGACCCCGGCACTCGAGCTGTTCGGGCTTTGCCTGAATATAAATTTAGTAAAGTGAACGTGTATTTGCAAGCTGATTTAATTGCTGCTAACACTGAGTTCAAGTAAGTAATTGCAGCCAATAACTCGGCCTCCTTTTATTGAGCCTGGTCGCAGTTCATATATTTTCGTTCATCATCTGGCGGTCGTCTTAGAGGTGTCCTGTGTCAAAAGATATCATTCGTAGCACACGTTCTCTCGACATCACTCACACGCGCTTGACCCGGGTTCAAAAGTTACACCTGGAGTTGTTATCTGTAATCGTAAAAATTAAAAGTAATTAAAATTCAATGTTTTCTTGAAACAATAAATTTCTATATATATATTAGGATTTAAATTCCAATCTATGAAAGGTTTCCGTTCTACAATATTCTTAAAGGAACGAAACATTTTCCAGCAAGTTGGGCTAATACGAACGAGACTGGTCACCTACTAACTGGCATCTCTTGTCAGGAGTACAGTACAGGCAACAGTCAGATCGGTCTTTGGCTAATGTTTGTTGTGCACGCCACTGTCGTTATTTGATTGCTGTTATTATGTGCCTCTGTGTGTAAAGATCAGTTGTGTTTTGCAGAGTTGCTTTATTTTTACCTTTAAGTTGTTCTTAGATCAACTTTTCTCAATTTAAGATTTCCTCTAAAACACCTGAGGTTGCTTATCTCGCGACCCTAACCTAGCTAACGACATTTATTGTCACTTTTGTTTTAAATTAACTAAATAACCTAAGGTTAAATGTTGCAAGTTATATGTTTCTTTGATGCGGAATGGGAAGAAATATATATGTATATAAACAAATGTAAAATAAAGTAAAGCATTATTTTTAATTGTTGTCATGGGAAGCAATAGGTAAAGTAATATAAATAAATAACAAGATTCCTTTAGCTTCGGTCTAATGGAGGAAGTAGTGGATTATCTTTTAAAATAATACAATAATCTTCTTCGTTATATATTATTCTTCCCTTGTCACAATCAACTCGATTGATTGATGTGTCAACCAAACCAGCAGGTACAAAAAAGTCCGCTTAAAAAGCCAACTTTGGTAGTTTCAAAGTACACGAATTTTCAGATGGTTGTTTTGTTGCGGCGAGAGAAAAATTGGACCCGGTTATTCATTGTTCGTGAATTGGTTCTTTGAGTGGGGTTGTGAGGTGGCGTGCTGGGGGCCTTCAAAACGGGGATGAACCCTGACTGACGAAATGCAAGGTACGTACCACCCCGGATTGTTAGGGGAGATGAAAATAGGTTATGTACAATGATACTTAATGTTCTAGATATTGGATTAAACATGGATAAAAGAAAAAAAATGCCCCAGCTGAAACAGGGGCCTCATCCACGGAAGATTCCCCTCTGCGTTTAGTGGGATATGAATAGGATAATCCATTTCGAACTTCTTAACCCAAATTTGAATATCACAAAAGAGGGTTACTGTCCTCATTTGGACCGTTTCCATGTAAACTTGAAGAAAGGGCCAAAATTGATCAAGAGGAGAAGAGTACTCTTTCATTATGACTATGCGCGACCTCATATCGCCAAGAGATACCATACAAAAGCCTTACAATTTCGATTGAGAACTAAGGAATCATGCTCCATACTCACCCGACTTAGCCCCATTATAACATTTTAGGAGTTTAGCGAATCACCTGAAGAGAATGAAGATGTCAAATATAGAAAAGGTCAAAACAACCTTAAAAACTTTTAGAATCCCAGGCAAGCGATTTTAACAAACTTAGTATTGAAAAGTTAGTAGAAAGATGGAGACTACTTATATAAAATATAAATAACTTCACAGATGTTTGATTTTTTATATAAAATAATGCTAAATATGAAAACAAATGCCTCATTAATCATGGGATGACCTAGAATTTTAATAATAAAAGCTTTTTTGAAAGAAGTTTGGTAAAAGAGTCGAATATACGAAAAAAATAAAAAGTTGTATCTTAATTTTAATAAATTTTCTAAACTTCACAATTTGTAATTCGTTTTGTCAAAAAAAAAAATAATCGATAATCATAATTATCTTTTCTGAACTTCACCATTTGCTCTTCATCAATTTGGACATACAAATCATGAGAACAAATTTATTATTATTCAACCCACCCCCAAAATCCCGTTGTAAAAATATAGTATTAGAAATAATAGGGAGATGGTAGGAATGATGGGGAGATAGTAGAAAAGATGGATAGCTAATTTCAAATTAAAAGGAGATGATTTGAAATGGTAAAATCATGATATAAAATAATAGGAAAACGATGTACAATAATAAGATAGTGTGCAACGATAACAAGATAGTGTGCAATGATAAGATGATTTGAAATGCTAGGGAGATGGTAAGAAGCTGATTTAAAATTATAGGAAGATGATTAGAAATGTTAGGGAGATTGTTGTAAATGCAAGGGAGAAGATTTTAAATGATATTACGGATATGATTTGAAATGAGAGGGATATATGGTTTGAAATGATATAGAGATGAATTTTATGATTGAAGTCTACAGTTAACTTAAAACGGCATTCAACACATGAAAACTTACTCACCTGTGCTTTAAATATATGTTGTGTTTGCTTTCTGCTTAATATGCGTTAACCCATAGAGTCATAGGCACACTAAGTTTAAATTTAAAGTTGATTAGGCTCCCAGCGCAACTATAAAGACTTGGATACAAGTTCGTATTTCATACTTAAATAAAACTAACTGAAGCATAACGGAGGAGAATAATGGAGGAAAGAAATAATAAACTCATTCCGAGTCTTACTTGCTCGCTCACATTCGGAAAAAAATCGAAATTTTAATTTAACTAATATGGCGATATCCAACATCATTTGTATTACCGGTAGTTTGATTTTAAATTTCAGCCGTGATTTGAAACACAATTATTAATCTCGTTAAAAGCACGACACTTCAGTAATTTTCGTCTGTCTTCTGTTGAGACTTAATTTACTAAGTATGCGTAGTTTTAATGACATAAATTCTATGAGTAATTGTTTTTGATTTCACTTCATAGCTAGTTATAATTACGGGTGAATCAAAATAAAGGGGTCGTGAATTTAAATCAATATTTTAAATGTTCGTCATGGTATTAGAGTGAAAAGATAATTAAATACATACAAGAAGTAAATAACTATCAAGAATTCATATGATAAATTCTAAATATTACGCTTTATGACTATTTTTTGCTTCATCTAGTTTAGATTTTAATATATTCGTCCTAGAACGTGGCTAAAACGCACGATTGCCAAGAAATTGGGACTTTTCAAAAATTCCGAAGAGTGACCTCGTGACAAAAACTCAGAGTCCGAGAATAAGAAGAGTGAAACACCGGTCTGGTCGCTGAGTTTGATTATGCATGCACCCTGACCCCTCATTAGCGAGCTCGTTCATGTCAACACTTACATGTCCCGAAACCCAGCAGAACTTATCTGATTAAATTTGAACCCATCTTCACCATTAAGTATGCAATACGAGTCCTCGCTGCAAAATTCATCTTCTGGTCTAAAATTAGCTCCAACCGAGGGTCATACGTGTTTATAAGTGTTCCAAACCATTAAATCAAGTTTGAGAAGAGTTAACAAAAAGGAATTTGTTTAACTAAATAAATTCTGATAATTACCTGATTCGGTTAATAAATAACGATATCAAGCAGCCCGACGCCGGAGCGTACTTCCTTCTTCCTTGCCTTTCTTTCCTGTTTTGATTTTTTGCGTTTGTTGTTTGGTTTTGCTTTTATTTGTTTGGTGTTTGGCTTTTTAGTGGATTTTTAAAGTAGCTTAATACTAGGCTGAATTTTTAATTACCGGGACTTATGTCTATGGTGGCAGTCGCCAGAGGGCGCTATTGAAAAAAATAACCCAAAACGTTTGCTTTCTGGATGTCGTCGCCTTAAGAGAAAGGACAGCGCGTTCATTTATCCTTTCAGTGCGATTTCCTTTTTGGATATTTCACTTGTTTGTTTCCTTCGACTAGACTTGACCATATCAATTCTTTCATCTGTACGTCAATCTTCTCTTCAGAGTTCCTTTAGAAATATTCCTTTCTTTAATTCCCGTGAACTTTATCTTGGAAAGGTTCACACGAGGTTACATCGTTAAGACGCTTTCCAATTGTGCCATTTTAGTTCCTTTGTAGAAAATCTACTATTCCTTCGGGATAAAAAAAACCTATTAACTAAGGAAGCGTAAACAGAGAAAAGGCAATCCAATTTATATTTAACTTTAAGCCAACTCACATTCAACGAAACATTTCTTGCTGCCTTGTAGTCAAATGTGCTATCATATTTAAATCCCCAAAGTAAGCGAACGAGTTACTCGCGAAAAGGTGCGTGTAGCTCTACATTAAAAATGCTCCCAGCACATTTAGACTACATTTCAAATTAGTGATGATCATTACTAATTGTTTTCCCCTTCCAATTCGCAATTTGCTGGTGACTACCCAGAACCAGTACTTTTGGGGTATAAAGTAGGCTCCTTTAAGTAGTTAAAAATACATTTTTATCCGTCTTCCAGGAAAATCGTGACAAGAAGCCGCCTAACTCGAATAAACGAAATAGGGGACTACTTGAGATACCAGAAACCGGTGGGTCGTGCATTTCTCTTAAAGCTACTCTCCTCTGCAATCAAGCCTGGTCCCGTTGCATGCCCTATAAAATGGACCCCATATACCCCTCATATACACTACTAGATAAAACTTTAGTAGACTGAAAAAAATGGTACCAATTGACCCATTTTGAATAATAGGGGTCCCAGTTTTTTTAACATTTGAAGAATTACAGACCCCAAAAGAGAAGGTTAAAATTTAAATCAACCACGCTAATACTAAAATCGTTTTAGCATAATATCTGAAGAAGATGTACGCAACATCTGCCCACCTCCCCACCCACTTTAATCGGGTTATTTTCATATGACTTATTTGAACGATCTGGATTGATTTTATCCATTTGAAGAATAGTGGTTCCTGAGTTAATTGGGAGAACAATTTTTCGAAAGCTCCAAATTCCAAGTGACTTTTGTTTATTTTTTTTTAGATAATCAGAATCATTTAAATCTTTCACTCCCATCTTCGTCCAATTTGGTCAAGCTACACTTTCTATTACTCATTTTGTGGTTCGTTTATTGGGTGACCAAAACACATACCATCTTTAGTGTAAGTTCAATAAAAAAAGCTAAGCAAACCTAGGTTAAGCTTGCTTAGGTTCCGTTGTAGACCGTATATGTCCAAGCGTGTCTTTTTGTAGACCGCTCACTGAAGGAGCACCATCATTTTGATGCTTGGTGAATTGATGATAAAAATCATCTAATAAACGCCAAATGAGCATTGATAGTTTAATCCTAAATATTCAGAAATATATTCCTGATCTAAAGTTATTACAAGACAAAGTATGAAATAATAGTAACCCCCCCTAGTTTGTTTAAAAACATTCGATTTGGTTCGAGTGAGCGGCCTCCAAGATATAACTTTCACTCATTATGTGTCAGAATTTGAACATAAGTAAATGGAATTGTTTCACAGATAATGATAATTGATTGAAACACCATGGTAAACATTATCCCATTATAAAGGACCATTTTACGAAATTGGCAATTTTAAATGCATATTTGACGTAGGAATACAATCTAACTAAGGTATTCGAAACATTACTGCCTCTACCAGATAAATTAGCCACACTTGGTATGATTTATCCTGAAGGACGCGATTTAGGTGGAATAACGCTGTGTCCATAGTCTAGAACCATCATTAAGGTCCTACGTCTATGATCCCTATGTATTAAGGTGAGGAAAACAACAACAGAGGTAAAATAGAAAATGACATTAAGCCCATCACGGAGGTAACCTCTCTTAGTAAATAGTCTCCGCTTAAAAAGAAAGCGGACAGAGATTCGAACTACCATCCAAGCGCGCTAACCACTCTACTAGACGGGAGCTGATAAAGGGTAGATGAAGTTCAAAATAGACATTTTTAAGGTGATGCGATTAGGATACCAAAACCCCTGGCGAAGATTACAACAGGAGTGGTCATAATCTAAACGGGATCACTATGGATACAGATTCAGGTGTATAGATTTCGAGCGAACTAGAAATTTGAAAGCAATGGATTGTAGCAACCTCAAAAGCAATGGATTGCAGCAGCCTCGAAAGCAATGGATTGTAGCAGCCTCGAAAGCAATGGATTGTAGCAGCCTCGAAAGCAATGGATTGCAGCAGCCTCGAAAGCAATGGATTGTAGCAGCCTCGAAAGCAATGGATTGTAGCAGCCTCGAAAGCAAACAGATTTCTGGCGTACAGAGCCAGGATTTGGTATTTAAATCGGAAGCTATTATGGTGCTAGTTAAATTTGCAGTCTAGTGTCAAGTTTGAGGACTACTGCATAGTTTTTAGTCAGGTTTGCGGTTTAACGTCTAGTTTAGTTATGTAAGAAAAAAATAAACATCCCAAACCAATTTATCCAACTTAACCCAACTAGAAATTAGAGGGTAAACATCAAAATTGACAAGAAACAACAAGGTAGACCGAAAAACAACCATACTCAACCTGCACAGATATTTTTAAACTTAGAAAAGGTTTGTCAAACTTTACTTAGAAAATGTGGTTCAGTTTTGATCTCCTGCCCCGCCGAAAAGACAACTTCAGGACGCATTCAATGTCGAAAGACCAAATTAATCCTTTAACTCTGAAATAATTCATCTGAAGTCAAAGAGAAATCTTAATTCACATTCAGTGGAAAATCGTCGTTTGGGCGGTCAAATAATCGAAGGTTTAAAGTACTAAGCGGTTTTATTAATATCACTACTATCTAATAAAGATATAACGAGTAAATTAAATGTACAAGAAAAACCACCGTTTTGGAGCACAAAGTTTATTAGAACGGGACTAGTTTCGATATATACCTTCCCATATCATCTTCAGCCGTAAACTAAGAGAAATTGACAAAGGAAACCGACATTAATCTGGTGGGGTTAGCTTTAAGTGATTAAGAATATTCTTTAAAATCGGGTTTAAGACATAGGGACTGCATTTATGCTGCCCTTCAGAGAAATTAAAATTTAGAATTTCTTTAATCAATGAGCAATGAGGATTCGATAATTTTTCTTTCATTATAATTATTCCAATGGTAAATTATTTGGGCACCAAAGAAATCTATCATATGATTGGCGTTTTTTACATGGTTAAAAAGACTGAAGATGATATGGCTGATGATGATATGGGAAGCTACATATCGAAACTAGTCCCGTTCTAATAAATTTTATGCTCCAAAACAGTGTTGTTTAGTCGCATGTAACTCTATATCTCACCATGTCGGTCGTTCCTCGTTTTGTTTTTTCTTTTTTTGGTAATAACTGTAACTACTCGACCGATTTTAACCAAATTTGAAACCCTTACGTTGTTTTACATTCTCCTTCGAATTATATAATTGCCACAGTCCTCTCAAGGTTAGTCCGGGAATTATTGAAGGTTTTGAGGGTCGTATGGTCATAATCAGAAGAAGTGAGAGCACGCGACTTTGGTCAGCAGACCTTTATCTTGTATATATATATATATATATATATATATATATATATATATATATATATATATGTGTGTGTGTGTGTTTGTGTGTGTGTGTATATATGTGTGTGTGTGTGTGTGTGTGTGTGTGTGTGTGGTTAAGAAGGCAATGTTATGGCTAACTAAGCTCTTCATCAAGCCCTCGGAAGTAGCTCTTCTCACAATCACCAGAGAAGAACATATAATCTAGTTTTCCTAAGCAATCTAAAATGATTGGTATTAATTAGCCTTTTTAAATGTTATGCCTGCTTTTGACGAGAATGGAAAAATCGCTTTACCCATTCTAGCCCAGCTTTATAAATTGGGAATTATATTTGCAATAACGCGATTTAAAGGCCGGGCTAGAATGGGTAAAGCGATTTTTCCATTTTCTTCGAAAGCAGGTATAACATTTAAAAAGGCAATCGTTTTTGATTGCTTAGAAAAGTTAGATTATATGGTCTCCTCTCGTGATTTCGGCTGTTGGCATTCGGCCTATTTGATCTTTCAAATCGATTGTGATCATCTCTACCCTCCTCACCTCCATGTTCCCCTACCCTCTAATCATCCCCTTCCTCTACCCATATATCATTACATACTCCTCACCCTACCCCATTTTCTCACCTATCCCCATTCCTTACCCCCTTCCTCCTTCCTAATCCCTTTACCACTCCGCCTCTCTCTCACACACTTGCCAACAGTGGGGAACAGGGTGTAGGGGGAGCTCATACATAAACTAAGTTATAATAAAATTAAAAATTATTTTTTAAAAACCACGTTCTAAAAATATATACTATGCCCTCTTGCCCCTCCCCACTATTTACCCCCTCGCCCCCTCACTATTTACCCTCCCCTTGCCCGCTCCCCTCTTCCCATGTCAGCAACTCTCTTCCCTCTCTCCGCCTCCCATCTCCAACACTCTACCCATAGGAGAGAAAAGGGTTTAAAGATATAGGAGATAGTTAGATAGACATGGAGGGGTAGATGTAGGTGGAAAGAGTGGGTAGAGGGGGTAGGGGGAGAGAGAGCAAGGGTAAACGAGGAGTAAGAGTGGGGGAGAGAGGGGGAGTTCAGGAGATTTGTATTTATTTATATTGTTCTGAGGAAGCCCATCTAGCGACTGTCTGCTTAGGCATACTATATTAAGAAACAAGTAACAAAAAACAAGAAAACAAATAACAACGCTAAAAAGGACAAGAGCTAAATAAAATAACAAGAAAACAAAAGCAAAAAAGCAAGAAGGAGGCACCCTCCAGCGTCGGGGGGATGCCCGCCTCTCTTCCGGTGCAAGAACTTGCAAACTACAAAAAAAACAACAATCAAATAAAGGGGAGGAGGTCAGCCTACTCCAAAAGTCATAAAGTCCACAAGTCAGTGTGAAAAAACCTGTCCCAAGTACAAGGGTCAAGCAGTAGCAACTCCAGGTAACGTGCGCGAAGATCGCACAGATTGCGACATTCAAGAAGAATGTGCTGAACAGTCCGGGAGTCAATGCAGTCTTCACAGTAGGGCGCAGGCGAGCGCTCAATCAAATGGCGGTGCGTCCCGCGAGTGTGTCCAATTCGGAGACGACAGAAAGCAACCTGAAGCCTTCGCGGCATTGAGGGGTAGGTCCATGGGAACAGTCGCGGCGCAATGGCACGCAAATTTAAGTTCCTCTCGATTGTCTCCATCTTTTTTGTGCAGCAGCCCGGAGAGCTACCCGTATTTCTGCCATGTAATCGGTGTGAGGAAAGGCGAAACGCTGGTCTGGTAGCTCAGTCCTCACGGACTCTTTGGCTCCTTCATCGGTGCGTTCATTCCCCGCAATCCCTATATGTTCCGGAACCCCGTAGGATATAATCTCGAAATCCGCCGGGATCGCCAAAACCGTGGCGTCGCGGATATCGCGAACCAAGGGATGCGGAGTTTCCATACCCCGACAGCACTCAGGGCGCTTTGTGAGTCGCTTAAAATCTCAATCCCGTCTCTGAACCGGGCACGTCGTGTTATCTCCCGTACCGAGCAGTGTATTTTAACCAGCTCGGCCGTGAAGACAGAGGCAGTTCCTTATCCCCTCTTCAAACTGAGGGAATACGGCGTGGAAACCGACCCCATACTGGGACTTGGAGCCGGTTCCAGCGTGACATCAAGTATGCTCCGAAAAGGTCGAACGTATTACTTCCGTCGCTGTGGAATCTTTGGGAGCAGAAGCGTAGCGACAATAGTCAAAGGTCAAAGGTGGTAGGTTCCAGGGTGGTGTCCTGGGAAGAACCAGGGGCGCAATCGGCCCTGGTTCTGAAGGAGTTTCCTAGCCATACACCTAAAGGACTTAGGGTATGACTGGCGTCTCTCGGCGGCATAGGCACCGTTGAGATCAGCTGCGGATGCACTGAGAGCTGTTGGCGACGGAGGGAGGCGCCGAGATCGCGAGTACAGGCGAATAGTGCACTGTCCACGGTACAGAGCGGGTGGCATCTCCCGAGTATCCATAAGTAGGCTCTCAATGGATGAAGTGCGGAAGATACTGGTCGCCAGGCGAAAGCCGGTGAGGGGGATTTAAGTGCTAATATAAATCTTTTCGGAAAATTGTCTAAGTTTTTACACATATTACTCACTACTTAAATCCTTAAAAATGGACCAAGATTTGCACATTACAAAAGCTACTAAATCTAACACGTTTGTTATAATGAACAAAACAATGTATTTAGAAAAAATGTCCACCTTATTATCCGATAGGTCTACATACCTTCCGTTAAGTAAAGATCCCTTAGATGATATAATTAAGTGTTTTAATAGAGACGTAAAAACCACTTTAAAAAAAAACACATTAATTATGGGCTCTGTCTCTTCTAGTGGCTCTTCTTTACCCTATTTTTATGGCTTAATAAAAACTCATAAAGGAGGATACCCCATAAGTGCCACTGGTTCAATCCAATATAAACTTTTAAAATACTTAGTAAATTACTTTCTCCTATCTTAGGAACTATAAACCCCTCGCATATAAAAAAATCCCTTGACCTTTGCAATAAATTAAACAATATGAGGGTAACATCAGATCTGAGACTAGTCAGTTTTGATGTCACCTCATTATTCACCAAAGAGCCCATTGATGACTTATTAGACTTCCTAGCCTTATTCTAGATGCTTATGACCTCCCTTTACCAACCAATACGATCATTGAGCTTATTTGTTTATGTATTAAAAAACGTAAATTTAGTTTCAACGGCAAATTCTATGAACAAGTGTTTGGTATGGCTATGGGTAATCCCTTATCTCCCTTATTGTCAAATTTATATATGGAATTTTTCGAAACTAGGTTGATCTCCCCCTTTTTGGTCTACTCAAATTGTTTGGTTCCGGTATGTTGATGACATCTTGGTAATTTTAAACAACAGATAAAACTCATTGGTTCCGTCAATTAAATTCTCCGTAGAAAAGGAAGAAAATAAGAGCCTTCCATTTTTTGATGTCCAAATAATTAGAGAAAAACGTAGATTTAATTTACTGTTTATAGGAAACTGACAAATAATTTATCTTATGTCCATTTTTATTCAAGTCATGCGAAAAATATCAAATCTGCTGTTTTTTCTTCCATGTATCTTGGGGCTCTTCGAATATGTAGTCCCGACTATATAGATAAAGAATACACATAAATTAAAGATATTGCTTTCAATTTATGCTACCCAAAGTACTTTCTAGAAAAATGTATGAATATAGCTAAAAAACATTATATAATTGCAAATTAGAGACAATAGAACCGCGTAATTTTATGTCTGTAGTGCCCATTCTAAAACAACAATATTAAGATAGACTTAAATATAATAATACATTAAAAAATCTCTTAATAAAGCATAGCCCCAATAATGATAATAATGTAATTTACTGAATTCCATGTTTAGATTGTAATTTATTCTATGTAGGCCAAACTTCCAAAAATGTTTCCATAAGGACTAAAAAAAACCCAAAATGCAGTAATTAAGGGATATCTGAATAATGCCTGAGCTGTCCACAATTCCAAGATGGGCACGCAATTAACTGGCCAAAAACTGATACAATAATCCATAGTAATGATTTTATAAAGATAAATATCCTGGAATCATTTTTAATATCCCACACAAAAGAGAGTAATCTCAACATTAGTTAGGGCTGATTTCGCTAGATCCAATTTTATCACTTTTTTCTAAAATCCGACTTATCTGATAGCATTTAAAGTTGACCTCATGGGAAACGTGCTTAGTATAAATACTGTGTGTCTTATTTTTTCTTACGATTGTGAGTTTGAAAATGTCGAATAGACAAATAACTCAAACACTATAAGAGATTTTGGGGTCCTGCAAAAAGTGTTTTATTTAACAACTATTTCTCTGTCGATTCTGGAAATTTCATTAAATTTCCTATTCTGATGTTGATACACTAATTGGTTTAGTGGAGGCTATTAAAAGTATGTTTGCGCAAGGAGGTAAAATAATGAAACGAAGCCTATCAAGGCCTAGGCCACCGTGCACTTTCAAGAGAAGCGTAGGGAACCTAAGTAGCCTAGGTCACTGTGTCATTCTTCAAGCAAAGCCTAGGCCATTTTACAGTGTTTTTTCAGCCACGCTGTGGTATGGTCTTGTCATTATTGCTTACTAAGCAAATCAAAGCGTTTCTGGGTAAAAGTTTACTCCCATAGAACCTTTTTAATCATGCAGTTAACAAAAGATCAATGCGTATTTGTAGTCACGAACTTTATTAAGACTGGCAGTATTAAACAAGTACAAGATTCATTTGAACAACGTTGTCCAGGTAGGCACCCACCAAGCAAGCCCATAATTTGGAAAAATGTTCGCAAATACCAACATGAAGGAACATGCTTAAATTTAAATAAAGGTCGTTCGGGTCGTATAAGAACCATAAGAACAACAAAAAATATCGAAAATGTTCAGATGACGCTTCTTCAAAATTGACATGTATCAGTCAGAAAGAAAGGATTACAATTGTTAAAGTCATCATTTAACCGCATTAATAAACATGACTTAAAATGGCATCCCTATAAGATGCATGCAAGAACCAGCTTCTTGAAACTGATGTTCCTCGTCGTAGACAATTTGTCAAATGGGTTCTCCATAAACCTGCTCGTTTCTTGGAAACATTGTGATTGGTGACGAGGCAGCCTTTTTCATGAATGGAAAGGTAATTAGCCATAATATTCGGCAATATGCACAGCTGACGTCCCCCCCATCCCAGCATTCAACTTTGACACACGTATTTGTCAGCAGAAAGTGTCTCTGTGGATCGGAATATGCGGGAATGGCTATCTTGTCGGCCCATTGTTTTATGTGAATAACTTGAATGGTGCTGCCTACCTGAGCATGATCAACGAAAGGATCTTCCCAGAACTCCGCCAGATTTACGGCAATCAATTCAATAGACTTTGGTGGATTCAGGACGGCGCACCAGCTCATAGACAGCTTGATGTAAGAACAAAACTAAGAGGAACGTTCGACAACCGCATTGTAACGTTAAATCATGCGATTGAATGGCCCTCAAGATCCCCTGACCTAACACCGTATGATTATTTCTTATGGGGATATCTAAAGAATAGAGTGTATTCTACTCTACCACAAAGCATCAACCAGTTAAGAGATAGTATCACACGTTAAGTCAATAGACTTAAGGAAAACCACAAGTTAATCAAAAGAGTTGTCCAATCAATGCGATCAAAGGCGCAAATGTGCTTGGAAAGAAATGGAGGACATGTGGAAGGAAACGGTGCATAGAAAATTAAAAAATGAATTTGTATTACTCATATGAAGAGGTGTTTTTGTTAAAAATGGATTTAAATATATTTGTTGATTTTAAACTTCGAAGTTTCCCTATTTTACTTTTTTGTGCAAACATAATTTTGATCACCTACACTAAACCCATTAGTGTATTAATATCGTAAAAGGGAATTTAATGAAATTTCCAGAATCGACAGATATATAGTTGTTGAATTTGTTTTGTTTTGCTGGATTAAAAAATCTCTAAAAGGTTTTGAGTTATACAAGTTCAAAGTACGGTTAACTTTTTTTCTGGGACACCTTGTATATACATTGATATATATATATATATATATATATATATATATATATATATATATATATATATATATATATATATACATATTTCAAAGATATTGGAAAATAATAGAACCCTTCCCTTTCTTGATCTTCTTATTCATAGAACTCATACATGTTTTAAATACTCTATCTTTCGTAAGCCTACTAATTTAAATTCTTATATCCATTTTTACTCTTCTCACAGCCCTAAAGTTAAACGCTCTGTTTTTTGTTCTATATTTCTACGGGCATTACGTGTTGTGAGCCCGGAATATATGGATTTGGAATTTTCCAATATCTTTGAAATTGGCCATAAACTTTGTTACCCTTACCCGTTTCTTCAAAACTGTCTTTCTTCTGCTAAAAAGACATTTTATCAAACTGTCCCTACTCTCCCTTTTAATAGTAATAACAATTTAGTTCTACCTTTTTCTCTTTGTTTTAGTGATCTTCCCCGTCTTGTGAATAACTTTAAAATTTATGTTGCTTTTAAATATGAGACGACCATTAAGAATTTATTAGTACGTAATAATTGTAATAGTTTGGGAGGAGGGGGAGTTTATTCAGTTGAGTGTTCTGGTTGTCTAAGTAAATATTATGGACAAACAGGTAAACAACTTTCTGTTCGCATAAATCAACATAAATATAATGTCCGAAGAGGGAAAGATAACAGTGCTTTCTTTGTCCATATGTCAGATAAGAACCATTTAATTAACTGGAACTCGGC
Source organism: Ceratothoa steindachneri (assembly GCA_963969495.1). NCBI lineage: Eukaryota > Metazoa > Arthropoda > Malacostraca > Isopoda > Cymothoidae > Ceratothoa > Ceratothoa steindachneri. Next base: position 144,207,007 of record OZ018318.1, read on the forward strand.
CAAATTTATTTATCGTTCCAATGACCATATAAAAAGGAACAACATTGAATGTGCTTTTATAAGCCAATGTGATAATTTTAACCTTTGCCCTGGTTTATATAAAATAGATGCTATAATTAAAAGATTAATACTCAAAGAAATTAGTTTTGTCTTGCGTTCCTAGTGTTGTTTTTTTATATACATTCTTTAGTTATGTGGCCCCTATTTTTTTGTTAATTTTTTATTATTATTTTTTTTTTTTTATTATTAATTTTTATTTTTTAATTTTCACTGCTCTGTTTTGTACTTTGTATTTTTCAACCCCTTTTGCTCATCGTGTCTTATAATCTCCCTCGTTAGCTATCTCCATTTCTTTGAATCTGTTACCCTTTCCTTCGACTTAGTTTGACCTTACTACCTGCTTCTTGTAGTTCTTAATGTGTTTTTTTTACCTTTCCCCTTCCCTCTTTCTCATTGGTGATTTCTTGTTTTTGAGGCGGTCTTTCATACTTTTCTTTCGTATATATACCTCTAATATAATACTATTTCTTGTAGTTATCCTTGATAAGGAACTTAATAGAGTTCGAAAGTACTTGGAAATACCTTTTCATTTTTTCCTCTGGGACATTGCATTTATATATATATATATATATATATATATATATATATATATATATATATATATATATATATATATATATATATATATATATATATATATATATATATATATCTCAAATATCACAAAATGAAACCTTAATCTGTGAAGCCGATAGGTGAAAACCGGAAAGATTCATTTCATCTTTCCCAAACGCCAAAAAAGGTAATACACGATTTTAGCTTCAAAAACATTTCGAGCGACGAAACAGAATACAAATTTTTCATAAACGCTGAAAACCTTTCAATGCCAGAGACAGCTGTTCATTAGTTTCCTAAACATGGGGTCGGAGGCAAATCCCAGCAATTGAGCCTTTTAGCAAACGTGATTCGAGCATTAATATCCTCTTTTATGATAAGTCACGAACACCAATCCTAGCGGAGAATGAGACCTGTCTCTATACGAGATCAAAATCGAACCCCGTGCCCAAATTTAGAGACGTCATGCGCCTTTATCAAGCTTTGAACTTTATTTAAAGGTGCCGAGGAAAAGCTTGAAAAAGTAATTGAAGTAAGGGAAAACAACTTTTCCCCCTGTCAATTACAGATAAATAATTAGGTGCAAATAAAAGCCACCAGTAAAGTTGATTAGGGAGGTAAATCTTGAATAGGTAAATGGAGTAAGCCCCCCACCCACCCAACGGTAAATGTGAGTAGGCCAAGTGGATTAATCAAGAACGTCGTCAATCTACAAGCTCAAGAGTAATGGTCATAATGGAATTTTGTCTTTAAAGCAAGAACTAACGAGGGAATGTGCGGAAGATCATCTTGTGGAGATTGGTGCCGAGAGGGCACACAATCCTCCAGATGTCAGCCGCACTGAAAAAGCTTAAGCTCCCCTCCCCCCTTGCGAGTCACCTTTGGAGGAGGATTTGCCTAAGGGTGGGGAATAAATTGTCTTTATGAATTCCTATAAACTGCCTTTCACTTCAGTCCCACGAGGGGGTGTCTGGTGTAGCAATGTCAACTGTGTCATTTGAAGAATTGCGTGCCCTCTTGGCCCCAACAGTAGTAGCGGCGGCTATATATCCTCCACAGTTTTTGCCTGCCTCATCTTCACCACATTCTTTACTGATCTCTCCTTAGAAGCGTACTGTGGGAGATGCTCACGTTAGTTTCAATTTAATTGAAAACATCGTACTTCAGCGGGGGGGGGGTCGGGGATGGGGACAGAGTCAGGGGTAAATTTAGCAAAATGAAATTGGTGCAACATGAGTATTTCTACCCAGTAGGTAGATGTGGGAGCATGAAACTCAATACGCCGTTATCACACAGAATTTCTCTGGTCGAGACAGACCAGCGCTGCTGTATTTAATTTGGGGTGGTTTATCACCGTCTCCCCCACCCCCTCCATTTTGATAACGCTCTCCCGCTCCCAGGTGACAGCCGTGTCCATCTTTCCCCTCTTGGGGTAGAAGGGAATCTCGTTTAATTCCTTTACGCCTCGTCGATGCCCGAAATTATCAAAGTCCATGTTTGCTTAAGCCGTGTTCGATATCCCCTTGGGACGCCCTCGCTGCGCGCAGCACCTTGTCGACCATGGCTGTGGCTCCTATTTAAGGTTATGTCTGCAAATCCTCAGCAGATAGAGAGAACCCGAGCTTCTTACCGTCCAGACCCTAGTATCTGTCTCCCGTGAAGTGGTCCCCTCACCCTTGTCATATCGTCAGCAGATCGTCTTCGCGTAATCCACCCTGATCAGAGGAAGATTACCGTAACCCGCTTACGCCCCGGTATATTGTCCTTGGTTTCTCTCTTCTCACTACATTGGTTGAGACTTCCTGCCGTCCGCAGACGAATCTCTATTGTGATTACTTCTCCCTGGAGCCGAGGTAATCTCAACCCCCTTCAAAGTCTCTCCGGACGCCTTCGCATCGAGACCACATCGACGAAGACCTGGCCATTGGTCTTCCACATCCCCAGCTCATCCTCCAGAGGTAACCAGGAGTCCTTTTCTTATAAGTCCCACTTCTTCGTTCCCAGTGCTAAGAAGAATTCCCCATTTGGTGTAACGCCAATAGACTTGCTAAATATTTCATTCAATCCAACTTATTGGATCACTTATATATTTTCTCGGACCTAGTTTCATCAATTTTTGCCTGTCATAATTTTTTTGTCGTACTGATTATTATTTATATTTCCATTTTTATATGTGGCCTTGTTCTTATTATTTGTATTAAAGTTTATTTTTGTAGAGGTTTTTATCTTTCTAATAACCCTTGAGACGAACTCGGCAAACGTATTCCCATTAAAAGAGAGCCTAATAATATACCCGAGCGCAAAGCCGATAGTGGCTGCCTGGCGTACATTAGTGTGTACCCTTAGAGACTTTTTGGTCACACGCCTTCGTCAATTGACAGTAGATAAGGAGCAAAGAAAAGGAAATAATGGAAAGAGTGAACAAGATTAATAATGAACATTTGCAGCGAACGTTCGTATCATCAACCTCCAGGAACAGGGACATATATAGCACAGACACTCATAGATACGAACTTGAATCCTTCTCTCAAAGTTCGATTGTTAGAAAACTACACTTCCTATTTACTTCACTAAATTGGGATGCCACCAAACTTTCTGACACATTCACATTAGAATATGCATTGTACAAGAACGCATCACTAGTCTCCCCCCCCCCCCCTCCTCCTAGAGCAACATCCCACATTGACGAAACTAGAGTCAGTTAATCCTCGTCCCCCGATTTGAGGTCATTATAATATCCAAATCAACAGGGCCTCTAAGCACCATATCGGATTGAAAACAAGAGAGATTCCTTCTAAGTTCCCTATTTAATAAACTCCCGTGACGGCTGTGAGAGCTCTGGGATTAACCAACGTAAATTGATTTTCCAGACCAGCAATAATCTCCAGAGTTTGACAGAACGCCTCATCTATCACACATTTTCTTCTAATCCATTTTAATAAAATGGAAAATCAAGCGTAAATTGTATCTAAAAAGAGTTTGGTCTAAATTGAAATAGAATCATCATTACAATTTTAACGTTACCTTTGAAGGTTGATCCAAAATATTTTATTTTTTATAAATAGTTTCGGTTTCTATTTTTTTCATAGTTAGCAAATACAATTCTAATAAGTTCTTAGGATAAAAAGGAAAATGTTATTAATTTTAATCTAACTCACCTACTATAAACAAATATAATTTGGGTAAGGGAAACTGCACTGTAAGCAGTGATGGTGTGTAGTTAGTAGAGTAATGAGTAGCCACCTTCACCACGCAGTGTGAAGTTAGCTACTCTGCTATAGTAAACCTAAATATAATTTTGTTATGCATAGGTGGGAATTGAAGTTTGTGCATATATCGAATATTTGGAATAACTTGTAAATCAACTAACACTCATTTCCGATGATTTCACCAAATACTTTGCAAAGTTAAATCAATAATTACATCCTAAAACTAAGTTAATTTAAACGATGTGTCAGTCTGTTGTGTGAAGCGTTAATGAAAGTAATATGTGGTTGAAACGGCTTGAAGTTAATGAGAATAATAACTACAAAGTGTCGTCATCTCGTTGAACGCCCGGATTCATAAGAGCACAAAGGCATCGGATTATTTCTTACCTGTCTTCTTATGATCTCCATCGTAATCTGAGACACACCTCAGTTGGGTGGCGCTGTTCTCCTTTAAGCATTTCCACATCTTTTCAATAAATAAGGCTACCAGCGCATGTTCCAAGTGAAGTCCCGATTCAATTCCATTAATTACTCTCGTGCTTTCTTCTTTTAAGCAAACTTCTACGTAGGTGCGCAATTTTCCACGGTTATTTTGAGAGTCTAACTTTTTAATCAGTTGCGGATTTGGAATCCTATCAAAGGTTTGTGAAAATCCAAGTACATCTCCTCTACCTTCCGGTTTACGTCCTATTCTTGAACTATTTTAAGATAAACCTAAGCAATTCAGCAAAGCAAGATTTCTTTTTTCGTAAACCGTGTTATGTTTTGGTCCATGGTTGTGGAGATGTTAGATGTTTTCTCTGACGGTCGAATCATGTATTTTAATAATTAAGAATTGAGACTTATTAACTTGCAATTTAGAGAGACGTGATGATCGCTCTTTTTGAAAACGGGAGTTACTATTTGTCTCTTAGAAGATAAAAACTCAAAAGAGCTGAAGTTAAATATACTGAAAAATCCTGTACAAAAATTCACTAAGAGAAGATAATAAGGAAAATGAGTCCACTTTTCCTAATGCTCCTTTCACCGGGCCGACGTTTTAGAAGACCCTCGAACAGACAAAGCAAGCGAATATTATTATTATTTTTATTTTAGGGAATGTTTCAAACAATTTATCATGTGAATGAAGAAAGTAGTGAAGTTAGGTGAAGGAAAATGCGTGACTGTACATTAATCGGGAATCACTTCTGCCCGTGTTTATCAAAGAAAGCGAGTGACTTTGCGGATGAGAATTAAAGGGTTTATTTAATAGATTCGCTCAGAAAGCGGAGCTGTGTAGTTCCAACCCCTTCTCTTTTGGGGCAAGAGGAAATGGTGTTGTAGAGTGGTCAGTGATTCTCAAGTGGATATGACACGATCTCCCTACTTGGATGCAATCCTAGGGTCAGAACTCCCCGCTTAGATGCTATCCTGGGGTGAGAACTCTCCGCTTGGATGTTATCTTGGGGTGAGAACTCTGCTCGGATGCAATCCTTGGGTCAGAACTCTCCGCTTGAAGGCAATCTTGGGGTGAGAACTCCCCTCTTGGATTCAATCCTGGGGTGGAACTCGCCGCTTGGTTGCAATCCTGGGGTAAGAAATTGCACGCTTGGATGAAATTCTGGGGTGAAAAACTATCACCTTGGATGCAAACCTGGGATGAGAAACGCCCTGCATGGATGCGATCCTGGGGTGAGAACTCCCCGCTTGGATACAATCGTGTCGTGAGAACTCCCCGCTAGGATAAAATCGTGGGGAGAGAAACTCCCCGCTTGGATGCAATACTGGGGTGAGAAATATCCGCTTGGATGCAATCGTGTGGTGAGAACTCACCACTTGGATGCAATCCTGAGATGAGAAACTACCCGCTTAGTTGCCATTCTGGGGTGAGAACTCTCCGCTTGGATGGAATCCTGAGATGAGAAACTACCCGCTTAGTTGCAATTCTGGTGTGAGAACTCTCCGCTTGGTTGCAATCCTGAGGTAAGAAATTTCCCGCTAGGATGCAATCTTGGGGTAAGAAACTCAACCATTGGATGCAAACCAGGGCTGAGAAAGTCCCCGCTTCTATGCATTCCTATGGCAAGAAACTACAAGCTTGGATGCAATCCTGGAGTGAGAAACTACTCGCTTGGATGCAATCCTGGGGTGAGAACTCCCAGCTTTGTTGCAATTCCAGGGTAGGAAATTGCCCTCATTAATGCAATCCTGAGGTGAGAAACTCAACCCTTGGATGCAAACCTGGGATAGGAAAGTACCCGCTTGGATGCATTCCTGGGGCAAGAAACTCCACGCTTAGATGCAATGCTGGGGTGAGAAAGTTCCCGCATGGATGTAATCCTACGGTGAGAAACTTCCCACTAGGATACAATCGTGTCGTGAGAACTCTCCGCTTGGATACAATCGTGGGGAGAGAAACTCCCCGCTTGGATGCAATACTGGGGTGAGAAATACCCACTTGGATGCAATCGTGGGGTGAGAAACTCCCCACTTGGTTGGAATCATGGCGTAAGTAACTCCCCACATGGATGTAATGCTGCGAAGAGAACCTCCCCGCTTGAATCTAATCCTGCGGTGGGAAACTCCGCGCTTGGAAACAATATTGTGGTGAGAAACTCCTCGCTGGATGCAATTCTGGGGTGAGAACTCCTCGCTTGGATGCAATCGTGTCGTGAGAAATCCCCGCTTTGATGCAATGCTGGGGTGAAAAACTACTCGCTTCGATGCAATCCTGGGGTGAGAAACTTCCCGCTTAGATTCATCCTGGGATAAGAATCTCCCAGCTTGGATGCAAACCTAGGATGAGAAACTACCCACTTGGTTTCAAAATTGGGGTGATAACTTCCCACTTGGAGGCAATCCTGGGATGAGAATCTCCCATCTTGGATGCAATCCTGAGGTAAGAAACTCCCCGCTTGGATGCAATCGTGGAGTGAGAACTCCCCGCTTGGATGCAATCCTGGGGTGAGAAACTCAACCCTTGGATGCAAACCTGGTATGAGGAACTACCCACTTGGATGCATTTCTGGGACGAGAAACTCCACGCCTGGATGCCTTCCTGAGGTGAGAACTCCCCGCTAGGATGCAATCTTGTGGTGAGAAGCTCTCAGCTTGGATGTAATCCTTGGGTGAGAACCTTCCCTCTTGGTTGCAATCGTGAGGTGAAAAACTTCCCGCTTGAATGCAATCCTAGGGTGAGAAACTCCCCGCTTGAATGCAATCCTGGGGTGAGAAACTCCCCGCTTGGATTCAATACTGGGCTGAGAACTCCCGGCTTGATTGCAATCCTGGGGTGAGAACTCCCCGCTTGGATGGAATCTTGGGGTGATACCTCGCCACTTGGATGCAATCATGCGGGTAATAAACTTCCCGCTTTGATGCAAACCTGGGTTGAGAACTCCCCGCTTTGATGCAATCCTGGGGTCAGAACTCCCAGCTTTGATGCAATCCTGGGGTCAGAGTTCCCCGCTTTGATGCAATCCTGAGGTGAGAATTCCCCGCTTTGATGCAATCCTGAGGTGAGGATTCCCCGCTTAGATGCAATCCTGGGGTGATAAACTTCCCGCTTTGATGTAAACCTAGGGTAAGAATTCCCTGCTTGGATACAATACTGGGGTGAGACCTCGCCGCTTGGATGCAATTCTGGGGTGAGAATTCCCCGCTTGGATGCAATCCTGGGGTGAGAACTCCCCGCTTGGATGCAATCCTGGAGTAAGAACTGCCTCCTTCGATTCAATCCTGGGGTGAGAACTCCCAGCTGTTTTGCAATCCTGTGGTGAGAACTCCCTCCTTGGGTGAAATCCTGGTGTCGGTTTTAGCTGCAATCGAACTCCTACTTCCTAGCTGTCGCATGGATTGCTAGCTATAAAATTCCCAGAGCATGCAACAGCCTCCCTAACCTAGTCACTCAGGGCATCACTGTAGAAACACAGCCCCACTTTATTGTGGTAACGTTGACGGGGCCTACTGTAGAGGCTGTATGATCAAAGGCTCCCCCTCCCTGTATCTCGCACCTTCATCTTCACCAAAGAGTACGTATATCGTGTGGACCTTCCATGTCTTGCACAAAGACATTATTCACTTGAACTCATTTATTATCTGGCCAAGAAATTAATCTTAAATGTATCTTTTACTGTAAAACAATCGCAAAGTGTATTCTTTTCATTACAAGCTTATGTCAAAGGAGGAAAGCTCATTAACAATTGGCTTCAATGACTGGAAGAACTCTAGGTATCCCATAGAATCTCACAGTATGTCAGATCAGCACAGTAAAAGTATGGTCCAAATGATATATCGAAAGACTGTGAGCTCCCGTATTGACTCTAATCTAGTACAACAATATGAAAATGAAGTGAATGTGAGTACTGGGGGGCAGTATTGAGGAGGTGTGCACATGTTTCAAAGCTTCTTTCTGAATGCGGGTTAGCCATTCGAGGTAAATATGCGATAAATGGATCAGTATACAATGGAAACTATCTTGGGATTCTTGAGCTGCTGAGCACATACGATAGTTTCTTGTCAGCACATATCAAGAAACATTTTTGCCATAACATTTCCTAGTAAATCATTGCAATAATGGCAAAAAAAGTTATGTCCTTAATAAAAGATGAAGTAAAAACAGCAAAGTACTTCTCAATTTCTGTTGACTCTACACCTGATATTTCACAGATAGATCAACTTACTTTTACAATAAGTTATGTACTGCCTACTACAGGTCCAGTTGAAAGGTTTTTGCAGTTCATTCTCATGCTAAGCCACACTGGCAGAGATATTGCTACAACTGTTCTTGATTTTCTTAGAGAGAAGAACATTTCAGTTGTCGACGGCCGAGGACAGTCCTATGACAATGCCAGCAACTTATCCAGTAAATATCAGGGAGCCAATATATAATCAAAGATGAGTGTAGTGAAGCTGAGTACATACCATCTATGGCTTATTCCTTAAATTTGGTAGATAAGTGTGGTCAAGAAAGCTGTCCTGCTGCAGTGTCATTGTTTGTTCTGATACAAAATATGTACGCCTTTCTTGTTCCATCTACTTATCGTTGGAGGAGACATCGTGAGGTACTACAGACTTATAAAGAAACGAAACTGCAAGTTGTCAAAATACCTTCTGACACCCGTTTGTCAGCACGAGCAGATGCTATAGCTGCTCTTAATAGATCATACGAAGTAAATATCATTGTTCTAGAGGAGCTTTTCTTAGAGCAGATTCAGTCAGCTGAAACAAGAGCTGAAGCAAGTGGTCTTTTGAAAGGTTTGAAAAAATTGAAATAGATCGTCTCCTTGAAGTTTGCGATACCGAATTGGAAATATTTCAGAGTAACAATATCCAGTTGCCAAAAAAAACTTGGTTGTCCCTCAATGCAGCTGTCACAATGCTAGAGTCTCTATTACAACTTGCTAAAGACCTGAGATCCCAGTTCGATGACTTTGAAGCAAAAGCTGCGGCTAAATGTGATCCCAATGACATGACGAGTAATGATGCAAACTACGCCGACACGCAGCGTTTTAGGAAGCACAAGCGTCACCATGATGAACAAGGGTCCGTGGAGGATGTTACGCTGAGAGGGAGAGACAAGTTTAAAGTGATGGCATTCTTGCCCATCATTGACAATCTCTGTGCTGCCCTGCAACAACGCATTGCTAAATACAGCGTCCCTCGAGAGAAATTTTGTTTTTTATCAGAAATCTCAAACAAAATAAACACTGACCTTAAATCATCAGCTAAAAAGTTTGTGTCTTCATATCCTAAGGACTTGGAGTCGAAGCTTTTGCAATTTTCAAACCTATGTTATTAAATCCATTACATTTCCAAGAGATTCACCTGAAAGTGCTACTTCATCAGGTGACACAAAGGCTGCATAAAGTTCTCAACTAGAAATGTATGAGATAATACACAAACATGCATGCTAGAAACATTTTTTAGTGTATGTTTGTCACAAACTGCACTGGTGAGCGATCATTCTCCAAGTAATCTAAAAAACACCATTGGACAGGACCGTTTGTCTTTACTCGCCATCTTGAGTATTGAGCATCAGCAATTAGGAGAGCTTAATTTTACTGATGTCATCAGAGTTTGCAAGTAAGAAGACTAGAAATTTTTTTTACTAAGATATAATCATGTGAACTGAACGAATTCCCTGCAATAATAAAAACACTCATTGCATCATTTTTATTTTTCATCATTCTTTAGTTATTTTGCATAGTTAAGCTTAAAAAAACAAAAATGCAATATTCAATTGTGAAATGATCATTTGGCTAATTAATTTCTAATAAATTGGATATTATTTAAAAAGAAATTTTATTTTACTCCATTGATTGGCCCCTAGCGGATGAATTCAAATAATTCCACCATGCCCTCTCTTGATGTGTAAAGCATTACTGATTTCAAACATTGGCAAACCTAATTTCAACATAATGCTAGGCTTTCGAATTGCTAATATTACTAGGTGATTAAAAATAACAGGGGGTATGGGGGCAAAGCCCCCTCCCATTTCAAAATAATTACCTTAGAGTGCAAGGTCAAACTTCAGAAAACCTACGCAGTATTTTTAGCCTTAAAATGTACTAATGGTCTTTTTAAGCATTCCAGTCGTCATATATGGTTGCGTTTTGGCGCGGAAAGTACATATTTTATTAGATACTAAGAATTGATGGGGTTTATATTGAAATTAAAATAAATCCGCCTTACCTTCTCCCGATGTGACCAGAAACCATGAATTTTACACATTGACAACATTAAATTCCAACTTAATTCACACTTCGGCAACACTGCGGTGATTTCGATTGTAGCGCCAAAACCCGTTTGTAAAGCGTTCGTGATGATGGTGTCGGGGGCTTTTTGCGTATTTGGTTTTACTATGCTTTCAAATTGTGTATTACTTGTTCCAGAGGCGCGAGCGGGTGGGGTAGGGTATGTGGGGCGGGCGGAGCCCCCATAGCACGACTTTGTAACCAAACCGTGTTTTTAGTAGTAAAAAACGCTACTAATGGGGTTTTTAGGCATTCCAGTCATCATTTACGGCTTCCTTTTGGCGCGGAAAGCAGTTATTTTTAAGATAGTATCGCTGCAAATATAGTCGTACTCTGGGTATCTTATAAATAAGTGATTTCCGCGCCTAACTGAAATCGTTTTTAATACTAAAAACACGGCGTAGGTCTTCTGAAGTTTCACTAGGAGGGGGGGGGGGGGTACTGTAAATGGAATTAGTTTGACGCGTTTTTAAGTTATATTTTAAAGTAATATTTATATATTCTATTCTTGAACACATTATTTACTGAATTGGTTTCAATAACATGGCTTGGCAAACTTTTCCAATTTTGCGTTATTTTTATAGGAAAAGAAATTTTGTGCTGCCGCAGTTCAATATTTTGTTCACTAGCTTGAACACATTATTTCTAGTGGTCGCTCGGTTATATAACTCACATATTGATTCATCATTTATATTATTGAAACACTGGTATTTCCAAAAGTTGGCCTCGTTGATGCCGCTCGACGTTGGACTTGTTCTAGTTTTACAATATTTTTTTTACTATATAGAGACGTGAATTAATAGGTATGTTGTTTTGTGAAGAAGGGACGGGAAAGATAAGTGTGCTGCGATTGGCTTTGTACATGATGATGCGTATGGAGTTTGGAGAGATGAAGGTGTTTTGACAGAAACTAATTAGAACTTTTATATAAGGGAAAGTGATATCTCTTGATTTAAACGCCAAATATCTAGATATGTATCCTAGAACCCTATTTGCTTCTCAAAACGCAAATAGGGTTCTAGGATACATTTCTAGCCACATCTTAGCCCGAGAAACCCGAGCAAAACCAAAGATATCTTATTCCGCATCCACGGGAAACTAAAAACCTTTTACGACTACACAAGTATTGCATTTTCCCTCCACACACTCCCTGCCGTTAATTTACCAATTACATCATCGCCATTATGATAAGCTTGAATTGGGAGGAGCGGGGGTGGGGGAGGCATCCCTACTTACCATCAAACTCGCCTTGAATACCCGCAATATTCACTGCCAAGCTCAAGAATCTGCATTTCAGAAGACGTGATTTGATGGGATCCCGTTAAATTCCGTGATGGGAGACCAAAGATGCATCTGCGAGAAGGGGGAATCTTGGGTTCAAAGGTTATGTTTCACTAACGTATTTAGAGAGTTATTTTACTTTTGAGGACTCTTAGCGGGAATTTGACCGTGAATAGAGCCAGCTTGAAGTTATCTAAAAACGATACGTATGTAATTAAATTTCTTAAATGATGCAGCTTTGTCGATTGCTGTTTTTCTGGTAATTTTAAGTTCAATTACACCTAGAAAATAAAAATTGCAATGGCTTAATTACTGAAAAAACAATGAAAGAAATATGCATGCAAAAGCTCCCTACAAAATATTAACCGCCGTTTTCACTTGCCTGATTTGCAGAGCAGGTTGAAGAATTCAAAAAGTGCAATTCCAGATCCCAGGTAAAGTTTGAGAAATCACAATATATACATATATTCCGCGAAGACTTAAATGTACCGCACACTTATCACATAAACTCACGTTATATTAACACCACTAAATGATTCCCAAATAGATAACCTCACTTTTAACACTCGGTTAAGGTACCAAACTCCCTCGGTCTTGTAAACGGGGAAACACAAAGGCGGAGCACACCTCCTACACGACCTTACTCTGCGGTCTCACTGGCTCCTGCTGACAGCTGTGGCTCTGCTGTAGCTGAGCCGTGTCCACATAGGATGCGCATTCGCGCTTTGGGCTATCCTCAAGGAGCTGGCAAGTAACTGTGATGGCGGAACAACCATTGTGTCAGTCTTCATATTTCTATCATCTGTATTATCCCTAACGTATTACGATCCATGGAGAAGACGGAAGAAAAGCAAGTAACGCTTCGAAACAGGAGAAATTTTTCGTTGGAAGATGACCCACCTATTTTAATGTTTTCCCAAGGTTTACTAATTATCTTTTATGAACAAAAGTCGGGGTAAACTTGCTGCCGAAGTTGAGCGACGTGTGTTAACGAGGGCTGGACTCTGACCGTGTTCTTATTCACCTTTACCGAATCGTCTCGGCTACATCGACGCGGAAGATTATATGCTTCATCTTCATTTGTTGTGTTCCATGTTGTAAACAGAGATTATAATCCAACTTTCTTGATAGTAAAAGGATATATTTCATAAACAGGCTTATTTTAGCCACTCTTATTCATTCTAGCGGCAATTCTTCATCTTCTGGAGGGGCTTCCTGACACTTTGCTAGGGCATGAATCGTGTTCTTTTGTATGGTAGTGTGTAATACATAACTTTCAATCAAGCGGTAAGGAGAAAAAAGAATTATTCATTCCTGATTTTTACTAATTTTGTTCTTCGTCAATTTTCAGATTTCATCGTCGGAACCAAATCGGTGCGTGTAGCCTACATAAATTCTATAAAAGATAGAATATGAAAGGAAGGGGGGTACCCTCTGCAGACGTAGCCGGCTGCTACAGTCCTTAGATGCATTGAGCCCTTCCCCCCCCCCATATTCCAGTCTTATGGTACAGGGTGGCATAAGGATTGTCTTCTACTCGGTCCCTAAAGCACGTTGGGATGTGAAAATGAGAGCCCAAATGTAGACTGCCTGCGTAGCACAAATTCAGGCCGTCCATTGTGTTTGCTTGACGAAGATGAGGGGCATTCTTTGACATAGAAAATGGGAGCATTAGCACTATAGACTGTTTCCATAGGTCTACCTATCAATGTCTCGAAGCCTCGAAAGTCTTTTTCCCCCTCCGGATTCGGAACATCCATGTGACGTAGCGCTATCGGACGGAGGTCTCTTTGTACCCCAAACTAAACCACTTCCTTAAGGGATGCCATGCTTTCTAGGAGATCACTGCGCGGTACCTTCTTTCCAGTACCAGGGCAGCCAAAAGAGCTATTGTCATCGGCTCTGGGTATGCGGTTCTTACGTGCTGGGTCGTGATTTCAAAGTTGTTGCAGGAGACGGGTATCCTCTCGAATAAAGAAAGAGGCTATTGTTATTCTAGCTTACTTAAAGTTATAACTTCGCGCTTTTAATCTGAGGATGAATGCGCACGTTCGATGCCACCATAACGAGAATTGGAAAAAATAAAATCGGCCATGGCATTTACGTGCAGTGTCCCTCAAAGTTGTCAAATCCCACTACTATCCTGAAACTGCCAGGAATCTTCCCAAGTGTATGAACTATGGTTAACTTTGTTTTCCCCGCTCCCTTCAAAAGAGATCTTAGGTCTAAATTGAATGTAAACAATAAGTTGAAAGGTAGGTTCGGCTAAATTCTAGTCTCTCGTCATTTATTCAGCCGCCCACCCTAATATTGCAAACGTCTAGCAAAAGTGTTGTGAACTAATTGAACTAACCTGGTTAGGATAGTTAATTGATAAAGGCTAAAACATTTTTCCATTATTCAGCTTTGCTACTAAATCCGTAAACTTTAAAATTGCACTCTGCCCAGAATATGGAGTAGCAAATGATAATTCCTCTGAATTGCAAACAGTTATTTTTCCTTCTTAGATAAAAACAAAAATATCGAAAAAAAATTTATGAAATACATAAATTATCAAAAGGGACTTGGCGCCTGATGGTAGAATTCTTTTTATTTACTTAAAACAATAAAGTGAAACCGCTTGGAATCTTCACCAGGAAGGTTCTGAGGGAAGGTACGTAAAGTTAATGGTGAATATAGTAGTAAAAATGAGTGGTGAGGTATAAATCGAATAGTCTAAAGAGGCAACTACTTCAAACTCTCGGGTGCGGAGAAAACAATAGGAGTAACAAGGAGTAACAAGGAAAGTAAGTACCCTAGGAGACCTTACGGTCTATTCAAAGAGGGTACCTTTGGACTAGCAATCGAGCGGGCACATGGCTGCCACAATTGTTTTGCGTCCCTAAACGGCCACTTTTCAAGACTTTGTCTAGTCTTGACTTGAACTGGTCAACAGATTCACTGTTGGCAACTTCCACTGGAAGTGCGTTCCACTTACCGCAGATACTGTAGGTGAAAAAATTTCCATCCACACAGATTGCGGTTGTAACGCTTCATTTCAAGTTTGAAGCCGTGATTGCGCGTTCTGTTCTCACTCAGTGTGAAAATATCCCGGTAGTCAACATTGTCGAACCCTCGAAGTATTTTGAAAACTTCGATGAGCTGACCACGCAGTCTACGGGTTTCCAGCGAGAACAGATCTAATTCCCTTAGTCTATCCTCATAACTTTTATGTCGGATAGATGGAATCAGTTTGGTTGCCCTAGCTTGTCCAAAAATATTTCTACGAAGAGATTGGGTTAGCCAAGAACAATGAACTGAGTCTCAGAGTGAGGACGCAACGGCGTTTGGGTATTCGAGGAAACGAAGGAAGCTGATCCATTCAACGAGGGCATTTTACTGTTGTAATAAACGATGTGGGGAGAGAGGGAGATACCAGCAAACATGTATATGGATGAACAGAACAATTAACACGGGTGACAAAGCCTGCCATAGCAAACGCTGTTAGCCCGACATATATTATCGGGCCAGGTGGCCATACAGTAAAGTGCTCCATTAATGTATTAAATACATATTGACTCTTTTGTCGAAAATAGCTCATAACCAAACCTAGGTTCTGTTGTAGAGCGTACACTAAAATAACACAAAAAGCAAACATCCAAACGCACGATAAAAGGGTTCAAGTTGTAGGCAACATTGTAATCCTATTGGTTCTATTTCTTTCACCAGGGGCTATGGTTTGGACGGGTCCTGTAATACAGATTAGCGATGATGTTGAGAATGGCTCTCATTTTATAGCCGCCCCACGCTGGCTAAACAAAGACGTGTCTCAGCTTTCGTGCGGAACTTTATCAGTTTTTTTTAGGGACGGAAAGTAAAGGAGGACAATGACAAAAATATATACTTCACTCTGCCTTGTAAATTAAATTGCAAAGGCTGCACAAACCTAATTTATTTCCTGTAGTTTGCGTTTAAGTGAATGCAAATTGGGTTTGTATTTCCGCTGCTCTCAATAAGTTCAAAGAATTTACTTCAACATTTTCTGTATTAATTTGTTCGAATTGTTTAAATAGTATTTTCGTTAGTATAATTATATCATAGATGTTCATTTTCCTAATAGTTTATTATATTTGGCAAAATCGTGGAACAATCCGAGTTGAATTTTCAGGCGCATCTCACCTCGGAGAGGGCCCTAGTCTGGTGGTTTTCCCACTCGTCTCTGTACCGGGACGAGTGGGCTACCCCTTCTCCCTGGTGCTGGGGGTGGGCTCTTGCGCACCCGATTGTGGTGTGATATAATTAATGGGTGAGAGCAGTCGCCCCCTTATTATAAGAATCTTTAAATTGTTGACTCCACGCTCGGGTGCCATGGGGGAATAGCAACCTCATCCCGTCACCTTTCCGTTACTTAATGGTATATTCATCTCTTCTCCAACCATCATCGAATACCCATTCCACTTCATTCCACGTCGTTCCAGAAGCTCAATTTTTCACCTATTTATTTTCTCTTAATGACCTTAACTTCACTCCATAACACAATCACCCCCCCTCTTTAAACCTAACACCATACTTCACAGCTGATCTCCCTCCGTTCATTCCATCGCATGAAACAGTCCTTTCTCCTCCATACTCGTCTCACATGTGGTGAGCATCTGCCCATTCATTACATTTCACAAGTAATCACATACACTTCTCATTTTACACATGTTGTGGTTGATTAAACCAACAGGTTCTTTCACACCTCCGCCCTTTACTATCATTTTGTAATTCACTTGATCAAAAGAGGAATCTTGTAGCTTGGGTTTCTACGCCAGTGTTCGTTATCCGGACTTAGTCGCCTTTTTATAGCGCATGCCGGGAGACAGTGTGGATATTCTTGCAGATCCGCATTCAAGCATTTAAATATATTACAACCTTCTTAAATATAATTTAATTTGTGGTATCGTTTTGTACATCATATTAGGGTGTACCGCATAAAACGGAGGGAGGAGTAAGGGTCGATATGAACCTTCTCATTAACATGAAGACAAATTACGAGATTTGTGGGAAATTAATCATAGATTCTACGATTTATTTCCCACAGTTCTCGTAATTTGTCTAGGACCTAGAACAATGGTAGAGATGACTTAGAAGTGTATCCGATGACTAGACGCTTCCCGCTATTTGGTTGTCATAATAAATGTGAAAAAGGTAGACAAATAACTTCCACATGAATGTGCTGAACATCGGAAAATGCGCCATCAAGAGTTGTGTTGAGCGCTGCTTTTGCGCACTCATAATGATTTTATCCACCTTAGCGTTACTTATGTTGACGAATGGATGTTGTTTGATAATAATAAATGAAAAGATTCGATGCACATCTCTAAATCAACAGCTGTACGAAAGGTTCGGGGGACTCTGGTGCTTTGCAAAATCCACTATTCGTTTCCGTGACATTGGGAATTCGCTTACTGCAAACACGCACTCCCACGAAATCGACTGTATGCACGAAGCACGGAAATCAAAACTGCCCGCACTAGTTAACAAGGTTGGACCAAACGTGTGGCAAGGCAACGCTCATTCACACACTTCCTAATTCACTATTCGAAAATTAATAGAGATGGTAATGCCACATCACGTGACCCACTGGAACCATTGACGCGACCGCTATCCTAAAAGGTACAGTATTAGACTTTTAGCGTCGAGGCAACGGGTTCGATCCAAAAGAGCGCCGACGGAAAACTTTCAGGAGTGTCCACCCATTGGCGGATACGCTGATACTTATCCTTGCGTGCTAGCTAGCTCCACGCACCATCACGCACAAAGCCCATCACAACGGCGCTATCATTTCCTTCTCATCTTCAAAGCAAAAAAGACCAACTCTCTATTCGGTTTCGGATCGATTACCCTATAGGGGTAACCATACCCACATGAAGGACTGTTGTCCACTATGGGGCGCGCAGATCCACACACCCCTGATGCGTAACAGGAGTCCCCTTTGAGGCTCAATTGGCTCTATGGTCGTTAAATGGTTCAAAACATAACATTAACCTCCCCCTCTCCCCCCCCCCACACACACAAATCACGTGAGGACCGGCTCTAGGTGCTCCCCATTTTCATGCTATTCCTTGAAAATGAACTTCCAAATATAGTTCGAAAGTGCATGGATTCATTTTTTCATTTTCCTGTGGGTTAATTTTCACATATATATATATATATATATATATATATATATATATATATATATATATATATATATATATATATATACGAGGGGCGGTCAATAAGTTTTGCGAATCGGTAGGGCAAAACAGAGGAATTAGGATGGCTGTTTGTGGGGGTGTTAGGACAAGTTATGACAAGTCAGGACCTTCAGCCGCACGCTCCTGCCTCGTCTATTTAAGAAACAGTAGCTGACTGATCGCAGATCGTCAGTCACAAATTTTTCAACAATGGAGAAGGTTGAGCACCGCGCACTGATCAAATTTTTGACCAAGGAAGGCAAGAATGCAAAAGAGATCCATGAACGCATGGTTGCAGTGTACACCGACACCGCCCCTTCCTATGCAACCATTGCTCGCTGGAATAGGGAGTTCCGCCATAGTCGTGAGTTCCTTGAAGATGACCACCGTCCAGTTCGCCCGTCAGACGTGACCAACGAGGATAATGTGGCCCGTGTGGAGAGGAGGATCCTCCAAAATCGACGGGTGAAGGTCAACGAAATCAAGCGAGAACTTGGAATATCACATGGAAGTGTTATTAACATCATCCATGACAATTTGGCCATGACCAAGGTATGTGCCCGTTGGGTTCCTAGAAACCTCACACCCCATGATCGACTTCAACCTCGTCAAAGTCCACAATGCCAGAGTTTCACAAGCTTTCCTGCGCGAGCGCGGATTCGAGGAACTCAACCATCCCACCTACAGTCCAGATCTGGCACAAAGCGACTACTTTTAATTCCGCCAGCTCAAGGCTGCACTGCGTGGACGCCGGTTTGGGGACGATGAAGATATCCAGCTCGCCGTCCAGGAGTGGATTGAACAGCAGTCGGGAGATTTCTGGTTGTCGGGAATTCGAAGCCTCAGGGACAAGTGGCACAAGTGCATTCAAGTCGAGGGTAGTTATATTGAAAAATAATA
This sequence comes from Ceratothoa steindachneri, assembly GCA_963969495.1. Taxonomy (NCBI): domain Eukaryota; kingdom Metazoa; phylum Arthropoda; class Malacostraca; order Isopoda; family Cymothoidae; genus Ceratothoa; species Ceratothoa steindachneri. The sequence goes on from OZ018318.1 coordinate 144,225,946, forward strand.
AAACACTTTTCCTCATATCTATTTTCCTTATATCCAAATTGCAAAACTTATTGACCGCCCCTCGTATATATATAAAATTGAGTTCGCTATTCTTAACATACTAAATTTTGGTTCGCTATTCTTAGCATGGTTAAATTTTATTCGCTATTCTTGACATTATAAAATTGGGTTCGCTATTCGCCACCTTTTAATCACTCGAGATAATGACCAACGAAAAATTTAAACTACCATTTACCGAAAAAAAACTTTCACAGGACTAGGTTTGAACTACTTTATTTTTTGTGATTTTAGATACAAAATATCCACAGTAAAAACTTTAATACATAGAAGTTTCTCGCTATCATACACTTTCCATCATACACTTTCCAATCAATCCCTAATGAATTTATTTATCTTTGTAAATATTTTCTAAAAAATTTATTTCATTTTGACCTATATGATAGAGTTTAAAAAAGCTATTTTATAATCTCATTGACCTCCCTCATCCCTGCATAGAAGTTCCTAATTTCAGAGATGGGTTTTTTAAACGATACTTTTAAAAGAAAAATCCTATTCATTTTTAAAAGATATTATCGCCAAATCAACCCACAAATAGTTTTTATAAACAAATTATGATAGGAAGTTCTTTAACAGTAAAGATCCTATCTCTTTGGAGTTCCGCAGTGATAATGTTTATTTATTTAAATGTCCCAGTTGTACTGGAGCCTCTTACATTGGCAGCACTGTTAGGTCTCTAGGAGCTAGGTTCTCTGCTTATATGGGGATTAGTTGGCGCACAAACAAAATATTAAATAAAAAGGAAAAGTCATCTATTAGGGAACACACCATAAGCTGTAAAACTGACATATATTTTGATAATTTTCAAGTATTAGCCTTTAACAACAACCAACATTGCCTAAGAACCCTCGAATCTTTATATATCAAACACTACAAACCTACACTCAATGAAGATTTAAGTGCAATATCTTTATTAATTAACTAATTTTAACTACAGTTTGTTAGTTGGTTTGTTTTTTTAACAAACCAAGCGTCACTGTAACCTATAAATACCAGCCCCTTGTTAAACCCACCATTCACTCTCTAGGATGGATCCACTTTAGTAAGTACCCAAATTTACCGTTTTTATATTGAATGTTTTTTAACTCTTACAGGGTTTACAAAATTAAAAACAAAGTTTAAATTTATTATCTTTAACTAATGCCAGGTCAATTTCTCTTATAGCTTTTAATTAATTTCTGCAATAATCCTTAAATTTATGAACTAATTTTTTGAGTCAGTCTTAAAGCAAATTTAACTGTTGCCAAGTCATATTTAATTTAACTTGTAGTACTTTCTACTGATATTTTGTAATTGGTCACCTTTAAAATAATGTCTTGTTGGCCTTTTCAAGTTTTCTTCATACATATTAACTTTGTAAACTTATTCTAGGCTGAAGATGAAAACTTGAGGTTTTCGAAACGTAGTGAAAAATTAAAAGATGCTGCATCCGTTTCTCGTGGCTCTGGGATTTATCCTCAATATTAAATGCAGGCTTCACGGGAAGTTCATCTAGTTTAAGTGATATGTACAACGGTTCGGGTAAATCTTTGTTTACCCATCTTCTGGTACCGGAAAAATTACAAAAATTCATAAAAGACTAATATTATACGTCGACAATTTAAACATTCAAAAATTATGGGTGTAGTAGATGAATCATAATTTTAATACGGTTACTGACTTGTTATTTTAAAGTTAGATAATTCAATTGATAGTGAAATTTAACAATAATAAATGGAGATAACACTGGAAAACATTTTAGGGAAAAACACTAACCTTTTGCGAACAGTTGTTAAACGAAGACTGGCGCAGAAAGCGTGAGGGGTTTAAGAAGGAAGAAAAATTTAGGGGATTGGTTTATTTTAGAGAAGTAGTGGGTGGGAAGAGGAGTCAGAATTTAAGGTGGGAAATTGAAAAATTGGATTTGCCCTTCTTGACAAGGTAAAATTACGTTCGCCTTTCTTGACATGTCAAAATGGCCTTTGCTATTCTCGAAATTTTAAATCTGGGTTCGCTATGCTTGGCATGGTGAAATTGAGTTTGCTATTTTTGACATGGTTAAATTGGATTCACTATTCTTGACATTGTAAAATTGTGTTGACTATTTTCAATATGGTAAAATTGGGTTTGCTATCATCGACATGTTAAAATTAGGTCCGCAAATCTTATCATTGTCAAATTGGGTTTGCTATCCTTGACATGTTAAAATTAGGTCTGCAATTCTTAACATCTTAAAAATGGGTTCGCTATTCTTGGCATCTTAAAATTAGGTTCGCTATTCTTGACATAATATAATGGCTTCGCTATTCTTGTCGTCGTAAAATTGGTTTTGTTATTCTTTACATATTAAAAATGGGTTTGCTATTCTTGACATGATAAATTTAAGTCCGCTATTCTCAGCATGGTAAAATTGGGTTTGCTATTCTTGGTATGGTAAAAATTGGTTATGTATTATTTGTATGGCAAAAGTAAATTCGCTATTCTTGACAAGATCCAATCTACTTGGCTATTCTTGACATGATAAAACAGAATTCGCTTTTTTTAGATGGTAAAATTGTGTTTGCTATCCTTGATATGCTAAAAATGGATTCGCTATTCTTGTAATGTTAAAACTGGCTCACTTATTCTTGATATACTAAATTGGGTTCGCTATTCTTGACATGGTAAAATTGGGTCCCCTATTCTTGACATGTTAAAATTGTGTTCCTTATTTTTGAAGGGGGGAATATGGGCTCGCTATTCATGGCATTCAAAATTTGCTCATCAATTATTGAGATGGTAAAAATGTGTTCCTTATTCGGGACATGTTAAAATTGTGTTGTCTATTCTTGACATGATAAAAGTGTGTCCGCTATTTTTGAAATGGTAATATTTGGTCCACTATTCTTCACATTGAAAAAATTGGCTCGCTATTCTTCGCTTTTTGAAATTAGGTTAGCTAAAAACGAAATGTAAATATTATGTTTGCTATTCTTGGCTTGGTAATATTGATTTCGCTATTTTGACCTCGTAAAATTGGGTTGCTATTCTTGGCATGATACTATTGTGTTCCTATTCTTGGCATGATAATATTGTGTTCCTATTCTTGACAAGCTAAAAGTTGTTGTTTTCTTGTAATGGTCAAATTTAGTCCGCTATTCTTGACATGGCGAATATTTCTGCGCTATTCTCTACTTTTTAAAATTGGTTTCGCTATAATGGTAATGTAAAAATCGGGTTTGCGATTCTTGACATGATAAAATTAGGTTCGCTATTCTTAACATTTTAAAATTGAGTTTGATTTCCTTGACGTCGTAAAAGTGGACTCGATATTCTTGACATTGTAAAATTCGGCTCGCCTTCTTTGACAATGTAAAACTGGTTTAACTATTCTTGACATGAGAAAATTGGCTTAGATATTCTCGATAGTTTAAAATTGGTTCACTATTCTTGGCATAGTAAAATTGAGTTCGCTATTACTAACATAGTAAATTTTGGTTCGCTATTCTTAGCATGGTTAAATTATATTCGCTATTCTTGATATTATAAAATTGGGTTCGCTATTCTTGACATTTTAAAATTCGTTCCGCTATTCTTAACATCTAAAAAATGGGTTCGCTATTCTTGGCATTTTAAAATTGTGTTCGATATTCTTGACATGTTAAAATTGGCTCACTATTCTAGGCATGGAAATATTGGCGTCCCTCTTCTTGAAATAGTAAAATTTGTTTCGATATTCCTGAAATGTTAAAATTGGTTACGCTATTCTTGACATGATAAAATTAGGTTTGCTATTCTTGACATTTCAAAATTTAGTCCTCTATTATAGAGATGGTAAAATTCGATCCTTCTTCTTGCCATATTAATATATGGTTGGCTATTCATGAGATGATAAAATTTGGTCAGCTTTTCTTGACATGGTATATTTAGGTCCGGTCGGTTTGACCGGTCAAAATTGAATTCGCTTTTCTTAACATGTTAAAATTTGCTCCGCTGTTCTTGAAATGCTGAAATTGGGTACACTATTCTTCATATGCTAAAATTGGGTCCGCTATTCTTGACTTGATACCCTTTGGTCAGTTATTCTTGACATAGTAAAATTAGGTTTGCTGCTCTTGACGTGTTAAAATTGGTTTCGCTATTCTTGACATATCAAAATTTGGTCCGCTATTCTTGAAATGGTAAAAATGGGTCACTATTCCTAACATGTTAATATTTGGTTGACTATTCTTGATATGATAAAATTTTGTCAGTTCTTCTTGACATCGTACAATTCGCTCCGCTATTTTTGGCTGATCAAAATTGTGTCTGCTATTCTTGTCATGTCAAAATTGGGTGTCTGCTATTCTTGAAATTGTAAAATACCTTTCGCTATTATTAACATGGTAAAATATTGTTCTCTATTCTTGACATGATAAAATAGGGTTTGGTATTCTTGAGATGGTAAAATTGTGTTTTCTATTTTTGAAATGGTAAATATTGGTTAATTGTTCTCCTCATAATAAAATTGGGTCCCATATTCTTGAGGTGGTATAAATAGATTTACTATTCTTGACATGGTACATTTAAGTTCCCTATTCTTGACATGCTATTAATGGATTCGCTATTCTTGATATGTACACTTGGGTCCCCTATTCTTGTCCTTTTAAAATTGTGTTCGCTACTCTTGACCTGTTAAAATCGTGTTCCTTATTCTTGACATAATAAAAGTGGGTCTGCTATTCTTGAAATGGGAAAATTTGGTCCACTATTTTTGACATTGCAAATATTGGTTCGCTATGCACTACCTTTTAAAATTGGGTTCGCTATAATCGTAATGTAAAAATTGGGTTTACTATTCTTGGCATGGTAAGATTGGGTTTGCTATTTTTGATGTAGTAAAATTGAGTTCTCTTTTCTTGACATGATTAAATTAGTTTTATTTTTTTAACGTGGTAAAATTGAGATAGTTATTCTTGACACGTTAAAATTGGGTTTGCTTTTGTTGATATGGTAAATTCGGTTCGCTAATCTCCCGACCCATTTCTAATTCTTTTAACGCTTTCACAGGAGATTTCCCAGAGCTCTTTTGCTAGCCGGGTGGATACGGCGTTGATCTTCCAACGTCAGCGCACAAACGTCAGCGCACGAAGAGATCTGACTACCAATCACAACACTGCTTTCTTTCCTCTCCCATCTTCGCAGCAAAACACACACACACACACACTCTGTTCCAAGAAATCCTCCTGATGGGTATCTATCTCCACATACCTCTGACGTGGAACAGGTCCCTCTGCCCTGGGGCGACGAAGGTTCCGCAACAGCTGAACGCTGTTTGGTGTCAAAACACAATACTTCCTGGCACCTCTCCCTCAAAGAGGACCGGCGGTGCCCTCGGGCTCACCAGCGACTGTCATACTGACCTTTATGTCTCTTTAATTATCCAGTCGTGGTTCCTCTTAGATAAAGGAAGGTTGGCGACCACTACTACTACTACAGAAGATTCCCATTAGTGAGCCTTAGTTCTCGTCAGTCTAGTCGCCTTTTACGAACGGTGAGAGATGAAACACAGACTGATTAACCTATATAAATAATTTATCATAAAGGTTCATTCAGCCTAATTTATCCCATAAACCTTTATTGTATAGGCAAACTCCCGTTTCTTCATGTGGTAGGTGAATAAGAATAGCTACCCCGTGGTGTCAGCTAAACTCAGTAAGCTACATATAAATATGACCATATCAATGCATAAGCTAGGATGAAACACTATACTGGGAATCCGTTTTAGTGTACATATAATAATTCCATGAATGTTTGAATACCTTGGATCCTTTTGTGAGACTATCCAGTATCTACTTACTTTAATGTGGTCTATTTTATGCTTCTTGTTATATTTTTTAGGCAGTCACTTGCTTCGTGTCAATGAGGAACGTCTCCGAGGCAGTGTGAAGGTAGCGACTTATTTTTATACTAACCGCATACCATCGCTATGTACAGGCTAGTTCTCCTTATGTCGAAGTTTATAAAATGCGCTTCTTCTTATGATTGCATTTACCACTTGGATGATTCATATTCGACCGTGATGAGGGAAATGTTGGGTTATTTTTCATAGTCTCTCAAACACTCCCGATAGTCATAGGGTTCCTTGCAAGGCATAATAATGTTTGAGGTCAATAATAATTAGGATTTATGCAGGACGCTCTTTACATAGCGTCTGTCTACTAACTAAAGAAAGGGTGGGCAGAAGAGGTGGGGCTTCACTGCACGTTTGAAGGCACCAAGGTAGGGCGATGAACGCATTACAGAATAATGATCCTGCAAAGATACTAAGATCCACTCAAGGTTAGCTCAACTAAGAGGAGGAAAGGGAAAAATCAAAGGTAAGGGTGCTCGGACGTTTCGTTGCTGGACGTCTCGTCTCCGAACGTTTAACGTCCTTGGATAGACTTTATTTTAGAATAAAATGCATTTGTTTAAAAGCCTTTATTCCCCCAAAATTGAGTCATTTATTCAAAGTTTATTTAATTTTCGGAAGAAACTTAAAAATGCTGCCCCTATAACCTTACAAATTATGGGCAATACCTTTTATGTATTTGTAGGGAAATCGATATCTCACCCTAATAACAGAGGCCCTGTTCGGTCACCCCGACGTCCTGGCACTTGCCAGTGTAACCCTATTACTTATCGCCCCCCCGCCCTCTCTCCCCTCGAACTGCAGGCGGTTCGGCGCCTCAAACCACGATAATGACGAATCATCAGATTACTGTGACAACGAGCATAACAATACGAAGGGAAGAAGACCAGGTATAATACCATTGGTAAACAGGCACTATTTTCCCTAAGAGTTTGGATCTAATTTCGCGTCATAGAAGAAATTAGAGTAGCAGTTGCCAAAAGCCAGAAGATGCCTTTAGGGCTAAGTGAAAGACGCTCGGAGAATAGTCGTTAGAAGAGCGAGTTTTAATTACAAAGCCCTCATCCCCCCCCTTCCCCTAACCCCAGTGGGTCAGTGAAGTATATAGACGGATAATTGGAGAAGAACGGGGAAGGTAGAGTTAAAGATCGACACGACGAAGTCCGGCGGCAGTGCCCGGCAATCAAAGGAAGGAACAGAGAAGAAGCTCATGCTGAGCCAGTTTCTGGTGGTCACACCGAAAATTATCTACTTTTTTGTATTGAGAATCACTCTCTCACATCTCTCGTCAGAGAAACCCCCTATCCCGGTTTGCAACAAAAACCAGAGATAGTCCTCGCCACTAAAGAATACTCAAAGTGAACTCCCCCTCCCCCCATTCGTCAGAGGATTCACTGTTTGCTCATCACTCGTCAGTGCGAACCATTCCAAGATTAAACCCAAGATTGAAAAAAGCATACCTTCATGGTCCCGTTGCTTAAATCATCAAACAAAGACAACGTGCTTAAAGCCAACCATCGCCTTCACCGAAATCACCTGTTGCTTCAAGCCCGTCTCCTCGTCAGTCAAACAGCTGAATGTCTGTGAACACACCCACGCGCCTAACCGCAAAAAAAATTTTTCGTCTACATAAAATCCAAGGAGATGGTCATTCTTCAGCTGAATTCACGTGTGTTTTTTTTTAAGGTAAAGAAATTCAATTATTTTTGAGTTTTAATTAGCGTCCAATATTAAAGTGAGTTGAGGTCAACCATACTTTATATTCATTTGGTTTAAATTAGTAAGTTTAACATAAACTTGTTTATTCAGAGCTGTATAGTTTTTTTTTAGATTTCGCTTTTTTATGTTGTAATTAAAGATATATATTTTTTAGAAGTATTTAATTCAATCCTCAAGGATTAAATAACGTAAAATAATATAGCACTCTTAGAGAAAACGTAATCAAGGAGTTATTCAAGTTCGTAACAAACCTACGTACGTATTTCACCACTCGGCCCTTACAATACCACGACAGTATTGCAATCCGTCTATGATGGGATAGTCATCTAAGAGGTTTTTATTCTTCCTGCAACAATTGCATATTTTTTTACTTATTTCGTGGCATAACCCCTCCGCTAAAGTGGGTTGTATTATTGTCAGTTCCCAATCATTTTGTTTACTTTTCAATTAGACGAGCTAAGGTTTGAATGAATGATTGATTTTTAAAAGGCACAATTGGTATAACGATTCCAGGAATGACATGGATGAAAAAATTACGAGATGAATAATTTTGCACAAATCTTTTGTAAATATGACACTTAAAACCATTATTAGTGGTCCGAATATTTATAACTAAATATGCACTCGTAATGAAACACAAGACTTGGAAGTGAACTTACTAAGCCTCGCATCAGTATTAACAAAAATCAATTAGCAACTCTTTCCTCTAAGGTAAACGTCTTCACTTTACCAAATTCAATGTTAATAACTTTGAGACAAAATTAGTTTGGCTACTAATCCCTTACTTCAACCGAGTGAGGTTAGGTTAGGTTGGTCGTTTAACCTTCAATTGCACCATCACTTATATGTTCGTGGAGGAATAAATAGGAAATAACCATAATTAAATCATTTTATTCAATCCTTGCATGAAACCAGGATAGGGTATAAATAAAATAGCCCACCTTTTAAACAAATGCATTTTATTCCAAAATAAAGCCCATGCAAGAAGATAAAACGACCGACGACCAAACAATCATGCGACGAAACGTCCGCTCACCAAAATGAAGGACATATAAAAGGACGAGAGGGAAGGGACAGTCTCCTTAGTGTTGCTTATGTGAGCGAAAAAAAATGTTTGGGAGAGAATGGTATAAGGGTTGGTCTCGATACCACTGGTCTGCTCTTCTAAGCGACCAAAGGAACGGCCTCGGGAGGGAAAGTCCCGTTCGGTTCCAACTATCTTCTTGATTCCCTGTTTGACTCAGGAACTCGACTTCTTCTCTCGATTGCTACGCGGATCCTCTTAAATTTCTCCAGATCGAACTATATATACGGTGATTATCTCCTGGGGGGGAGGGAGACGAGGGAGTTTAGGAGGGGCGAACCCTCACTAGCCCACATTTAAGCCTCTCTCCTAGGGCATAAATTTTCAACGCGGTGACACTTAGCCCCTCCAGGTTTACACATGAAGAGGGTAAGATTTTGTCTATTTGGCGAAAATAGACATAAACAATCGGAGGGAAAGGTGAGCCTGTTCATAGATTTTCTGCCGACGAAGGCTTAGGCAGCAAGACTTTCATTCTATAGGCTCTCACACCCTCCTATGTTTATATTAACGGACTACGAAATCTGCTGACCGAAATCTGCTGACCGAAATCCTTTTTTGCGAGCGACTTCACATCTTAGGCAGCGGGAAAAAGGAAAGGGGGAGAGGGGTAAAAGCTTGGCCCATGTGGAGCGCAACAGTTGACGCTGTTTAAACAAAGTAGCGTCTGCTTGTCCTCCTGATATTCATTTCTCCACACTGTGCGAACTTCAAATCAAGCTGCCCATGTTCATTTCCCTTTCTAGGTGTTAGGAAAATTGTCGATTATTAACTAAAACTGGTAGGCCTTGATGTAGGCAAGGGAGATTCAGGAAAAATGGAATCACACACATTTCCACACTTTCCACAGAGGGCTGTAGTAGTTGTCCTTTTCTTCTGCGTAGTGGCGAGCCATTCCTTTTGTTGAGATGGCTGCTTTTCTTCCATTCTCAGCCATTTCTTCACATAAGGCAGTGGATCCCACTGTCTGCATGGTGGCCCCACACAGCTGATGACGAGAAGATTAGCTTCATTCTTGATTATGTGGTCTGTAATGGTCATGTTCATTGAGTTTAACCCTCTTTCACAATCTTCATTGTTTGTAGACACTGTGTTTACTGCCATAATTAGCTTCTTCATCTGGTTAGGAATGCTTCTCCCTCCATTCGTCATGTACTCCACGAAAGCAAGGTGGGCCTCTTTTTCATTCAAATGTAGGACCTGATTTAAAGCATTGATCTCCCCTACCCCAAAGCAAGGATTGTCATGTTCCCAGTTGTCAGGATCGAGTACCTACATTTGAATGATGAGGGTGTTGTAGGGCTCTTTTGGGTTGGCTGTGACATTGGCCTGTGCTCTGTTTGTTGTGAAAAGCCTTTCTTTCATGTCGACAGACACTGTTCGAATGAACTCACCAGAGTTGATGATTCGAGAACCTGCCCACACTTAGCTGCTCTCCCTTGAACTCCCCGTAAGGGGCGCGGCGATTTGCCATCCTGGCCGCCGTGCTGACGGGATCCAGCGCCCGGTCCAGACCCAGCTTAGCCTCTCTTCCTTCCTTCAGATAGCCTGTATTCCTATCCTACCTCGTGGCTTTTCATACAACCTCTCCCACAACATTCTCTGGTCAGCCTCTAATTTCACAGGGTAGAAGCTGACCTTCTTCTCAGCCAATCGTTCCGGATCAGGGCTGAAGGGGGAGATGACAATGTCCCCTAACCCCTGAGCTCCGGTCTGGGGTGGTTGGCTTTTAACAACCTGCTTCATCCCCACCCATACCTTCCTCACATTCCTTTTCCTCTCGTCTTCAAAATCTATCTTTTTTACGCCATGTTCATGATGGAGCCGCCATGCCGAAGGATTGCCAGGCCACCAGGCGGGAGGGTGGTCCCAAATGCGGACGCCTGGCTCTGCCGGGCCTGTAAGCACCTCTTGCAGTGCGGGCTACTGCAAGAGGTGGTGAGCGATTGCGTCCCGTAAAACAAAGAGGGTCACCATGCCCAATGATGAAAAAAAAACATCTCACCTTAATTCCCTCTATAACAACAACGGAGCCGCCCTCATGCAGCTCCACAGAAAAAATGGAGGCACCCCTCCTGTGCTTGCTCAGGGGACCCTCCATATTTCTCTAATCGGAGAGGAGGCTTACTCCTCTCCTTCGCTTACGGGTGCAGGGGGCTCCCCATCACCCCCTTCTGTGGAGGTGCTTTCGGGAACCTCCCCTTTTCCAGCAGCAGTCCCCTCTTTTCTTTCCAAGGAACCTGCTAAGAAAGCCAGCAGGCAGCCCACTGCCGACCCCCCCTCGTGTAAGCTGCTCGGTAGGGCAAACATCCTTAGGGGAAAGAGGAAAGCCAGGCCCCTTCGGTCACTTCCCTCAAATGACCTGCTGGCAAGAATATTGAATCTTGCCGGGGGCAAGGCCTGTGCCTCCCCACACAAGACTAGTGACAATACAGCCAACGGGACCTGCGATGTCTTGGGAGGGAATGGCCAACTGGAGGCCCCTCTTGTGAGACACATGATCCTTGACGAACCCCAGCCTCAGACAGGAGGGCCTTCCATGGGGCGGAATCCGGGCTTGGCGCCAAGCACCGAACCCGAATCCACCCCTATGCAAGGTCCTCCTCAAACGGCTGAGGGATCCGAGGCAGTACAAGGAGGGAAGGGATCTCCCCCGACAGGTGCCCCTATGACTACCAGGACCTTCTCCCTTTTGGAGAGGGACCTGGCTGAGGCCGGTCCATCTGGCCTGGGGGCTTCTGCCGGCGAAGGTGAGAAGCGGGTTCATTCCCCACCCTCCTCTCCTAAAAAGAAGAAGAAAAAGACAAGAAAGACCAAAAAGACTCGGGGCTCCTCTCCATCCGCAGGGGCTGTGGGGACGGATGGGTCTGCTGCCACTTTGGTAGGTGACCAAGCCAAGATTGGCACATCCAGCCCCTCTACCCCCCCCCCTATTCATGTGCGGAGCCCCTGACTAAGACTAAGACTAAGAGTGCACAGGGCAGAGCCTCGATGACATCGGGGCCCCTCATTCAGAGGTTACCTGGCGTTTTCGAGCCCGCTGGATTCAAACGCTTACTCGTTATTCGCTCCACTGATAGGACCATGTTATCCAAGGGCAACAAGATCCATCAGAGGAGAGGATTAGCTAGTGCAATTGGTAGAGAGCTGAAGGTGAGCTGTTTATCGGACGGGAGCCTTCTGGCGAATGCAGCGAATCCCGCCGAGGCGGCCAAAATAAATGCTCTTCGGACACTTCATGGCACCCCGGCGAGTGTGACGCCGCACTCTACCATGAACTTTGTGAAAGGAGAAGTTTATGTGAGGGAACTCGTTGACTACTCCATTGACGACATCACCCTAGAGCTGGCTAACCATGGGGCGCTCAAGGTCGAACGTGTGATGAGAAAACAGGGAGGGGCCTCGAGACCCACCCCTACACTCTTCGTCACGTTCGACTGTGACAAGCTCCCTGAGTCGGTGCGTGCTGGTTGGTACCGCTACCGCGTGAAGGCATTCGTGCCACTGCCGCGGCGTTGATATTACTGTCACCGCTTCGGCCATACGAATCGCTCATGTAGAGGTGCAAAGTCGGGGTCACCCGAAGTCTGTGTAAATTGCTCCAAGGTCGCACACGATAAGTCCAAATCGTGTGTGGCCAAGTGTGTTTCAATTGCGGAGAGCCGCACCCTGCTTCTTCGAAGCAATGTGGTGCATATCTCCTTAAGAAAGAAATCCTGGCCATTCAGGCCCAGGATCGACTCTCATTCCGCGAGGCTAAGGACTTGGTCCTGGCGCGCCATACTCTGCCTGGGACGTCATATGCCTCAATAGTTAGAAAAGCACCCTTTGCTCCAGGCTCATACAGGCCAACGAGCACGGTTGTTTCCGCGCCCATTCGGCGCCTTTCTGCGGGCTCTACCAAACCCGGGCGCTCACATGGTGAAGCTGGCGGCAAAAAGGGTTCATACCCTGCCTGGCTAAAACCAGGGCTCTCCCCCTTTTCCCCCAGCGTGACCGTTTCCCGTAAGAAGAAACGGCCACGCACCTCCACCGAGTCATTAGACTCACAGAAGGCAAAACCCCTGAAGATGGTCGCTAGGCCATCTTCCGGGGTTCTTAAAGCTGTTCCCCGAAAGGAGGACAGCAACAAAGGAGCTTCGGCTCCTTCGCCGACGCCCCGAGGTGGAGAAAGTGGCTCGGAGACGGTGGTTCCTCGAAAAGAAAGCCCCCCCAACTCCGAAGCCGCAACGCCCACCTAAGGTATCGAGGCGGAGGGAGGAAAAGACTCGCATGGCAAGCCCAACCTCCCCCAATAAGTCCTCGAAAACGACAGCGCCTTCATCGCTTTGTCCGGTTAACAGCGCCCAGAGTTCTGCCCCCGAGAAGCGTACGGCAACTCCCGTGAGGGTCTTCAGTTCAAGGAGGGCCCCCGCGTCTCCTCCAAGCTAGGCCTTGAGGGCATATTCCTTCAATGGAATTGCCGTGGACTCCGGGCCAACTGGGAGGAGCTGCGGAGGCTCGTCTCGTCCCGTTCCCCGCTAGCTATGATTTTGCAGGAGACCATGCTAGGCGCGTGCCCCCTGCCTGCCCTCCCCGGGTATAAGGGTCTTGCGACCCCACCACCGCGGGATGGCCGGGCTGGTGGATGCGCGGTTTACACCCGGCATGATACCTCCGTTCTTCCTTTCTCTTTAAATACCTCCTTTCAGGCAGTGGCTGTGCAGCTTCACCTGGATTGGAGGTATACTATCATTTCTGCGTACATTCCACCGTCAGCTGACTTCGACGCGGGGGACTTCCGCAGCGTCGTGGCATGGTTGCCGAGGCCCTATCTCTTGCTTGGAGATCTGAACGGCAGGCATCCTCTCTGGGGAGATTACTCCATAAATCCCAGGGGACAAGTCCTTGCCGATCTGATCGAAGAGCTTGAGATGGGTGTCCTAAACGTGGATGAGTTTACGCATCACTGTCTGAGAACCACTTCATTTCCTTGCCTTGACCTATCTTTATGCTCTTCGGATGCACAGCCTGATTTTGATTGGGGGCTGGTCGATGACCTACATGGTAGTGATCACTTTCCCATTCAAATATCATTTTTAGGGCAACTGCCGCCTGAAAGCCCACCTCGGTGGTGCTTGGCGTGGGCGCGGTGGCCTGCATTTCAGAAAATGACTGAATTCTCTATCTCAGTCGAGGAGTTTAGTTCGGTAGATGAGGCCGTTGAGTTCTTCTCCGGCAACCTCATCGCCAGGGGCCTGACTACTATTCCTAGGACGTCTGGCCGTTTTGCCCTCCGACCACTCCCATGGTGGTCGGTAAAGTGTGAGACGGCCCTCAAACAGATGCATTATGCCTACATGCGCTGTAAGCGCTGCCCGAACGATTTCACTGTCACTGAATTTCGTCGGGCTAGGGCTAGGTTCCGGTATATTTCGAAGCACGCCCGCCGCTCTTCTTGGCGGGCATACGTGTCTTCACTTAATGGAGGGTGGACTTGATCCATCATACCGGCTCTCGCCTTGCGACCGGTGCCTTTTGCGCTTCCCCCATTGAGAGCCTGTTGGTCGATTCTGGGGAGATGCCACTCGTTCTGCGCCGCGTGCAGTGCATCACACGCCTGTACACGCGAGCCCGGCGCCTCCCTAAGTCCCTAAATGCTCTCACTTCATCCGCAGATGATCTCGATGGTGCCTATGCCGCCGAGAGACGCCAGTCATACCCTAAGCCCTTTGGGTTTAGGGCCAGGAAACTCCTGTGAGAGGTAGATATAGCTCTCAGGCCGGTGGCGCCCCTGGTTCTGCCCAGGACGCCACCCTGGAGGGTACCAAATTTGGCTATTGGTCGCCACGCCTTTGCTCCCAAAGCGTGTACTGCGCCGGGAGTATTGCGTTCAGCCTTTTTGGAGCACACATCGTGTTACGCTGGTACCATGCCAGTGTATACGGATGTCTCAAAGTCCGTAGAGGGGGTCGGCTTCCACGCCGTATCTCCTCTGTTTGAAGTCAGCGGGGCTCTACCAGGCGCTGCGTCTGTCTTCACGGCCGAGCTGGTGGCAATACACCACTCGGTACGGGAGATTACGCGACGTGCCCGGTTCGGAGACCGGATTGTGATCTATAGCGACTCACAAAGCGCCCTGAGTGCTCTCGAGCCATTGGAATCTCCGCATCCCCTCTTTTGCGATATCCGTGACGCCACGGTTTTGGCGAGCCGGGCAGATGATGTCGAGATTATCTTCTGCTGGGTTCCTGGACATGTAGGAATTGCGGGGAATGAGCCCGCCGATGAGGGCGCCAAAGAGTCTGCGAGGACTCTGCGACCGGACCAGCGTTTTGCTCTTCCTCACACCGACTACATGGCAGGAATACGGGCAGCTCTTCGGATTGCTTGGCAAAGAAGATGGGAGACGGTCGAAGGGAACTTAAAGTTGCGTGCCATTGCACCGCGACTGTTCCCATGGACTTATCCGCCAATGCCTCGACGGCTTCAGGTTGCTTTCTGTCGTCTCCGAATCGGACATACCCGTGTGATGCATCGCTATCTGGTTTGAGCGCTCGCCAGCGCCCTATTGCGACGACTGCGTCGTCCCACAGACTGTTCGCCACATTTTTGTCGAATGTCCCAGTCTGGTCATCTTCGCACACGACACCTGTCCCGGTACCGGGATGGGAGGGGTCGCTACCGCCTGTCCCTTGTACTCGGGATGAGTGCCTGCACATCGACTGGTGGACTTATTGACTTTTTGGGGAAGGCCGGCCCGCTCCCTATTATTTAAGCAGGGTTTGTTTTTTTGTTTTGTTTTGTTTTTGATTTTTTGTTTTTTTCCCTTTAGGTTGCACGCTTCTGCGCCGGGGGGACCTCCCCCCGACGCAGGAGCTTGCTTCCTTTCCCCCATTTGAGGTGTGTTTTTTTTCGTTTAATTAAATTTTAAAGTAGCCTAGAACTAGGTCAGTTTTAATACGGCGACTTATGCCCATGTAGGCAGTCGCCAGATGCGCTCTGAAAAAAAAAAAATCTCCCGTGAACTCCATCGCTTTCTCTGCTTGATTGGCAGCGACTATGTGTTGTCCTGTGAATGTACTGAGGTTTTCGATGCGTTTGAAATACATTGTCATGGTGGCGTCGGCTTTTGTGAGTGTCATCTTACTGTTCTGGAGCATTTCAGACAACTTCTTGAGTTTACTGAGAACATCTGCCGTCACTGCAAAGCTCTTCAGGAAGTTGATCGAGCACAACTTGGAGAGCAGACCTTTGAATTTAGCCCTTTCTCTTCCATCCCTGGTCTCATCCTCTGATGCCTTCAGGAAATGTTGTGCCATTCTGGAAAAGTCTGCCAAGCTGCAGATACTGCCCTGTATGATGAAGCTACCCAGCGAACATTAAACACTTTTCCAATCCTTTTGAGGGTGATGTGGAGGTTGTGAGCACATTCGCTCGCTTACCTGACGTTCTTCGGTGACTGGTTGTATAATGGGTAGAGAGTGTCGAAGAAGGCATGGAAGTCTTTCATCCATTCTGTCGCATCCAGGATCTGGTCGGCGGCAAGCTCCTGTCGGTGATTGAGGCAGTGTCATAACACTATCCCAGAGAAGTCATCCTGGAGCAGCTTTCCAATGCCTGAATGAATGTATGATTGGTTTAATCACACATCATCATGAAATTATTGCACTACATGTACAGTAAATGTAACTTACCTGACTATACTCACACCATTACACTGGCCTCACCACTGCAAAATCCAATAAAACTTCCTGTAGTAGCTCAATGGTGAAGCCAAACTCCAGCGAACAATCCATGAGCTGATGTGAGCTGCAGAGAGAATTTCCAGGTCCACCAGATTC
Organism: Ceratothoa steindachneri; assembly: GCA_963969495.1. NCBI lineage: Eukaryota > Metazoa > Arthropoda > Malacostraca > Isopoda > Cymothoidae > Ceratothoa > Ceratothoa steindachneri. The sequence continues at coordinate 144,242,480 of OZ018318.1, forward strand.
AGTGGAAAGGCAATGGGCTCCATCTCACCATCTGCACTCGCCTTTATGTACACAATAAGTGGTTGACTTGTCTTCTACACTTGTTGACTCACCAGTCAAGATGCTGATATCACTCTTGTTCTCGATTATCTTCTTCAGGAGTTCCCTTTTCATCTGGGCTAACACATGCCTAATAATATCAACACAGATAGTCTTGCTGTACAAAACACGTCCAACTCGACAGAATTGGTCTTGCAGGTCGATCAGACTTTCAAAATTAGTGAATGGCTTGTCATTCTTAGCCATATAATATGCTGTCCTAAATATCTTGGCGGTAGAATGAAATGTAGCCTCCTGACATTAATATCCATCGGTATATCTTTCTTGGCTGTATGAAGAATCTTGTTTGCTTCATTGTGTGATTCGGCGTTCCCATGCTCATAGATTTTTTTGGTGCAGCGCTTCAAGATGGGTATCCCTGGAACTGTCATATGGGGCTATCTTTCCCTCAATCCAGTGAATATCAATAATGACACCATGAGATGCCATTACACCCAGGTTCTTCACATCACGGCATGAGGTACAGCCAAGCTCTCCATCATAAGCATACAGCCATTCATTTTTACGCCTGAACTCTTCATACTATTCTTCTTTCTCTATAGAAGGGTATGCTATTGCTAGCCTAGCATCACTTGTATTTGAGGATCCTGCCACTTCTGCCTCCTCTCTGCCTCCTCATGAGTCATGTCTTTCACCCTCAACTGTTTTAAATAAGCAAAAGAAAACAAAAGTATAACCCTACTAAAACTAGTCTAGTTTACTTTATTTAATGTAGGCTTAACTTGAAAATGTAGGGTATCCAGATTCAAGGCATGATGTAGTGTTCCAGATGAGAGTTGCACAGAAGCTAGCGAATAGTCTACATACAAATTAAAAGGTTCATCTTATAATATAGCTTACTTTTGTGGTGTGTGGGTTCTGAGACAGCAACAATTTCATCCATATTTGACATCCTATCTAGCTAGTTCATGGCCCTTCTCTGGCCTGTCAGTGTAGCCTACTCGTTCTTGGTAGTTCTGCTGATTCATCCATCTGCTCCTCATCTTGCTCTATCCTAACAACAACAATATCACTTTAGGCCTCTCTTTTTTTCTTAAATATTGCATTTTGACACTTTTTTTCTGTATTCAACAAGCTTGAGCATCTGATCTGACGTTTTCACTGTCCTCTCCTACTGCAAACCCAAACCAGATTCAAAATTCCATAGCAGAGTTTCTTTATTACTTAGAGATGGTTTACTCAATAACAATGCCACTCAAGAAGTGGTCACAGGAAGTGTTTCCTAAAATTCCAATTCCAAAGATGTTATAATAGGTCTACTATCACTGATAACATTGGAAAAAACTTATCTGTGATCGTTCAACCACTTAAAACGACGGCTACTACCATCACTACAATGCGGACTGCCGAGCCATAAGCGAATGTATGGAAATGCTCTAGTCCAGCGCGTTACAAAATGCACTACAACGCGTAACAGCACATATGAAATTCTGTTGATACAATATAATACGGCGACTAATGCCCAAGTAGGCAGTCGCCAGATGAGCTCTTAATATATATATATATATATATATATATATATATATTGATACAATGAATAATACCAAAGAGATTTTTATGCAGCCCTCAAATTTACATTTATTTTGGAGAAATTCGCTTGAAAATTGTACTGCTCCTGTTGTGTGAAGGCTGTTGCGTCCCCCTAAAAGCGTTCCGCTGTGTACCGGATGTATATTTCTTTCCAGAACGGCGTACCGGACCGATCCGGCTTATTTTCAACACTGCTTTTAACAGATTCGCCGTGGCAAGATAAATAGTGAATATAGGCATTAGAGTTGGTTGGTATCATGCTCCTGAGAGCAAAATTCTGCACAAATAATTTATAATAATTCTCACAACTATATACATAGACATCTAATAGAATCAGCTCTTATAAAGTAAATTCCAAATTTTAATACTTCCGATGGACAATTCAACACTAATCCCTTGATAAGCAGAAAATATCGGTGTATGAAGGGAGTAGCTTCTCTTCTATAAGTGTTTTGTTAAAAACCAGGTTGTATATTGACTTTACTAAATTTATTTTGGAACGTTCTAACTGGCGAATGCAGATTTTGGTATATGCCTGGAGATTAAAACTTCCAAATTTTAGTCGTGACTTTTGGCTTTTCTTCAGGCATCTTCACACGGGTCTTCGTTGTTGTTGAGGCAGCTTTGATGTAAAGTTTTCCGTTCATGTTGCCTCCTTGAGTGGTGAGATAGTTGGTTGATGGTCTTGAGCAGCAAAGAAGGAAATTCATAAGATATGATAAGAAGAAAATGTGTGAGAGAGTGGAAGACAAGAACTTCCGATCCCCTCACCCTACCCATATATATATATATATATATATATATATATATATATATATATATATATATATATATATATATATATATATATATATATATATATATATATATATATATATATATATATATATATATATATATATACATATATATATATATATATATATATATATATATATATATATATATATATATATATATATATATATATATATACGGCATTTACCTGATCCCATATATAACTCCAAATTTCCCCTCCTTCTATGTGGGAGAGAACGGGAGGTCATTAAATAAATTAAATAAACGTATTTACCGACAAAAGGGGGATATTCGTAGAGCAAGGGATGCTTCTAGTATTTTCACCCATGTGAAAAACACCAACCACATAATTGATTTCCCTAGTGCCCAAATAATTTATCAATGTAACGATTTTAATAATAAAAAAAATGATCGAATCTATATCAATCAAAGAAATCCCAAAATTTAATCTGTCAGAAGATCAACAAAATGTAGCCGCTATGTATCTGTCCTAAATCACTTAAATCTAACGCCTCCAGATCAATGTCAGTTGCTGGTTTCTGTATATTTTAGTATTTCTGTTTTCTTGGTCAATTTCTCTTAGTTAACGGCTGATGATGGTATGGAAAACTTCATTCAGAAACTAGTTCCGGTTAAATAAACTTTGAGCTCAAAAGGTGGTTTCAACCATTGTACATATATATATATATATATATATATATATATATATATATATATATATATATATATAGTACAAGAGAAAGAAGAATTTGACGCGAATGAGCAAATGAGACAAGAAACCGGAATTTTTTAAAGGCAAGAGAAAGGGACATTAGAAGACCCAGAATTAAAGAGAGCAGAGGGCGGCACAGTGAAGGCGATCCTTACCGGTAGTATTATCACCCGCAGAACATGTAATTTTCTCTTTATATATATATATATATATATATATATATATATATATATATATATATATATATATATATATATATATATATATATATATATAATATATATATATATATATATATATATATATATATATATATATATATATATATATATATATATATACATATATATATATATTTCCAAGGGGCTTGAACTCTATTCACTTGACCTGGGCGCTGGGCTGAGCTAAAAATCAGAAATATGTTCTCCAGTTCCATTGTTGACCGTTGGGTTGATTTACAAGAGGTATGTGCGTCCTAATAAAACTAAATTTTTTTCAAAATTGGGCCTACATCCTGCATCAGAAAGACCGTTTTGCATTTCACAGGTCCTCGAAAATTTTAACCGGTCAAAGCACATACTATCCTCTATTTGTTCAGCTTGTCCCTGTTATCTTTTATTGAGATCGTTTTCGTCTGGCAGCTCTTTCCTAGCGTGCGTATGTTTGTTTGACTCCGTGGGAACTCTGGCTGTCCGCTTTGCTCGACTCATGCTTTTCCTAATAAATATGAAATTGTGATATAGTATTTCTTTCTATTTTACATTGGTTCACTACTTATTACACGGCATATTATTTCATTAATTAATGTATGTACCCAATTACAAGATTTCATAGACCCACCGGGCACTCATTTGTGGGGTTCCTCGCTAGGCATACCTATCTTGTAATTTGGGTGCCACAGGCCTACTTTCTTTGCAATTCGGGTGTCACAAGTTATTGCATTCGTTACTATATATATATATATATATATATATATATATATATATATATATATATATATATATATATATATATATATATATATATATATATATGTGTGTGTGTGTGTGTGTGCGTGTGTGTCGTGGATGACCAGGTGTACGCAGGTATACGCACACTGGCCTACTGACAGACCGAAATTAAGGCTCCACCTGGAGGTGGTTCTAAGATTGCTTTAAATACACAGTTGCTAGGCCAAGGAATATTCAAACACGGCTACAAATATATACTTTAATAGGACTAAAGGTTACATATACATATAGGGCAAGTTAAATGGCAATGCAATTTAATATTGATGGTTCACGGTTAAGATGATTAAAAATATCAATTAAGTTTGAACCGAGGGAAAGTTAATTAAGAAACAATCTTACAATTATGCAAGTTCTAGAGTATCGGGGATCTTTGAGGTGCGACGCGGTAAAGGTGGGAGACGCGTGACGAAGCGGTGGTTAAATCCCTTTTACCTTGATGTGCGGCGAGTAGGACCAGGTAGGTAAGTTTGACTTATAATTTTTGGGCGTCTCACGAGACGCTCAATCCAACTTTGAGAAACTGAAGTTGGGGGCCTCTTATCCTTAAGAGGCAAACGGAAGGTGCTTCGGGGATGGCTTTTTCGACCCTTAAAATCCGAAGGCGTAGTGAGAAGGGTTGAAGCGCGCCTATCTCCATGAACAACATTGAGTGATGACTAGCTCTTCCTTGGCTCTTCGACAATCACTCAATTCTTCTCTGAACGAGAATGTAGTCGATTTACTCTCGACTAACGAAGACGTTACGGCTAACGTACTGGACGGCGGCTTCAGACACATCTGCCGCAGAATTCCGAAGTCTCGAATATATATTCCGAAATTATCTAGACGGAGAGAGAGATTCATCTCCAACAGACTCCTTAATTGCCTTGAGTCGTGATAAGGGTCCATAGCGAAGTCGCGATGCCCCCTTAATGGTCTTTCCATTGTCCTAATTTCGCAGTATATAGGGCAGACGAATTTAGAGCGGTTAACGGTGTCTGGGGAAGTCAGGGAAGGGGGATTTAGTAATTCCTTTTCTCTCTCCTTATTCTTCCACACTCCTCCCTTTTCATGAAGACATTTTTTTTCCACAAGTCGAGTGCGAAAAAAAAGGTCTCGAACTAATTTTTATTCAAGGGGGAGACGCTATAAAAATTGATTTAGTGCAACGAGATACAAACAAAATTCGGACATGAGCGAGGTTAGCAAATAATAATAATTACTTTAGACTATACACACAGGTACAATAAAAAAAACAAAATTAAAATTAAGCCATACAACACATTGAGAATATAAATAAAAGAAAATAAATGAAACATTACTAAAGACACACTACAACAGAGAATAATTATACAACACTTCAGACAATTAACCTATATATAAAACAAATCAGCAAACATTTTAACAAGGAGATACGCTAATGGTATCTTTAATTTATGGCAGTAGGGTCTTGCGGAGGATTTCTGCTTAAACTATCCGCTAAAGAATTTTGAGTACCTTTGATATACAAAACACGGAATTGATATTCCATGAGCAACAGACTCCAACGCATTAGTCGTCCATTTCGACTCTTGAAATTACGAAGGTTCAACAATGGCTTATGGGGTTTCTTTGGGTTTCCTGGCCATCATCAATTGGATTAAGGAATTATTATATTTAAAGGCTAGATTAATACCTGCTTTTCCAAATATGTCCTTTAAACTATTTAATTTATTATTAAATTGCCATTTAATAAATAATAAATTAAATAGTTTAAAGGACATATTTGGAAAAGCGGGTATTAATCTAGCCTTTAAATCTAATAATTCCTTAAACCAATTGATGATGGCCAGGAAACCCAAAGAACATCATAACATAGGAGTATATGCAATACCATGCAACGATTGCCATAAAGTTTATATAGGGGAAACGGGGAGAAATCTAGACAAGAGATTGTACGAGCACAAAAGAGATATTAGAGTGGGCAGCGAAAGCAGTGGAATATTTTGCCATGTTAGAGACAAGAATCATACGATCGATTTCAATGGAAGTAAAATGGTATTTAAATCGGCTAACTATGTTAAGAGAAGAATCGTAGAATCGAGCTTGATATCGTCAGTTCCTAATTTAAATCTATCTGAGGGTCAATTTTCTTTTAATCCTGTAATAAGATCGCAAATGAACAAAATAGTAAAATGCCAGCCCTTCAATATGTTTAGGCCTAACCCCCCTCCCCCCCAGATTAGCCACAAGTAGGGGATTAGGGGGAAAAAGACCGGATCTTGTGTTATGCTTTTCTCTTATATTTTCTGCCCAGTGTCAGTTGAAAAAGGGTGTGAGATACACCGAAACTGTTCTGAATTAAATTGTCTTTGGAGAATGTGGTTTATTTCCTCATATATATATATATATATATATATATATATATATATATATATATATATATATATATATATATATATATATCTTTCGTTTTATGCCTATATATGTACTATCTTATTCCTTTAGATTGGTATAATTTTAAATTTCTCTCCATTCGTGTTCATCTTCCATTTATGTTCGTATTGAATGATTCTTCTGATTACCTTCCCCGTTGTTCTCGCTTGGAATTGGCTGTGACTGTATGATGACACAATCACTTGTGTTATGTCATCCAGCAAAGAGTATGTTCATACATCCTTCGGTGGTTAGAGGTGGTATGTCTGCAGTGTAGATAGCATATAATACTGGACTCAAACACCACCCTGGTGAACTCCTGCTTGAACTTTAACACGCTCTCCAAGGTGATCTCCTCTGTCTATATACGCATTTCTATTCATGACTTATTCGCACAATATATTTTCAATTATATTTTTGATTCCTACTAGTGGTATTTTATAATAGATGCCCCTCTGCCAAACTTTGTCAAAAGCTTTAGACACATCACTGTAGACGATATCTTCACTCATCTTCTCCTACTTCGCCTTGGCTAGCGTTTGTGACATCAGGCAGAGTGCCATGTCCGCGCCCCTGTTTTTCAGGAATCCGAATTGGCACTCATTATAAAGATTCTTTTCCTCGAGATGTTGATCGAGTCTACATTTTAAGATCTTTCCCTTTACCTTCCTGATGAAATCCAGTAGCGAATTGGATTGGTATTTCTTTTTACCCGATTTGTGTTTACCTCGCTTTTGGTATGGAAATCCTTTTCGCTACTTTCAGGTCGTAGAAGATGGATTAAAAACCTTTTATAAATATTCCAAGATGGTGTTAGATGCTTCTACGTAATTCTTCCTCGTGATTCCTGATGCCCCTGCTACTTTCTGTTTAAAGCTGCTTATTGTTCTTATAAGCTCTTCGATTGTGATGACGGCATCATTTCCTTTGTTGGTGTTCTTATTTACTCGTATGTCGACAAAGTGGTGAGGGGGAGTTCTTTCTATTATTTGATTAAGTTCTTATATAATCTTATTTTCACAAATTAATGCGGACGTTTTCGCGTTTTTTCTCTTTTCGTTTTCCCTAATCTTAAAAACGTTCTACCAGTGTTCTTTAAATACTCTTTCAACGTCGGCTTCGTCTTCCAGTTTGTTTCCTCTTTCTTCCTTAATTATTATCATTTCCTTCGCTGGCTTTCCTTTCATCCTGTTCACCCATTTACAAAACTCCTTTGACAATCTTTCTTTCTCTATTTTGTGGAATCGTCCGTTTCACTGTCCATCTTGTTTTTCACTAATCAATATCGTGAGCTCTCTTTTTTCTTCTGGAATTTTCTGGGAAAGGTGTTTGAAAAAATACTAAATAGAAGACTGGTGGAAATCCTAGTAGAAAACGGAAATTACAATGACCAACAATATGGATTCCGAAAGGAGAGGCAATAGAAATTATCCATTATAACAGAAAAGCCAAGGCAGAGAAAGGGTGTGTGGACATGGTCTTATGAGATGTCTAGAAAGCCTAGGTATGGGTTGAAGGACTTAATTCAAGTTCCAACAACTATGTAGATCTCGGCATCAAGATGAAAATGATATTGGCTGATTACCTCAGTAGTAGAGCAGCCTATATAATATCGAGGACCACAAAGGACCAACCGTCTTCAGATGGGGTCTCACAGGAAAGGTGCATGAGTCCCACCCTCAATTCGATTTATACGGCTGATATACCGACCCACTATAACACCTTGCTGTATGAATATGCAGTTACGCGAATGATAACAGCAACCCTAGATGTCAAAACGGAACAACGGAAAGAGAAATCACAAACATCAATGGCTACATAAAGAAATGGAAAATTAAGACCAACTTACACAAATTTAAAATAATCCCAATAATGAGAATCAATGGAAGGAATTATGAGTACTTGAGGGAGGAAAATGTTCTGGGACTACACATCGGTAGAAAATGTTACCCTGCACAAACGAAGGCCAGAACGGAAAAAGGTAAACTGCAACTAAGACTGCTATATCACTTGAAGAACAGGTTTAGGAGACGAAAAAGGACGCTATACAAAACATTTTTTGAGTCAGGCTTAGTATACAAACCGACCCTAATTAATATAGCTTCAAAAACAAGCAAGAAGAAACTTCAACGTGTACAAAACAAAGTCACGTATATATATTTAATAATACGAAATAATAAAAAGAAAACGCATTAGAAACCGAAGAGAAACAGCTGATATAGACCCGATAAACATTACTCTGGAAAAACGGGCAAAGCAACTAAGAGTCCAAATAGACGACAAACACGTTGAGACAAGCAGAAGACTGGGAATCCAAAATGAGGACTACAAACACCACAAGTTTCCTAGAAGCAGCCAAGCGGAACTACCAATACTGACATAGATGCAGTAAAAGTAATGAAAATAAGTAATCTAAAATAAATATAATCTAATCCAATAAAAAAAAACTAAACAAAGGCAAGAATGCCTTAAATAACCATTAAAAATTTAGTAACACAAATTAAACATAATATAACGAACATGCCATGGCTCGGGGAGCTTGTGCTTCGCTGCGCTTGCAAACAGCTCTTTTGGCTGTTGGCCTCAGGGCTATTTGGTATTTGAAATTGCTTTTTTCAATCCCATTTCATTACGCTTTTTTTTTTACTCTTTGTTTAAACGCCAATTGAATCTCTTTTAAAGTTAAAGGAAACAAACAAATAAATGTAATAAATACTTTAATTGTTAATTATTAACCCACACCGTACAAAAATTAATTTATTCTGAATTTCTTCAAAACCGATTCTTTCTTTTAACAACCGGGAATTATTATTCTTTCTTCTTCTTCTTCTTCTTCTTCTTCTTCTTCTTCTTCTTCTTCTTCTTCTTCTTCTTCTTCTTCTTCTTCTTATTATTATTATTATTATTATTATTATTATTATTATTATTATTATTATTGTTATTGTTATTATTATTATTATTATCCTCTGGTGAAGCAAATTCACCAGTCAGTGATTCGCCAGTCATGGCGAATCACTGACCCACGGGTCGATTCTTTATGATTATGCTAATTTATTTTGTGATCATTTTTGTGCATTTGTAAATGATAATCTATTAGAATGGACAAAAAAAAGTAAAATTAGCTCAGCATGTAGTGCAAATAAAAGGCTGTTTCATGAAGAATGGAGTAAAAATTCGGTGTTATTGAACATAACAAAAAAAGCACTTTTTTTGTATTTGCAAGGAGTCAATTACTGGGCGCACATATAATATTAAGCGCCATTTTGAAAGTAATCATCAGAATCTATGTTCAATGAAAGATGAACAAAAGCAAGGAATTATTCGGAGGGAAGTAAATCAACAGGAACAACAATGTAATAATTCCAAAAGGCTGTTTAAACCAAAAAATAAGAACAATATTTCTGCAGCCAGTTTTCAGCTATTTTTTACTATTGCTAAGCATGGTAAGCCACTTTCTGATGGTAATTATATAAAAGACGAAATCCTTAATAGAATTAATGAGTTACCAGTTAGAAATACAGTGAAAGAGATAATAATTGCTATTGAAAAAATGTAACTGGTCAACTTATACAAGATTTAAATAACGCTGGCATGTTTTCAATTTATTTGGATGGAAGAACATACATCACTTGGCTTGCTCGTTTAGCAGTTAATGTAAGATTCTCTTCAGGAAAAATAATGAAGGAAGGACTGATTAGATTTATGATACTTTCAGAAAAAAAAAACTAGAGGTCAAGATATTATAGATGAATTGAGAAAGAAATTTAGTGAAATGGGCATTGAATTCAGAAAAAAATGATCTGTGACAACTGATGAAAAGCTCCAAGCATGGTTGGAAAAATAGTATATTTGTGCAATTCCTGGAACAGGAAGTAACCAACAATTTAATTGCATTTTTGTATCAAGAATCTCTGTGCGCAAAAAAACACTTTAAAATCAGTGTGATAGAACGGGTTGAGGCCGCGTTAATTTCAACCCCTATCACGTGTTATTTAAAACCACGATGCTTCCCACGTGCATCTTCGTTTTGAAGCTTGGCGCCTTATCGCAGCCACCTGAGTCAATGTTTAAACAAGGAGGTTTATCTTCCCCCGTTCGCCCCCAGATGCCGACCTCGCCAGATTGAGTTATGCTTATGGGCAGATAAGGCATTGTTCCCAGGCTCGGCTGTGCATTCCCTCGAAGCTCCCACTCCATTGTCCCCCACGCCAAGGGAGTGTCTCGACTATTTAGATGGAAACTTTACCACTAAGATCAGATTGGAGATCCAGATTTTCATCGCGAAACATCACCCCGACCCTCTCTCACTTTGTGTGCCAAGGGACCTCGACCTCGAGATTCACCATCACTTGTTCTCCAGAAGGAGGACAATATCCCTTGAGTGCCAAGGTTCGAGCCTTTCGTGACGCCAAGTCCACAAGGCTTCCCCCTTGTTGTTCAGAAAGAGAACAACATTAGAACAGCCATTGTTCTTTTGAGCCCGTTCGCCAAGAAACGGTTCTCACCCTTCCCCCTTGTTGTTCAGAAGAGAACAACATTAGAACAGCGATTGTTCTTGAGCCCGTAGACAAGAGACGGTTCACACCCCCCCTGTTGTTCAGAAGAGAACAACGTAGAACAGCCATTGTTCTTCAAGCCGTTCGTCGAGAAACGGTTATCATTCCCAAGACCCACGTCAGGGTCATTTTATTTCCCCCCTTCGGCTGAAACTCGCCAGCGGACCGAAACTTCCTTCACGTCGACTTCTTCTGCACCACTAGTATAAAATCACGTAAGCCGAACGTTACCTTTGAGTATTTAACCCTTTTGTCAATTCTATCCTGTGCTTTAAATGGTTTAGCGAACCATCCCATCTCTTTAACTTTATATTTGTTTTACCTTTTTAAATCTTTTAATCCTCGGATTAGCCCGAGCCCCCACGACCCTTTCCATTCTCTGTTTATGTCAATATTTTCCGTTTTGTGTATTGTTGATAGTTATTATTAATAAAACTCTATTTTATTAATGATAGCAATATTATTACCCTTGAGCTCAGTTCCACTTCTTAAGCATATCGAAGATACATAATATCGGCCCGCCAGACATCCACGCACTCTAAAGATAATTAAAGAAGTTCCCTCAACGAATAGTTATATATGGTATATCGTCGAGAGTCCATTCTACGACAATCAGTATAAAATGTTATGATGGTTGTAACAAAAATTGTGAATTATATATCTGTTCATGCACTTAACAAACGACATTTCACAAATCTACTGAATAAAGTTTATAGTCAGTTTTTCGGGTTACATTTGTACAACAATTTCAAATGGTTAAGCCAGGTCAGGTACTGAAACGAATGGTGGAATTATTAGAAGAAATAAAACTTTTCTTAAGCGAAAAAGGATATGAATTTCCAGAGCTGACTGATATTGCTTCTTTTTTTTTTTCATACTTCATTACAATAAATTAAATAAGAAATTAAAAGGTAGTGGATGTGTTGTTCCATCACATTTTGAGTTGATTAAAGCTTTTGGCAGAAAACTAGAAATATTTTACAAAATTCTGGAAGCAAACAAGCTAAAATATTTTCCAACTTCAGAAAAGCACTTAACTTCTAGTTTTGCAATTGAGAACGCAGGAGGAAATGAAACTATACTTACCAAGTACTTGTTCGTAATAAAGAATGCCTAAACTTTACTTTCAGGGGTTTTCTAAATTTCGAGAACTGGATTATATCTTACAGTTCATCCAAATCCATCATATAATTTAATTCCAAGATCTCCAACCAAATAAGCTTGATTGGCTCGATCTTAGTAACTAGGAAATAGAATTAATAGATTTCCAAGGATGTGCAGTGTAGAAGTAAAAATTTATTGACCCTAACTCGAAATTACAACATAATGAAGTAAAACAATCAGACCATGAATCAAGTGAACCCGATTCCTTTGAAAACCTGACTGAGAACCTTATTCTTGCAGAATGGATTTATTTGCCTAACTCATTTTCATCAATGAAATAACTCGCCTGACAATACTGACAATGTTTGGCTCTAACTATTCATCGAAGCTTTGCTTTTATCCATGAATTATATAAAATCAACCACCGGGAATCGCCTTAGTCTGGATACGAGGGCTACTTGCGTTAAGATGAAGACAACAAAATATGAACCTCAAATTAAAAAATTGGCTGCTAAAAAGCAGCAACAAGTCTCTGATTAAATATATATATATATATATATATATATATATATATATATATATATATATATATATATATATATATATATATATATATATATATATATATATATATTACAAGAGGAATAAGAATTGGACGCGAATGAGCAAATGAGACAAGAAACCGGAGGGTTTTTTTGTTTTGTTTTTAATTTAATTTAAAAGGCAAGGGAGAGGGACATTAAAAGGCGATCCTTTACCGAGAAGACAGAAATAACACCAGGGGAAAAAAGTTTCGAATTCCTGGCCGGGACTCGAACCCGGGTCTTCTGATTGCCTGTCAGATGCCTTTAAATTGTGAGCGAGGAAGAGGATGTGGTCTAAAAATTCCTTGGAGGTTCCTAGCTTAGGGAGATACTGGGTTTGATGGGGTAACGCTTTGGGCGAAATATAGTTACTGTGCCTGGTAGCTTAGCGGTAAAGCATCTGACCGGCAATCAGCAGACACGGGTTCGAGTCCCGGCCAGGAATTCCAAACTTTTTTCCCCGGGCGTTATTTCTGTCTTCTCGGTAAAGAATCGCCTTCACTGTGCCGCCCTCTGCTCCCTTGGATTCTGGATTCTTCTAATGTCCCTCTCTCTTGCCTTTAAAAAAAAAACAACTCCGGTTTCTTGTCTCATTTGCTCATTCGCGTCCAATTCTTATTCCTCTTGTACTATATGTATTTATAGTCAACTACACCAGGTTTCTACATCTTTCTTTCTGTCTTCAAATTTTATTTGAAAGACAGAAAATAAAAATGGCATAGCCCTGTGGTGGTTGTATAATCACCCGCATATCCTGTAGTTGCTCCTTCTGTGTATATATATATATATATATATATATATATATATATATATATATATATATATATATATATATATATATATATGAAAAAAAACTCACAAAGTGCACATGAGTCAAAGTTATGCAGATACACCCACAAAGGAAAAGTGAAAAACGATTCCAAGTGCTTTGGTCTTTATTCTTAAAGACCTTTTCAAGGAATAACAAAAGGCAGGACATACATTGCCTTAAATAGTGGAAGGGGGAGGTTAAACTACCTACCTCTAAACCCTAATTAGGGGGTAAAAAAACCTGAAACAACTTTATTTGCGATTTTATGTATTTAGTGATAATGAACAAACCAGGCCTAAGATCGAAATACAATTAGGTACTGCATTTATGACTGGTTTTGTACTGTTCCAGTTAATGGTATGGTAAAGATTGTACATATTGATGTACATGATGTTGTTTATCCCGGACATCTAGTTCTTTCCGGGTTTGTCCATAATAACATTTTTAGTTAGCAGTTGTTGCAGCCTATCGAATAAACAATGCCAGGTCAAGGGGGTGAATTTTTGACAAGGATGCGATAAATTCTAGTCTCGTACTTAAAAATAATATTTATGTTCAGAGGCCTAAGTAAACGAGGTAATTTAATGGCTATATAGTTATAGGGTAAAACTAATATTTTGGGGGCCTGAAACTTAGGGATATTAACATTAGTTTGATAATAGGAACGCTTGGCGGACTTATAACAATTGTCGAGAAAGTACAAAGGGTAGCACAAATTTATCCCTATTTTATATATTCTATCGACTTCTTTGTCTAGGTGTTCTGGAGAGACAATTCTGAGGGCACGCAAAAACATAGAGGAGAAAACACTTTTGTTTGATGTTATTATGGTGGTTAGAATAAAAGTGTATAAAAGAGTCTATGGCTGTGGGTTTTCTATATATTTCATATTTGAAACACTGGTTTGTCCGATGAATTAGAATATCTAGGAAAGGGAGTGTGCAATCTTTTTCAACTTCTAAAGTAAATTCAATCGAGGGCACTAAGGTGTTAATTTTAGTAAGAAATGTATTAATATTTAAATTATTAGGCCAAAGGCAAAGGATGTTATCAACATATCGCATCCAAGCTATAAGCCGTAGAGGTGTGGTGTTATTTTGCAAAGGTCATCCTTTCGATGCGGTACCCCCCTAATATTATGGTCTAGGCTTAACTGAATCCGGAAATATAAATAGTTGATCCAGGGAATCATCATAACCCTCCTGTACATACTGTTGGAAAGTTGTCACCCTCAAAATCACCCCAAAATATGATGTTAGTATGATTTTGTATAATAATTAATCGATTCTTTTTGGGGTGCTTTCAGGTGAACTAATGAGTGAAACAGAGTATATATAAAGTATATATCTAATATAATTTATATATAACAGAGTATATAGAATATAGTATATATATAATATATAACAGAATATATATAATTATGTTATAATTGTTTACAGGAACATAATAACATTTCCCTTTTGTCAGGTTGAATAGATATGGCTAGCGTAGACACGAGATCATATTCCAGGAAGAGTCTGTGTGGTGTGGACTATATAGAGAGAGCAGAATTCCGGCATGGGATGCTCCGAACTGGCAAAGATGTCATACAAAATATGCTCTACTTGCTGCGGCCAAAGCGGGCAGGCCAAGCTCGGTGCTCCAAGGATGTAGCTACTGGCAGAGCTGGTTCAGGAACACTGGCTATTCTGAAATCTGTACACCTTCCACACCAGAAACATTAAGAAACACATCCTGAAGTTGTACGGTGAATTTGTCACTCTGATCCAGAGACGTAAACAGCGACAAAGTGATAGTTTCAAGCGAGAGGAGCAGGATTCAATGGAAGGAGGAAACAGTTGACTGAAATATGGGGTCAAAATGGGTGAAATGGAATGGGCCTTCCTTCAGGACCAAAGAACCCAGAAGAAAATGTACTGTGAAGACTTCGTGGGAAGGAAATGGATGAAAACGATGGAGTGTCGGAGCTGGGATATGCAGAGCCTAGAGAGAATGAGAGCTGAGTTTGCAAAGGAGAAAGAAATCTCTATGTCAGTTGCATCCTTTGAGGATAGCGAACAGCCTGATTCTGAAGATGCTGGCATGGACACAAATAACACCTACTCTGATGTTGAAGTCATAGTTCTGCTGAAGAAGATGAGGGTCCAAGTGTTAAGAAGCGGCGGGCGGCGACAGACAGTCACTCAGCAGCATGATGATTTGCCACGCCGATATCAGCACATCCGTGAAAGTATAAGAAAAGTCCAACCAGAATTCTACGAGACTGTTGACAAACTGAAAAGCTGCTACCACATGTCTGAGTGGCAAGCAGAATCAGCTGTGATCGTAGGCGGCAACAAGATGTTGCACAAAACTTGAAAGTACATGATGAGCGAGAAATTATTGATCTGGACATCCTGACAGAATCCAAGAGTGTCAGGGATGCAGGCAAGAACATTGAAGTTCTGGCGCTGGATGAGATCGTCCAGAAGATCATGAACTTTGATGAACAAGTAGTTGTGACTTATTCTGATAACAATTCAAAGAAGCATGGCGCGGGCTCTTTTACCATTCAGGGCATCACTGTCAATGGAAGATACCGGGCCCTACCGATCATGGCCATTGCTTCTGAGTCCAGGAATAACTTGGCTGTTCTCAGGGTAGCAGTTCTTGAAATTCTGGAGGCGGCAAGTGGTGTCGCATCTAAAGCTCTGTTCGAGAAGATAGACTTCGTAATTACAGACCAGACAGCTCACAATTTGAAAGTGGATGAGCTATTGGCAAAATGTCTAGAGTCTGAACACATCCCAGATCACCTGTTCTGCAATGTAAATCCAACTCTTATGTTTAATCGAGTCATCACCAAACAGTAGGCTGAAATAGAGAACACGCTGGGTAGTGACAAAATCTATTCAAACTTCCTCGTCAATGCAACAATAAACGCAATATGCGTGAGTAAACAAGCCCACGATTGTATGACTCGACTCATTAACCACGACTTTGATCACAAGCCATGAAACCAGGCACGTGAATTTGATATCCACATAGCGCCTCCACCAAACAAGTCTGTTAGCCTCAAGCACGAACGCTTCAATTGCCTGACACTGATCTGCGCCATCAGTCTCTACGAACATGTTACCAATCAGTTGGCTTGCATTTTGAGGTACTTCTTGGACTTGGACTTCCTGAAGACGATGTACTGTGCAAATGCCCTTCAATGACTTCATCTACTCGAGCCATAGCTGTCTTTGATGACTTCAGCTGAAACAACCTGCATCAAGATCATTCCAGCATTTCAGCAGCTGTACCAGGAACTGGAGGAGGTAGGTGTGGCCACCTTGCTGCAGGTTCAGGAAGCAGCCTTCAAGTTTGTGTTCCAGGATTCCAGCATACAAAATATGATGAGGACGTCTATGATGCAATAATCAAAGTAGCAACCTCATTTCAACCGCAGGTCATTAAGCTTCTAAAGATGATCCTTCTCAAGTTGGCAACGGACTTTCAGAGGCAGAAGGGCGATATCTTTATCTTGGGAGACTATGATTGGTCTGAAGAGCATGCTGTCACTCAGATGGACCCAGAGAAGTTGGTGAAGGCACCAATTCACAACCTGAATTCAGAGCGCAGTGTTGGATTTGTTAACTTCGAGGTATCTAGAAGAGGTGCCAAGCAGCTTGGCAATGCATCAGCAGCACAGGTCAAAGCCAAATCGACGGATATTATCGACATAAGGCAATCAGGGTTATTCAGGGCCTATGGCAATGTGGTCAGGAAAGGAGGAAATCTACCAAAAATCATGCTGGCATGGAACACAAGGCAAAATGAACTGAAAAACAAGGCCTGCAAGATAAGGAGATTGCCAATGTGGCAGCAGATCGGAGAAAAAACAAGGACCTGGAAAAGCTGAAAAGAATGGGAGGACCATTCACTTCAGCTGCTGCAGTAGATGGGTATGTGGCAGACACTGACAACACCTAGTACACAAAGGTAGAACGGCTGTACCTGGAGGTTTGCTATGCTCGAGACACATCACTTTCCCTACCGAAATCAAGCGACCTATTTCGCCTCATGAAAGACCAGAAGAAGCTTCCAATCAACACATATGCAGTGAACCTGAGACTGTACCTGGGGAACATTACCTCCAACGCAGAGGTGACACTGGAAGGCTTTAAAGAGGCCATGGGCACAATTCTACGTCACTGACTATCTGTTGACAGGGTTGTTAAAAACTAACACACTCTAGACATTGAAATTGAACACTAGTATGGACACAATTTGTCTCAAGTAAATTTAATGTCAATAATACTGAGTTTCCTTACGGTATTCCAGATATTTACCAATAATTGTGAGTCGATTTTGAGTCAAAAACTCTTTTTGGGAAAGTGCAAACTTCAAGGAGGGATGGGAAGGGGGTTAGACTTGATTAAACGGATTATGATTGGTATTTTCTCGTTCATACTGACCATCTCCATATTTTAAGGAGGTATATCAAAAGGTTGGTACTTCCTCCCCCCACACTATAGGGGTTTTATTAATTTGGAGAAGTATTCTAGATTTGAAGAATCTCATGTATAGTTTAGTGAGTACAGGGGACAAACAATTCCCCATGGCCATTCAGGTAGCAGAAAAGGTAAAGAACAAAGCCAGCGGCAATAAAAAGGCTAACCGAAAAGGAAAAAAATTGAAGATGAAGATTAAGGAAAACACGAGAAGCAGTTAAATGGATGAGCAAGGAGAGAGAGGGTAATTAATAAAAAAACAATGTAATAATTAAAATATCAAACTGAGTACACATAACTATGAACATTAGACACAGAACTAAGAATATAAGTACACTAAGGTGCAGTGTTGCAACCAATTTTAAGCCACATTTCAGGTTTTATAGAGCAGACCATCCAAAATTTGGAAATGAAGACGAAAAAATTGTAATACTCCCTTTTTGTGACGGGGACAAATTTTGCTTCAAAATGATCTTTCCCGTAGTGTGAGGCTGGTTGTATTCAGTCATTATAGTTCTCGTCTCTGAAGCTAGAAATGGGTAATTTTCGTACAGGAAGAAAATTTGCGCTTTAAGGTTTAGGCAATTTTAGATTGAGAAATTCCTTGTTTGTAAACTACTTGAAGGAAACTATAAATTAATAGATGTATGACGAATTTACGAGATATTTACAGACTATTTCCTATGGAGGGATATGGCTTCACATTTTGGAATGTATGTTATAGATTCACTCATAACATGTATTATTTCTGTTTTGTACTAACAGGTCTTTCTATTATTTATTTTCAGGGTTGGGATGAGTAAAAGAACTAGAACATCAACAAGTCATAGTGACTTTGGCTCCCCAATTCCAGAACTTGTTCATTATGTGCTGCCAACAAAACAACAGGTTGGAAGATATATTCAATATGTAAAAGACTAAATACAAGTGGCACAAAGATGTTATTCCTGATGTATCCGAGGCCCTTACTGAGATTTGGAAAATAGCCAGTCTTTCAATTCAGCCGATCAAGAATGTAAAAACAAATTGCTCCAATTGGTGGAAGAAGCGTCGGTGGTATCAAAACAAGGAATGAATGCCATAAAGAGGAAGACGTTTGTCTCATCATTGGGTCAACTTTTTGATATAGCAGGCTGCCAGTGTGGTGATCTCTTGGATTGCAAGTGTGAAAAGAAAATGAAAGTGCTACGACGAGAGCATGAATTTCTTATTGACTAAAGAACTGGGCGTGATATGAAAATTAGAGGAATGGATGTAAAAACAAGTCAAATGATTAAAAACAGGAAAATCAGAGATGATCGAATTCAGGAAAGAAGAAGATTCACAAAAAGAGAAGAAGGAAGAGAAAACTACAATTTCAGACGAAGCCTTGGATGAAAAGACCTCATCTTCGGACATTTCTGATGATGAATGGAAGAAACTCTTTGCTAGAACAGAAAACAACATCATACTAATACCAGCAGTTGCCATGGAAGCAGATCGGTATTTTGCTGTTATTAGTAGTGTAGCCCTATTCGACTATGGTATTATAAATTCAGAATACTACTACCATGTAATTGACCATCACAAAGCCTGGGGAGCACGACAGAAGTTAAGGAGGAATTTCACTGAATCTGAATGTTTGGGAAACAAGAAAATTACTGCTTTGTTTTTTGATGGGAGGAGAGACAACATTAAATAAAAAGAAGAAAGGGAACAAATGGTAAGGAGCAAAAGAAATTCAAGATCACTATGTGCTTGTAGGAGAACCTGGTACTGTCTATTTAGATCACCAAACTATTGAACAAGGAACAGGTATTGTAGACGGACTGATGAAAGGGCTCGTTGAAAATGATATTAAAAATCAGATAAAGGCAGTGGGAGCACGGCAACTAATACTGGCTACAAGAATGGAGCCATAAGAGGGATGGAATGTCAATTATATCGTCCTTTACAGTGGATTATCTGCAGCTTGCATCTAAATGAGCTTCATTTGAGGCAACTATTCAGGAAATATATTGGTCCAACAGAAAGTGGAACTCAATGGAAAGCACGACTTGGTAAAGACTTGACCACCTGTGAAACCCTACCAGTATCACCAAATGGCTTTCAATATATTTCTAAAGGAGCTCCTCTGCCAGATCTAGATGAGAATAAGCTTAGTCGGGCCCAAGCTTACCTGTACAGAATTATCAGTGCTATTAGAAGTGGTGTAATTGACGATGATCTCCTACATATGAAACCAGAGCCAATATCTCATTCAAGATGTCTCACCACTGCTAGTAGAATATGTAGACCTTATGTGGCAACAGAAAAACCTAATAATGACTTGTGTGTACTCACATAATTTGTTGCGTGTCATTATAGGCCCATCTGGTCTCACATCAGATTCTCTCCGAAATGCACGGATGGATCTAAATATCTCCTGGAACAGATCAATCTTTGGCAAATCCTGAGAACGTCCTTTTAGCAGTGCTGGCAGACGTTGATCAGAAGAACAGAAAATTACATATTTGCAGAATCAAGAAGATCCGAGAAGTTAACTGTGTATATGAGGAAGATATACGTGGTTTCAGGCCACCAAAAATAGATAAGACTGCTAAGAACCTAACAGATCTACATGGACCACCACTTACAATGCATCTATCTAATGCGGACCTGCAAAATATTGTCGACGAGCCACTCTCTATTGGCATTGCATGCCATTATCAAGGTGTGTGCGAATGGTGACGGAAGTTTCTGGCGAGGTTTATGAAAAAGAAGCAAGAGATGGCTACATTTGGGCGGTACTTAAATCCCGTGATTTCCTGCAATCTTTTGAGACAAAGTATGATGATTTTAATGTATAAGTTGACAAATAGTATGTATCAGGTAGATAATAAAAGTTGAACTCCTCACTTGTTTGTCATTATCTTTCAGTTTAAACTTAATTCTAATGTATTTAGAAGCACTTATAACAACAAACCAACAACTCTGATGGTGTATATCTTTCTGGCTCGAAAATCTTTTAAAAAAAAATAAATTTTGAGATAAAAAAAGAGGGTGTTCCAAATATTTCTCAAGAACCTTTTCCACCTTTGAAATATGGGGTCTTTTCTGTTTGGCGGCAGGCGGATCTTTTGTACCAAATTTTCGACAATAATGCAGTTTTGGGTTCTGAATACAAATATAACATTTATTTTTTTTTGAGAAATGAAAGAGTATCTAAAAAAAGACATTTCAAACTGTAAATTTTGGTTTGTCCGGTACATTTTGAAAAAACGAAATGGAAATGAAACGCACTTAAACTGCCATATGATTTTCCAATATTATTGTTCACTCCCTTTATTATTCCTTCAAACATTCATTTGTATTTAGATATAAGTATCCCATAATATTTTTTTAAACAAATCTTCATTTCTATTGCGTTTTCGCCACATAAATTCACATAAGTAGGAATCGAGCATCTCACGGTGGGTTAGGTTCGGTTAAGCATTTCTTACCTCTCTTAAGTAATTATTGAAACCAACTGCTGTTTAGTGCCCGGTAAACATTACGATCGGCGGCACCAACGATGGGACGCAAACTATTTGGTCCGTGTTCCCATATGTTACACCTTTTTGGAGTAAATTCAAGGGGACTGCTCGTGGGGGGGTTATCGCTGGGGTGGGGGGGCACAGCCACCCAGTATATAATCATAATTGATAATAGAATAATGTTATAAACTAGTACGCATTAAATTTTGTTTTTTTAATACCTGCTTTCATTTCTCCAAAAAATAAATGTTATATTCGTATTCAGCACTCAAAACTGCATCATTAGTGAAAATTTGGTACAAAAGATCCGCCTGCCGCCAAACAGAAAAGATCCGAAATATGTTTACTCAAGTATACAAAACCTGAAATGTACCTGTTGATTTGCTGAAATTTGTTTATTGAAGCTACGGCCTATTTTTTTTATATTATTATTATCATATAGACCATGCAAAGAGCCACCCTGATAATTTTTGAAATTATACCACCAAGAGGTGTCAGTGCAGTTAAAAGCACGGCAAGATAAAAAGGAAAAAGAATTAAACAGCTACGCAAGAAAAAGACATTAGCCATTCTTTTAAACTTATCAAGCGTAGGAGCAGCCCCAATATTTGTGGCCAAGGTATTCCACAATCTTCAAATGCTCGGTAAAAAGCACTTAGAAAACTGAGATGTAGAAGGACGACCAATTTTGAATGCCATGGAATTTACAGTCTCAGAATACCTAGTAACTTTGGCTGGTTGATAAAATCTCGGTAAAAAATTATGCATAGGATGATTCACATCATTCACTACTTTAAATAAAATACAAAGAGCTCCAACATTTCTACGACGCCCAATGTCTAAATCCAAATCTGATAGTAAAGATTTTACAGACTTAAATGCACGATCAAGCAATCTCAGATGAGAGTCTGCAGCAGAACTTCATCATCAGAGCAATATTCAAAATGAGGTAGAATAAACGAAAAGAAAAACTTGCGAAGAACAACATCATCCTCATAAATTTTCTTAGATTTACGAAGAATGCCCGATTTCTGCGAGCTATCCCGAGAAATGTATATTAGATGCGTTTTAAAAGTGAGTTTTGAATCTAGAGTTACTCCCAAACAAGGTTCCCAGTCAAAATAATTCAATAAACCTAGATTACATGTCAAATATACCCATAAACCCCCAGCTTTTTTAATACCTTTTTTTAATTTATAGTTATAAAAAACACATAAGATTTCACTTATCATACTTAATTAGACTGCTACTATATATAAATAAAATGTTTTTATTTAATTCTCATCGAAGTTTTCATCGCATTGATTTCGCTCCAAATTTATATTGTTAAGCTCCTTCAGTTTTTTTCACTCGTGCTTCATATCGTGTATAACAAGTTCCTTGCACCACTTCTTTGAGCAATTCTGTTTTAGGTATTCAGGTATGATCATTTTGATTTGATCTATTTATTGCCTATTTTGCCATCAATAGATCATTCACAGTTTCTGTTTTAAGTGAATGTGTGCTTTTGTTTTTCACACAATTCACTTGTGACAAAACACTTTCTACAATTGGAGAAGAGTGCGGCAAAATAGTTAAGTGGGTCATAAAATTTGATAAGACCTCATATTTTGGATTATTAAAGCCATCTTTAATATTCTTTAACAAATGCCAAAATTCCGGAATACTTTTTTAAGAGGTAGATATTTCAGAATTCAATCGAAATGATCTCCATTCATTATCTAAAAGATCTATTTTGTCTTCAGACACAAGTAGTGTGAAATTCAATGCTAGATGGATAATTGAAGTTAGTGTTTTGGCAAGATCATGTACTACAGTTACACCTAGAATATTTAGCTTGGCAATGATTCCATCGTCATTTACATGCAAAGTTAAACGAGAAATTTTAGGCAATCAGTTTTAAACCTATTCTAATGGTCACCAAGTGGTGTTGAAATTAACAATGACGTGCAACGTCCTCCTAAATATATTTCATTCAGAGTTTTGCGGTTTCTTGCATTGCTTGGATCGATTTCTGCTAGCTTGCACGAACTAATCATTTCTTCTTTCAAGAAAAAACTAAGAATATTTTTATACTCCACAGAAACCATTGAATGAAGTAAATGCTATCGGAAATGTTCTAATTGGAATTCAATATTGACACAATTTACTCTCTTCACTACATAACTCAAGTAGCATGTGTTTATTTCTTCTGGTGATCATAGTAGTGTAAATATTTGTTGCTCCATCGACTTTGCCAATATTTTAATTGAGGTGGAAAATAGAGGAGCAACGCATCCCACTGTGATAGTTTAGGTATTTTGTATTTAGAAGTATTTAGTACATCTCGTACCATATTGAAGTCAATTAATCTTTTACTGCTAAGCGAAATATAGGAAGATATATCTTTTAGAAATATTTCCAGACATATGGTAGGACCTTGACTGCGTGACTACACTGTCGTAGAATAGGCTCCCGACGATATACTATATATATATATATATATATATATATATATATATATATATATATTCGTTGAGGGGATTATTCTATATTTCGAGTGCGTGGTAATTAGATGCCGAGAATGGTTCAAAAGGGGGCCTGGAGAGGGCTTATTTATCTTCAATATACTTAAGAAGTGGAACGGAGGCTAAGGATAAATAATATTGCAAACATTAATAAAATAGTTTTATTAATTAGTTGATCAAAACAACACACGGAAAATATTTAAATGACCGGGGATTAAAATGGGAGAGACACAGGAAACGAAAAAGGTCATGGGAATATTTGACTAAGCGGAGGATTAAGATTTGGAGGGATTTAAAACGACAAAACAAACAAGAAGGGGAAATGGTTAGCTAGAATCCGTTTAAAGCACAAAGTTGCGTTGACACAAAGTCAAATGGTTACATGTAATGCGTAGCTTACGTAATTATAAGGTTGTCGTGGCAGAGGAAGGCGATGGGAAGGAATCTTCGTCCAACTGGCGATTTCTTTTCCAGGAGGAGGGGGTTCTTCGGGGGGGTTGTCCTTAACGAGGGGGAAGGACTGACTTCGAGGAGCGAGAGCGAACCAGGGGATGCGGATATTTCAATGCCTCGAGAGCACTGTGGGCGCTTTGTGAGTCGCTATAGATCACAATCCGGTCTCCGAACCGGCCACGTTGCGTAATCTTCCGTACCGAGTGGTGTATTGCCACCAGCTCGGCCGTGAAGACAGACGCAGCGTTTGACAGAGCCCTGATGACTTCAAACAGAGGGGATACGGCGTGGAAGCCGACCCCCTCTCGGTACTTAGAGCCATTAGTATACACTGTCACGGTTCCAGCGTGACACCCATCGTCATGTGGCGACGGCCAGTGTGGTGGATCTAATCCACCTTCCGCAATACATGCTCTGCTGCGGATGCTTAAATTTCGCATCCGTAGTCTAGCTTCGAATGAACAAAGGATCGATAAAAAAGTAAGGCAATAGCCCTATCAGCGCCCAAGTCGCTGAATGTCACAGAACGAAGAATGTCCATGGTGCGGGTACAAGAGACCCTACTGCTGCGAATATGAGCTTCCTAGGTAGGGCATCGGTTAAATACAAGACTAAGGAAACGGTGAGAGTCTACTACTTGCAGGCAAACCTCGTTTAGAAAAATATCTGGGTCAGGGTGGAGCTGCGGATGGCGGAGGAGGTGCACCACCTTAGTCTTGTCCAAGGAAAACCGAAGCCTGTGCGCTTCGCCATAGCGAAAGACACGGATAAAGTCCTGTTGGAGTCGACGATCCATGGTTGGCATCTGGGCTGCGCCAAGAGAGATTATTAGGTCGTCCACGTGACTTCTGAACACTAGAAGTTTCAGGGACGTCATGAGTTGATGTAATTTGTCTTTGTGTTTAAAAAGTAATGAAATGCATCAAACATCTTTCGGCAGCAAGGGGAAGCCGTTAATGCTTAGGGGAAAGAGTGTGACACTGAGGATATTTCCCTCCGGGACACTCGCTTCCTCCTTCATTGGGCCTGAGAAGGCTCCCCCGACCGGTACGCGGATTCGATGATCTCTCAAAAATTCAGATATAAAGATTGGGAGGAGTCCCTTCGCCCCCATCATGTGTAGATTCTTCAGGATACCGTATCGCCTTGCGATATCATAGGCCTTCTCCAGATCAAAAAACATCTTGGCTTAACAGTCAGAACAGAGCATCCGACGTGGAGTAGAAGTTGAAGAAGCAGCACTATGCAGACGACAGATGGCTTCCGCTGTCCAGAAAGAAGGCTAATCTAACATTTACCAATTTCTCCATCACCTTGAACAAGCAGGAGGTTAGAGAGATTGGGCGGAAATCAGTCGGGGTAGAGTGATCTCTTCCCGGTTTGCGAAAAGCGAGCACAGTAGCGATTCAACATGAATCTGGGAGGATACTCTCTACCCAGATCCTGTTGAACAAATCTAGTAGAAAGGCCATGCCTCTCTTACCCAGTTGTCGAAGCATAGCGTAAAGGACATCGTTTGGATCAAGATTGGTGACCGCGCACGAAGCGAGATCTGAATGCAACTCAGTCAAAGTAAATCTGTCAAAGAAGGGTTCTCGGCAACTGGAGGTAAAGTTCAGTCGCGGGCTTTCGATACATCACAACGCACATTGAATGCTGAGCGAGCAGCATCCTAGCTAGAGAATGCGGAGAAAGCGGTCGGGAAGGATTCCGCTACAGACCTGGGGTCCGAGATTGCAGTCCCATTCTTATTAAGAACGGAAGAGGGTCCTGGAAGAACTTGCCCCAAATCCTTTTGACTTGCTTCCGCACCTTTGCTAGGCTGGTTTTCACGTTAAGTGAAGACACGTACACCCGCCAAGAAGAGCAGCGGGCCTGCTTCGATATATATCGGAACCTAGCCCTAGTTCGACGTAATTCACTGACATTGAAGTCGTTCGCGCGGCGCTTATAGCGCATGTAGGCATAATCTAATTTTTGAGGGCCATCTCACACTCGGCTGACCACCACGGGAGCTGTCAGCGTGCAAAACGCCCAAAAGTTCTAGGAATAGTAGTTAATTCCACGGCAATGGGGTTCCCGGATAAAAACTCAACGGCCTTATCTACCGAACTAAACTCCTCGACTGGGACAGAAAAATCAGTCATTTCCAGAAATGCAGAGCACCACGCTCACGCCAAGCACACCCGGGGTTGGGTTCTCAGGCGGTATCGGCCTAGAAAATGATATTTGAATGGGAAAGTGATCACTAGCATGGAGGTCATCGACCACCCAACTCACCCCAAATCAGGCTGTGCATCCAGAGAGCAAAAAGATAGATTGAGACAGGAAAATGAAGCGGTTCTCGGGCATTGATGCGGAAACTCATTCATATTTTCTTCACCTATCTCCAGGTTGGCAAGGACTTTACCCCTAAGATTAATCGAGTAGTCTTCACATAGGGGGTGTCTCCCGTTCAGATCTCCGAGAAAGAGAAACTGTCTCGGCAACCGTGCGACAACGCGGCGGAAGTACCCCGCGTAAAGTCATCTGACGGTGGAATGTACACGGAAATAACAGTATACCTCTTATCCAAATGCAGCTTCACAGGTACTGACTGAAATGAGGTATCTAAAGCGAAGAGAAGAACGGAGAAATCATGCCGGGTGTAAATCGCGCATCCTCCCGCTCGGCCCCCATCCCGTGGTGGAGTCGCAAAACTCACACCCCGTGAGGGTGGTAGGGAGCACGCGCCTAGCATGGTCTCCTACAAAAAGATAGCTAACGGGAAACAGGAGAAGACGAGACTCCGCAGCTCCTCCCAGTTGGCCCGGAGTCCGCAGCAATTCGTCTAAGGTATATGCCCTCCAGACCTAGCTCGGAGCAGATGAGGAGGCCCTCTTCGAAGAGAAGACCTTCACGGAAATGGCCTTATGCTTCCGGAGGCAGAACTTTGGGTGTTGTTGGCCGGCAATTCGTTGTAGGTGCTGTCGGCATCGAGGACTGATCGGAAGATGTTGGGCTCGCCATGCGAGTCTTTTCCTCTCTCCGCCTCGAAACCTTAGGCAGGGAAGGCGGCTTCGGAGGCAGGAGTCCCTCTTTTGGAGGATCGACCATCTTCTAGCCACCAAACCTACCATTGGATGAGGGCGAAGGAATCGAACCTCTTTTAGTGCTGTCCTCCTTTCGATGGGCAGCTTTAGGAACCCCGGAAGATGGCTTTGCAATCAACTTCAGGGGTGTTGCTTCCTGTGATTCTAACTACTCTGTGGAGGCTACCCTCCGTTTCGCCTTACGAGAAACGGTCATGCTGGGGAAGGGAAGGGAGCCCTGGTTTACCAGGGAAACACCTGGGGTGGGTAGAACCCGCAAAATCGTTCCGAATGAGCCCGGAAACGACAGTACTTGTAGGCTTGGAGGGGCCAGAAACAGAAGGTGTCTTTCTTAACGTTGAAGCATAGGACGTCCCAGGCCACGCCTGGCGCGCCAGGACCATGTCATTAGCCTGGCAAAATGAGAGGATCCTGGGCCTGAACGGCCAGGATTACCTTCTCAAGGAGATAAGCACCACATTGCTTCGAAGAAGCGGGTTGGTGCTCTCCACAATTGACACACTTGGCCACACATATTTGGACTTATCGTGTACGGCATTCGAGCAACTTACACAGACTTAAGTTAACCCCGAATTTGCGCGTCTCCAGGAGCGATTAGAATTTCAGGAGCAGTGACAGTAGTAGCATCTCCGCGGTAGTGGCATGAATGCTTTCACGTGGTAGCGATACCAACCGACACGCACCGACTCAAAGAGCTTGTTACAGTCGAACGTGACGAAGAGTGTAGGGGTGGGTCACGGGGCTCCTTTCTATTTTCTCATCACACGTTCGACCTTGACCACCCCATGGTTGGCCAGTTCTAAGGTGATATCATCTATGCAGTAGGCCACGAGTTCCCTCGCATAAACTACTCCTTTCACGAAGTTCATGGTAGAGTGCGGGGTCACACTCAGGCGTGCCATCTAGTGGACGAAGGGCACTAATCATGGCCGCCTCGGAGGGCTCCCGTCCGAGAAGCAGGTTACCTTCGTCTCTCTACCAATCACACTAGCTGGAACTCTCATCTGATGGATCATGTTGCCCCTTAGGCAACATGCTGCCATCAGTGGAGCTAATAACAAGGAAGCGTTTTGAAGCCAGTGGGCTAGAAAACGCCAGGTAGCCTCTGAATGAGGGGCCCCGACGTACTAGAGGCTCCGCTCTGGGTCGTTCTGGGCTTCGTCTGGGACTCTCCACCCGGGAGAGCAACAAGGCCAGAGGTGCAAATCTTGGCTTGGTCGCTTACCGAAACGGCAGCAGACCTCTCCGTTCCCGCAGAGGGAGAGGAGCTCCGAGGCCTTTTCATTTTCTTTTTCTTTCTTGTTTTATGAGAGGAGGGCAGGGAATGAACCCGCTTCTCTCCTCCGCCGGCACGAGCCCCTAGGCCAGAGAGGCCAGCCTCGGCAAGATCCTTCTCTGAAATGGAGAAGGTTTTGCCTGTCACAGGAAACCAGCCGGAGAAGGAGACCTCTCCTCTCCTTGTGAGGCCTCAGGGACCCGAGACGTCTGAGGAGGAGCTTGGATAGAGAAGGACACAGGTTCTTTGTTTGGGACCGAACCCGGGTTCCACCCCATGGAATATCCTACCGTCTGAGGTGGAGTCACCTCAGGGACCATGCCCATCTCAGAGGGGGCCTCCATGTGGCCATCCCTCCACCCGAGATATCACATATCTGATTCGAGGTTCTTTTTTCACCTAATGTCAGCGAACCGGCATCCGTCAAGGAAGAGAGCGGGGCACGTACAGTGACCCCCTGTATATTCTTAGAGGACGAGTGCTGGATGTTAGGGGGGCAAGGACCGTCGGGCTCTGCCATTCCTTGCCTCTATGAGGGAGTTGGCTCTATCTATCGACGCGTTCCAACCTAGAGCGGTCAATTTTCAGCCATTTTCAGTTTTCTTTCCAGTCCCTTGTGAAAGAAAAAGAGGTACTACCGCTAGAAAGAGAAAGGCACATAAGGGCGTCTCCAGAGAAGGGGGTGAAGAGGAGTCCTCTACACCCGTAGGCCTGGGAGAGGAGTAAGCCTCCTCTCCGGTAGAAGAAATTTGGAGGGTCTCCTGAGAAAAAACAAATGGGGGGACCTCCATATTTTCAGTGGAGCTATCCGAAGGCGGCTCCGGTGATGGTCGAGGGAAAAGTAGAGGTGGAGTATTAGTTTTTTTTATTTAAATCATCATTAGGCATGTTGAACCTGTAATTGTCACGGGACGCAAACGCCAATCACCCCACGCAGTAGCCTGCTCTGCGAGCTATGAACACGGGACCGGCAGAATCAGCTGCCGTTATTTGAGGACACTCTTCCCGCCTAGTGACCCGGCAGCCCATTAGCATGGCAAGTCCACCTTGGGTACAGCGTAAAATTGATAGACAGACAAAGGAGGAAAAAAGGGTAAGTGAGGAAGATATGGATGGGGATGAAGCAGTTTGTTAAACACCCAGTGCCCCAGGTTGGAACTCAGGGGTGAGGGCACCTCGTCCCCTCCCCCATCAGCCCCGATCCGGGATGGGTGGGTGAGAGGAAGGTGGTCTACGTCTACCCTGTGAAATTAAAGGCCGACCGGTGAAAGTTTTAGGAAAGGTTGTAGAGAAAGTGAGGAAGTATGGTGGAAAGACAGATGTCCGAAAGGAGAATGACCTAAGCTAGGGCGGGACGGGGCACTGAGTCCCGTCAGCAGGGCGGCCAGGATAGTAAATCGCCGCGCCCCTTACGGGCGAGAAAGAGTAAAGGAAAGAGAAAGTAAGAGAGAGACAGAGGTAGAAGAAGAGAAAGAGAGGAAGATAGAGAGTACAAGACATAAATAGAGAAAGGAAGATAGATAGAGGAAAACAGAGATATGAAGAGAGCGATAAACGAGTAATAAAGAGGAAGAAAGCGAAAGCGAGAGGAAGACAAAGAAAAAGATACAACAGAAGAGAAAGAGGAAGATAGAGCGAGAAAAGGAGAGTACGAGAGATAGAAAGAGACTGAGGGAGACAGAGGTAACAAGGAGTAACAAGGAAAGAATGTACCCTAGAAGACCTTACGGTCCATTCAATGAGGGTACCTTTGGACTAGCAGTCGAGCGGGCACATCTCTGCTCAAATGCTTTACGTCCTTTCACGGCCATCTTTCAAGACCCTGTCTAGTCTTAACTTGAACTGGTCAACAGATTTACTGTTGACAACTTCCAATGGAAGTGCGTTCCAACTACTGCAGATACTGTACGAGAAACAATTTCCTCGCGAGAGGAAAATAAAGAGAGAGATGAAGAAAGAGAGAAATAGGAAGAATGATTAAGGGGAATAATGCGAGATGAAGAGAGAGAGTAAGAGATATATGAGGAGATGAGAATAAGAGAGGTATAGATACAGAAAAAGATGAAAATATACATAGAATGAGTGGAAGAGAGAGAGAGGGAGAGAGAGAGAGAGAGAAGAAAAGAGTGAGGGAAATAGAGTGAGGAAGAGAGAGAGGAACAGAGAGATAGACAGTAAGAAAGAGATAGAAGGGAGCAGAGAAAGAGGAAGAGTGAGATGAAAAGAAAGAGAAGGAGAGAGAGGGGAATAGAGAGAGACGAAGATAGAGAGGGGTTGAGAGAGACGAAGATAGAGAGGAGCAAAAGAGAAAGAGATAGATAAAGAGAGAGAGAAGGAGAGAAATAGGAAGAGAGCGATAGGGAAAAATAAAAGAGAAAGAGAGAGAGAGTGGGGAAAGAGGAAGCGCGAGCTAGGAAGAGAGAGACGGGGAATAGACATAGATGAGAGATAGAGAAAAAGATAGCGAGAGGGGAAAATGAAGAGAGATAGAGAGAGGAACAGAGAGGAAGCGCCTAAGAGGAGGAAAGAGAGATATGAGAGATAGAGAGGAAGAGAACGATAGAGAGAGGGAGATAACGAGAGAGAGAAAGAGAGAGAAGAATAGAGAGAGAGAGATAGAGAGAAAGAGAGAGTTACAAGGAGTTACAAGGAAAGAAAGTACCCTAGGAGACCTTACGGTCCATTCAAAGAGGGTACCTTTAGACTAGCAATCGAGCGAGCACATGGCTGCTCAATTGTTTTGCGTCCCTAAACGGCCACTTTTCAAGACTTTGTCTAGTCTTGACTTGAACTGGTCAACAGATTCACTGTTGGCAACTTCCACTGGAAGTGCGTTCCACTTACCGCAGATACTGTAGGTGAAAAAATTTCCAAGCACATTGCGGTTGTAACGCTTCAGTTCAAGTTTGAAGCCGTGATTGCGCGTTCTGTTCTCACTCAGTGTGAGAATATCCCGGTAGTCAACATTGTCGAACCCTCGAAGTATTTTGAAGACTTCGATGAGCTGACCACGCAGTCTACGGGTTTCCAGCGAGAACAGATCTAATTCCCTTAGTCTATCCTCATAACTTTTATGTCGGATAGAGGGAATCAGCTTGGTTGCCCTGGCTTGTACACATTCCAATCTCGCGATGTCCTTTCAAAATGAAGGACTCCAAAATTGTACGGCATACTCCAGGTGCGGTCGGAAAGTGACGCCCCCTTGTCGCGGGAAGAGAGCTTGTGCGTACCCTTGACCTTTCGAGCTATGTCGGCGGGGGTACATATCCTCTGGTACCCCTGGCAGGGTTTCCCTTGTCGATTTTGTCGGAAATTAGGTTCCAGACTAAGTGCGTCTTTCTTTATCCTACTCTATTCTTCCTCTTTTTTTTACATTAATCATATTTCTTCTACTTATACAAAAATAAAAAAGCAACAAAAAAACCCCTATTCCTATCATGTCACTCTTACCCTTTTTTCATCTATCTACATATAAGGACCTGGTAGCTACCTCATGCTTCAGAAGAGAGGCTTTGGAACCTCTATAAACAACGCCAATCGACGCTCACTGGTTGCGAGAGACTAAGACTTGAGGGGTCTTAGGCGCTGGAGCACGATGAATGGGATGAGGGTAGTGCCAGGTTAACCCCTTCCCTGGCGCGTAATTATTGACCGTTCCCAGTGCATGTTGACGGGTGCTTATAGTAGCATTGGTCCGAGGTGACGGCCTTTTGTTCCCATGTTGGTTGCCAGGCCAATAAAAAGCCTTGGGTCGAGTCCCTTGGTGTGGCGGGATATCCATTGGACGCTACTCCGAGATCCTGGCCGTTGTGAATGGAACTAGTAGGAGTTTAGTCAGGGGCGTGCTTTGTTGTTGTTCACCTGGTGACGAATCGATGGCCCCTTCGGGGACCGTCTGTGCTGCTTGGTTGGGAACCACGGCACGCCGAGGCTTGACGACTCGGTCGGACGAACAGCAGCACATGGAGCATGCCTTCTGAAAGATCTGAAACGTCTCCGATCGATAGGCGGGAGCGATTCACGCGGGGAGAACTCACCAACCCCCTTTTTCTATTGATTGGTCACAAAGTTTGAAAGAGAGAAAATGTTCAAAATGACAGGGAAAAAAGGCCCAGCTGCACTCAAATATACATGTGCGATATGCCAGAAGGATAAGTGGTGCGTGGACTTCCCGGAAGGATGTTTTTCGAAATGCCACCCGGGAAGTATATGCACCGACTGCATCATTAAAGGAGAGGTCCGAGAGGCAGTGGCATACTGCAACGAACTCAAGGATCTCTTCACAACCTCTGAAGAAAAATCTAGGGCACTGGAAAGTAAAATACAGACCCTAGAAACGCAGCACGCGCTTCAGATTCGGCGTCTCGAGAAAAAATCCTAGAGCTAGCCTCTAAACTAGAGGCCCAGTCGGCTCAAGCTCGAGACGAAAGTCCCACTGACTTGGGTTGTTCCGCCGATGTGACTCCAGCCCAAGGAGGTGAAACTACATTGGCAGTCCCACTTCTGCCATGCGGAGCCAATGAAAAGAAGAAAAAGAAAAAGAAGAAAAAGGACCTTAATGCTGCTCACCCCAGTGTAGAGGATTCGAGCGTTACTGCTGCGCAAGGGAAAGTGAAAAGAGAAGAAGAGAAACGGAAGAGGAGAAAACACATGAAGACAAGAAAAATAAGATGAAGAAGAAAAAAGAAAAATGTAGAGATACAAGAGGAAAGCGGCAAGTCGCTTCCGAGAGGAAAGAATAAGTCGCCTGCTGACAAATGTGCAAGAGTCACCCTCATTGGGGATTTTCAAGAACGGGGCCTGCAGTCCCTGCTAGCCGCCCGCCTTCGCACTAGTGTGAAGGTAAGCTGCCTGACAGGATGTGGTAACCACCACATCAGAGTAGAGGCTGAGAAATCACACATTTCTGAGAGCTCAGTCGTTGCTCTGATGGTCAGTGGAAACGACCTCTACCTGAGAGGAGGTAGGGCAGGCCCTACATTTAAAATCCTCCACACGGTCATGGGTGCCCTGGACGACTGTGCGCTGAAAACCCGCAAGCGTGTTGTAGTCGGGATGCTCCCGAGGAGAGGTCCAACACGGACCGCTCACTCGATGAATATCTCCTTAAACCGGCGCCTGGCAGATTTGTGTACGGCATAGGGGGTCTTTTTGTGGACCCGTACCGCACCTTTTATGGTAGAAATGATCTCTACCAAAGGGATGGGGTACATCTTTCCTTTAAAGGAAAGGCCTTTCTGTCGAACATGATCCAGGATGTCGTAGAGAGGACCGAAAGGAGTATCCGACCCAGAGTGAGGGCGGACGTACGCCAGTGCACCCGTGTCACTCCAGGAACGACCTTCTCAGAGGTCACAAAAAGGGGGTGCCTCGCCAACAAACAAGCCGGGAAACGGAAGAGCGTAGGGAGTCCTACAGTCGGGGACTCCCTGAAAGTTCTTCTGTTGAATGCGAGGTCAATCAGAAACAAGTTTCCTGAGCTCCGTGGCCTCGTAGCGACGGAAGAACCCGAAATGGTAGCCATAACAGAATCGTGGATAAAAACCTCAAACCGAGACTTTGAAGGCGAATTCACGGTTCCTGGCTACCAACTCTTCCACAAAGATAGGCCAGACAGAGAGGGTGGCTGTGTAATGTTGTATGTCAAGGATACAATCAAATCTACGAACTCCAACATTATATCCGATCACGAGCTCCTAGGCGTTGACCTAGAGATAGGTCCTGTCAGATACAGGGTCCTGGTACTTTACAAACCCCCTTCCCAACCCGTTGAGAAGGACAGGGAACTATACCAGCTGCTGGGTGAGCTTGTTCAAGGCAGAGTGTGCATCGTTATGGGCGACTTCAACAGACAAGTTGACTGGGAAACCAGAGCAGCCTGTGGCGAGAGCGCGCTACTCCTGGAGTTCGCCCTCAACGAGTTCCTCACTCAATGGGTCAGAGAACCGACGAGAGAAGACAATATCCTCAACTTGGTCTTCACCTCTGAGGATGATATCGTTGAGGATGTCTCTGTAGGCGAATAGCTCGGTGGCAGTGTTCACCAGCCAGTTAAATTTACCGTCAAGATCCCGAAGGTAAGGTCTGTTGTCAGTCAATCAAGGAAACTTGACTTGAGAAGAGCAGACTTTGCAAGCCTTCGTGCTGGGCTGACTGATGTAAGGCTAGCGGTATGCGAAGAGGTTGAGGATTCGTGGAACAATTTCAAAAATAAATTCATGAGCCTTCAATCAAGTTGCATCCCTCTGAAATGCCTCCGTCGGTCTTCTGTTCAACCAAAGTGGTTTTGATCGAGAAATCGGCCAACTGCTTAGGGAGAAGAGAAATGCGTACCGGCGATCGAAGATCTCGGGTGCCTTTGACGAGTACCGGAGGCTAGCCAGGAGAGTGAAGTCCAGCATAGGGGCGGCTAAGCGTACTGATGAACTCCGAGTGGCGAGACTCTGCAAGAAAAATCCCAAGGAGTTCTTTGGCTATGTAAACAGCCGTAAATCAATCCATCGTAGGATTGGGCCCTTGGTGGACGAGGGTGCATTAACTCAGTCAGATGCAAAAAATGCTAACCTTCTCAATGACTACTTCTTCTCAGTGTTTTCTAAAGAGT
>OZ018318.1:144282981-144432981 GCA_963969495.1 Ceratothoa steindachneri
TAGCAGGTTTGACTCTAAATACGACGTCACTTTGTCCACCATGATGCTTTCCATGAGTTTACCGACTATCGAAGTCAGACTGATAGGTCGGTAGTTCGACGGTTGGTTACGGTCTTCTTTCTTGAAGATAGGAGTCACCTCCGCCTCTCTAGGAACGCATCCGGTCCGGATTGACATGTTAAAGATAGCGCACAGATGTCGTGATACTTCATCGCACACTTCCTTCAACACTTTAGGTAGAAACCCGTCCGGTCGAGGGTACTTATTCGTCTTTAGGTCAGCGATCTTTTTCTTTATTTCTCCTTCGGTGAAGTCCATTGCCTCCAGCTTTTCCCCCGAGTAGGAATCCGTTGGCTGGGGAATGGGACCACACTCTTCAGTAAACACTGAAGAGAAGTAGTCGTTGAGGAGGTTGGCATTTTCTGCATCTGAATGCTTTAATGTCCCCTCCTCGTTCCTCAAAGGGCCAATCGTTCGACGGATTGGTTTATGGCTGTTCACATATCCAAAAAACTCCTTGGGATTCTCTTTACAGAGTCTCGCCACTCGGAGTTCCTCAGACCGCTTAGCCGCCCTTATGCTGGACTTCACTCTCCTGACTAGCCTCCGGTATTCGTCAAAGTCACCCGAGATCTTCGATTGCCGGTACACATTTCTCTTCTCCCTAAGCAGTTGGCCGATTTCTCGATTAAACCACTCTGGTTGAACAGAAGACCGACGGGGGCATTTCAGAGGGATAAAACGCGATTGAAGACTCATGAATGTGGTTTTGAAACTGTTCCAAGAGTCTTCAACAGCATCGCACTCCTCTAGCCTCGCGTCAGTCAGTCCCGCGCGTAGACCTGCAAAGTCTGCTCTTCTTAAATCCAGTTTCCTTGATTTACTAGTTGCAGGCTCTGCCTTGGGGACTTTGACTACAAATCTAATTAGTCGGTGGTCACTGCCACCGAGCTCTTCGCCTACAGAGAGGTCCTCAACGATGTCATCCTCAGAGGTGAAAACCAAGTCGAGGATATTGTCTCCTCTCGTTGGCTCTCTCACCCATTGAGTGAGGAACTCGTTGTTCGTGAACTCCAGGAGTAGTGCGTTCTCGCCACAGGGTTCTCTGGTTTCCCAGTCAACTTGTGTGTTGAAATCACCCATGACGATACACACTCTGTCTTTCACAAGTTCTCCTAGTAGCTGGTACAGATCTCTGTCCTTTTCAACGAGTTGGGCAGGAGGTCTATAAAGCACCAGGGTCCTGTATTTGGCAGGACCTATCTCTAGGTCAACACCTAGTAGTTCATGGTCGGATACGATGTTGCAATCCGTCAAGTTGAGAGTATCCTTGACATACAACATCACACCGCCACCCTCTCTGTCTGGCCTATCTTTCAAGAAGAGCTGGTAACCGGGAATCGTGAATTCACCTTCAAAATCTCGGCTTGAGGTTTTTATCCACGACTCCGTTATGGCCACCATCTCAGGTTCTTCTGTTGCTACGAGGCCACGAAGTTCTAGAAACTTGTTTCTGATAGACCTCGCATTAAACAGAAGAACTTTTAGGGAGTCCCCGACTGTAGGACTCCCTACGCTCTTCCGTTTCCCGCTTTCTTTCTCTGTGGCGGGATAACTCCACTCTTTGTGACTTCAGAAAAGGTCGTTCCTGGAGTAACACGGGTGTACTGGCGTACGTCCTCCTTTACTCGGGTTCTGACACTTCTTTGGGTCCGCTCCACAACATCCTGGATCATGTTTGCGAGTGCAGCTTTCCCTTTAAAGGAAAGATGCACTCCGTCCCTTTTGTACAGAGAGAGAGAGAGAGAGAGAGAGAGAGAGAGAGAGAGAGAAGAGTGAAAGAGGAAAAAAAGAGACAGTTGAAGAGCCAGAGGGAAAGAGAGGGAATAAGAATGATAGAGGGAAGAGATATAAAGAGTCAGAGAGAGAGAGTAACAAGGAGTAACAAGGAACATAAGTACCCTAGAAGACCTTACGAAACCTATTCTACTGACACTCGCCGTGGCATGCATTTAGTACAAATTGGCTTATTTTTGTAACAATTGCGAAACAACGGTTCTTATGTTTTTGCTTGAATATTATTGCCACTTCGGAACTCTAATTAATATTTCTCAGCTTCTATATCGTAAATAATTTAGTATCATCGTCGGGAATATGTAGTTCTTGAATCGGTGCAATGAATCTCTTCCGTCCCCCAAGGCTTGTGACGTCATACAAACAGGGCCAGCAGCAGCAAATAATAGCTCGATGGCTCGGAAAATTCTACTTACAACTGGTAATATGTCTAAAATTCGTGATTTCCGTCGAACAGTAGTCGTTAATCTGTAGACTATCCATATTTTAAAAAATATTTTTAATATTATAATATATATCTTTAAAAAGGTTAATATATAAAAATAATATGAAAAATTCATAAAATTTAAGAATTATTGATCAAAAAGAAAATCTATATATTTTCTGTTAACACTGTTTATCAAAGATGCACTTGTGCTCTAGTTGCACGAGACAGAAAGTACCCCTGATGCAAAAGCTATTCATCTATTTCACACCTGAATTATATTCGACCACCCTAGGTAGACCTATGGTCAGATTGGAGAAGAGATCTGTAATTAGTTCTGGATAACTATAACATTATTCCACTAATTAATTAAAATTTTTGGTAATTCTGAAGATCCATACCCCGTGAGCTTTCCCGCTCGCATTCCCATAATTATTCCCCCCTCCCCAACATGTTTTCACCCAACTGTGTGATTAACTTGTTTTATGGGGGTGCTATGCCCCCCCCCCCCCTATATAGCAACCCGTAGTACGGTTCACGGGGTATGGATCTTTAGGTTTACCAAATTTTTCTTTATATATTAATAGTAATTAAGGATTGCTGCACTTACTTTATAAATAGGAGGATATACAGACCTACTGGTCACCAGTATATAATCCTAATTTTTATAATGTTCTGATGTTTACAGAGGTGAATGCTTTAACTACATCATGTCAGCGCCTTTAATCGTTTTGCGAATTATAATAGGGGTTGGGTATGATGTCAGAAATGACATGGGTGAACGATAATATTTACACAAAATAATTATTTCCGGCCGGGCCGCTTGTCTACATGTTTACCTTACCTTCTTTGGTAAATATGTAGATTAGCGGCCCGGCTGGAAAAAAATTTGTGTGTAAATATTATCGTTCACTCCTGTCGGAATATTCATGCGCGTTTGTGTCCTTTTCAAATTATTATTCTATAAACAATTAGGATTATATACTGGGGGGCTGTGTCCCCTAGACCCCCCCACCAATTTAATGAAACTCAGGATCATCATAGTGTAGTCCCCCCATTGTGTTTACCCCCACACGAGCCGTCAACTTAAATGTACTCCAAAAATGTGAAACATTTTGGAGCACGGACGAAATAGTACGTCCCATCATTCGCGCCGATAATCTACATATTTACCCCTTCTTTTATATATTTAAATCTAATTAGCTAGCTCATTTTAAGGAACTACTTATTTTTTTAGCCAATTGCGTATCATAGAGATGTTTTATATGTAGTTTCAAAATTGTATCGGTTGGCGAAAGTGTGTCCATCATTTATTTCTGAATTATTAACTCTAGTTTCTGATAGAAAAGAATTTGTAACCTTTTTGGACATTCATAATTTAGTTAACATTAAAAGCGATTGCAAGATTTGTGGCTGGGCATTAGATATGGTAAATATGTAGATTAGTGACTCGAACGGTGGGACGTACTATTCCAACCGTAGTTCAATCCCTACATACGGAAGAAAAAATGAATAGTTTGATGCCTATGTTGCAAGCTATATTTTGAATAGGACTCAAACAGCGTGTTTCGTTTGTTTTTTTTCGGGCAATTTTGTAAAAAAAATGGCCTGCGTAAACAGCATTTTCCGTTTGTTTATTTTCAGGCATTTTTTTCTACAAAAAAATGCACCAGGTAAATATTTTCGGTCACCCTTACTGGAATAGTCATGCGCATTTGAGTCGTCTGTCATCAGACAGCACCCCCATTATAATTTGCACAATGATTAAAGGTGCTAACATGATGTAGTTAAATCATTCACCTCTGTAAAGTTAGTCTATAAACAATTTGGGTTATATATTGGGTGCTGTGCCCCCCAAACCCCCTCAGTTTAATGAAACTCAGGATCATCGTAGTGTGGTCCCACCCCCCCGCCCATTGTGTTTATCCCCACACAAGCCATCCCCTTAAATGTACTCCAAAAATGTGAAACATTTTGGAACACGGACGAAATAGTACATCCCATCGTTCGAGTCGCTAATCTACATATTTACCAAAGGCTATGCTATATTATCAGTGTCTCGTATTAATAAGAGAATCAAGAAAGACAACTCTCCAAGACAATTCATTAAAGTTGACTTTTCTGTTAAAAATAAACCAACATTAATTAAAATATTGTACATTAACTTCTTTGTAAATGATTACATTCCACAACCAATACAATGTTTTAAATGCCAGAAATTTAGACATATTCTAAATTCCTGTAGATCAAAGTAAAAATGCCTCATGTAGCAATAACCACTCAGCTAAAGACTGCCCAAGAGAAACTTTGAAAGTGCAAATTACAATTTAAATCATGTTTCAACCTTTAAAGGAGCTGCCAAGTGTAGGCCTACAGGAGCTGCCAAGTGTAGGCCATGAATGGTCTTTTGCAGTCTCCTTCTTTTCTTATGTTCTGTTCTTATGTTAAGAGTATACAGGGAAGCCAGGAGAATTAAAACAATAACAAAAAGATCAAATATTAGTTATGAGATAGCAAAAATGCAAATAAAACAAAATAATAGTATAAATTATCATCTTCCTACTAGTGCTAAAGTAACTGTCATGGATATACAAACTTCCCAAGAGGTAAGTCACTCAAGCCATGCATCCATCTTAAAATCCAACCTACAAAGCCAAGCTATAAATAATATAATCACTGACAAGTCAATTAACCCCCAAACCTTAATTAATAAGAACCACAAATCAATTGCTCATGACAGGACAATTAATCCTAACCCTCACATTAATTTAAATGTGTCCCTTATTGACCTGCCCCAAACCAGTAACTATCAAAATACTGCAAATGATACTACTATTTACAACTTTCTTCTGATTGCTTTGCTCAAAAGACTATTGGGACAGGATGAATTTGAAGAAGCAAAAAATGCAACAAGAAGCTATATATTCTCAATCTATTAATCTAACACCTAATAAAGAAACCCAACCAATACTAGGTGAAAAAGGAAATAAAAAACGGAAAACACCTATTAATGTTGATAATCAGGATAAAAGTGCCAAACAAGACACAAGTAACCCACTCTCTAAAGAAAATAAACTTAACTTTACTATACCTCCTAAAAATGCAGGTGTTGATAAAAAAGACAAAAATCTTCTGTTGTTGAAGCAAATGATGCCAGTAATCCTCAAGGTAAAAAACCCTTTAAATTCTGAACCTGAAATAAATAGAAAACTTAATAAAAATAATAATTCAAATTGGTGACACTTCAGTTTCGGGGCGCACGGTAGGTGGCGCTGTTTATAGGCTACAATATATGTCTTATGATGTCAGGTGGTAGCGTCGGATGTGAACAATTACAGCATTATATTTTTTTTGTATATACTGGGGGCACTGGGCCCCCAGACCTCCCCCAATTGATTAAAACAGGATCATTGTAAGGTAGTCCCCGCGCAGTCCCCTTGAATTTACTGTTTTTTCCCCCCCCCAACAGCTTTTTACTGGCAGAAAAACCTAACCTAAGGACAAATAATACTTACTTTTATAGGTTTATTGATTAGTTTATGCGCTTCTAAATAATCTAAAAGTTTTTCGCAGTCATGCAAAATAAACCCAAATTTGAATAATGAAGAAGCACAACTAGAGCATGAAAAAGTCATAACGAAAGAGAAACAAATGCTAAGTGGGTTCTATTTATAGCTACGACATTGCCAGTAAGAAGCTGTTATCGTTCACTGAAAAACAAAAAATATGAAAACAAAAAAAGACAATAAAAGACATCAAAAAACCTTACCTAACTTAGAAAAAACTATAAATGAGCAGAGGCGCAAATATTTAGTAAATAATACAGACTAAAAGTTACAAATCCCCAAAACAACAAAAAAATATAACGCCGAGATTGGTCACATCTCAAGCTACCGTCTGATGTCATAAGAGATATGCTTTAGCCCAAAATTGTAGCCTGCTAACAGCGCCACCTACCGTGCGCCCCAAATCTGAAGTATTACCTTCAAATTTAACTAAATCTTCTAATAAAAGACCTAACATAACATAATTTCATGGATGACAAAAGCCACAAGGGCCTATCAAAGGTCATCCGCATCCGTCAAAACCCACCCACAAAAAGTACCATCACCAGGGAAAGACAAAATCAAAGTCCCCCACAATATAATATAACAGATAACAAAAGCCACAAGGGCTCATCATTGGTCATCCGAGTCAAACAGCCTCTTTTTTAAGGCACCCAAACTCCCAGGAAAACTACTAATGAAACTGAATCTATGAATAAAAAAGTAAAATAAAATGGATAATAAAACGAATAACATAAAAATTCTACAATGGAACTGCCAGAGCCTATTCTCCCACTTATCAGAATTCAAAGTTTATTTATATGGTAATAAACCCCACTTGTGTTATATATGTAAGACACGGTTGGGTACCGAATCAAATGTTAATTTCATTAACATAACATAATTTCACGGATGACAAAAGCCACAAGGGCCTATCAAAGGTCATCCGTATCCATCAAATCCCACCCACATAATGCATCCATAGGATTTTGTCAGATCATGCATCTACAATATACAATTTAA
Source organism: Ceratothoa steindachneri (assembly GCA_963969495.1). Classification (NCBI taxonomy): domain Eukaryota; kingdom Metazoa; phylum Arthropoda; class Malacostraca; order Isopoda; family Cymothoidae; genus Ceratothoa; species Ceratothoa steindachneri. The sequence continues at coordinate 144,289,828 of OZ018318.1, forward strand.
CAATCCATAGGAATGTCCAACCATGCATCTACAATATATAATTTAAAGCCTCCATAGGAGTCTGTCAAAAACAAAATCAAAGTCCCATAAAATATACAATAAAAAGAAACTGCATCCACAGGAATGAGTCAAGAAACATATCCACACACCGAAAAGTAAGAAATTAACCCTCCATCCCCATATAATCATTCAATCTGCGCTTGAAAACATTCAAGTTTGGGCTGTCTACAGTCTCAGGTGGCAAACTATTCCAATAATCCACCACGCTGTAGTGAAAAAATATTTTCTAACATCCAGTCTGCACCTCTGTTTTTTAATCTTTAAGTGGTGACCTCTAGTTCTATTACTACCTTCTAACTCAAATAACTTGCTGAAATCCAATTTATCCATCCCAGAAAAGATTTTAAAAAGCTCAATCATATCTTCCCTCACACACCTTCTTTCAAATGAAAACATATTTAATACCCTCAGTCTATCTTCATATTCAAGGTGCTTCAGGGATGGTATTATTTTTGTTGCCCTCCTTTGTACTGACTCTAATAAGTTTATATTATGTCTAAAATGTGGTGACCATGCCTGTATACAGTACTCTAAATGTGGCCTGACATAAGAGTTGTAACCTAGCACCCTATTTGCTCTATTTTTTGCCTCAATACACTACTTTGAAAATTTCAGTGACCTATCTACTACTACTCCTAAGTCCTCATCTTTCAACTGAATTAAGCCAATACCCATCCATCTCATAGCTAAATTCCCTATTATCTCTCCCCATGTTAATAACTTTGCATTTATTAAGGTTAAAAGTCATTTGCCATTTCTGAGCCCAAGTTAACAACTTATTTAAGTCACCCTGCACTTTAAAGCTACCCTCAACCTCTTTGACTACAGCTGCCAATTTAGTGTCATCAGCAAAAATTGACACTTTGCTATTCACACCTTGTCCAAGATCATTTACATAGATTATAAATAATAAAGGGCCTAAAACTGATCCCTGAGGTACGCCACTAATAACATTCTTCCACTCTCACCTTACTCCATTCAGTAGCGGCCAATTGTAGGCCATGAATGGTCTTTTCTTATGTTTCCTATTTTTCAGCCATTCAGTTATCCAACCTCCTCGTTGTTGCAACGTGCTGGGGCTGACAGCTCCACCTGAAATTACTTTGGGTGGAAATTGATGTTTTGTTGAAATCCACAATGGGTGGAGCATCAATCCCAAGGTAGTGTTTTCCTCTCCGTCCATGACTGGCAGGGGCAGTAGCAAAGATACTAGCAGGGGCAGCAGCAGAGGTACTAGCAGGGGCAGCAGCAGAGGTACTAGCAGGGGCAGCAGCAGAGGTACTGGCAGGGGCAGGACTTTTTCTTGGTGTGGATGTGAAAATCTTCCTTTTTCTTTTCTTTGGAGGAGCATCATCCCCCTCAAACTCATCACTACTTCATGGTTTAATCACAGGCACATACTCTTCATCATCGTCACTATCGTATAGTTCGTCTATTTCTAGGTTGTCACTGAATTCACTTTCATTATCAATATGTGACTCAACATCATCAACACCTTCATTATCACTACTATCTTGCAATGATAGGCCTGATCTGTTTATTATGTCCGAAAGTCATCTTTACTGAGCCACTTGCCTCAACCAGCCATAATTTTGTTATTCCTGAAATAAATAACTTAATACCTGTAAAGAAACACACATAAGATTTCACAAAATAGTACGGTCACCACAATGTAGGGAGTATATCACCCTGGTAAAAATTCTCGGTTACCATAACGTCGGGTGAATTTCTCCCCAAATCACAAACTTTTCCCTGTGATGGAAAATTACAAACCCCGAGTGAGAGCGCACACTCACCCTTCAAGATGTCACACAAAGCACTGAAGGTACTGAGGGGCGGAGTGTGCTCCTGCGCTTACATGGCTATGAATCACGTGACCACACCATGTGCTCGGGTGAAAATCTTTGCACGATGTGGTTCCAGTGTTAAGGCTGCTATGTTTTTTCTGGGTCCTTTTGTGACATGTATACTTGTTTTAGTAACTTGATGTAACTTTCTTGGCCCATACTAATCCCACCATCCTTTGAACTCTTAGAACTCTTTAGAGTCAGTTGATCCAATCAGGAAACTTTTTTAATCTTTCAATTACTTGGTTTTCAAACTGGTCAGTACCACCCCAACAAAAGTCATCCACATGAATACAGACAATGCCTTCCAAATTGTGCTTCGTGTGTGAGTTGTGGAATATTGGTTATTATGGGATATTCGTTAAGAATCCTAAAGCTTGAGCAGACTGACTAAAGGAAAGGTAATTATAGTTTCTCCCATTTATTATCGTTACAATTTGTGTATAGCGTGGGCAGGTAACATAATATTAACAAACTGGTAACAGAGCATGGTTCCAGGCATGTCTTCTGTAATTAGAAATCCTCCGCTGTTGAATGATCTCAAGAAATATGAACAATGGAAGGAAGATATGTTAATGTGGACAGAGTTAACAGATATAGACAAAAAGAAGCAGGCACTAGCTATACATCTCACATTAACTGGTCAACCCAGGGAAGTAGCTAATAAACTATCAATGGAGGATAAGAAGAAAGAGAATGGAGTTGAACTTCTGCTGAATAAATTCATGGCATATCAGAATTTTGAATGTATGAGGAAGGATTTTTCATTTTGTGATTTCATGAGGAAATTTGACATGAAATACTACAAAATGACTGAGAAGGGTATGGTATTGCTGGATGAGGTGTTAGCCTTCCATTTAGTGAAGAACTGTAAGTTAACTGATATACAAAGGGAAGAGGTTATGGCTTCAACAAAACCCCTATCATTTAAGGAAGTTCGGTCAACTTTAAAATGTATGTTTGAATCTAGCAGTGGATCCAGTAGTGAGGTGACTCAGGGGGTTAAGGTGAAAACTGAACCTGTATATATGATGAAAGTCGATAGTAAGGAGGACTTGAGTATAAAAGCAATTTGGAACAATAACTAAAAGAAATAAGCTACAAAATGGAGGAAACCTCTGTACCTTCCAAAGATAGTAATGTAGAGGAAGACGTAATGTGGACAGGAACTTATGAAGTATGTTTTGCACAGCTATGGCAAGAATGATGCAAAGGAAAAAGCTTCTCAAACTGGTGAAAGAAGCCGGTATCAAAGACACAGATTTAGAAGGTGAGATAGGGAAGGTTGGAGAGTCAGGTGACACATGTAGCAAATTCCAAAGGACACTACCTAGACCGATAGTTAGCATGCCATTGGCGAGGAACTTCAATGACATTGTAAGTATGGATCTGAAGGTATGGAAGGATAAGTATTTCCTTGTAATGTATGTTTGAATCTAGCAGTGGATCCATCGCAACCTACACGATTATGCTACGCATTATTTGCGATCTTCGTCACTATACAATCTAATATTTTTATACGCCTTTGAATGAATATATATATATATATATATATATATATATATATATATATATTGATATATCTTAACAAATGACCCCATACCAAGTAGTAGTTACCACCATGAGATAACTACAGGGGGGGGAGGGGCTTTAAATACAGGATGACTGGTAGTCTTCCCCCCAATTACCTTCAGGCAGTGGCCAAATTCTAACACAAATAAGTCCTCGAAGGCGACAGCACCTTCAGCGCATTGTCCGGCCAACAGCGCCCGGGGTTCTGCCTCAGGGAAGCGTACGGCCATTCCCGTGAGGGTCTTCTCTTTGAAAAGGGGCCCCGCATCTCCTCCGAGCTAGGCTTAGAGGGCATATTCCTTCAATGGAATTGCCACAGACTCTGGGCCAACTGGGAAGAGCTGCGGAGGCTCGTCTCCCCCCGTTCCCCGTTAGCTATCTTTTTTGCAGGAGACCATGCTGTGCACATGCCCCCTGCCTACTCTCCCTGGGTATAAGGGTTTTGCGACCCCACTACCACGAGATAGGGGCCGGACAGGAGTATGTGCGATTTACACCCGGCATGATGTCTCCGTTCTTCTCTTCACTTTAGATACCTCCTTTCAGGCAGTAGCTGTGCAGCTGCACCTTGATAGGAGGTATACTGTTATTTACGCGTACATTCCACCCTTCCGCCGACTTCAACGCAGGGTACTTCCGCGCCGCATCGTGGCACGGTTCCTGAGGCTCCTTATCTTGCGCTGCCCCGTAAGGGGCGCGGCGATTTGCCATCCTGGCCGCCGTGCTGATGGGATCCAGCGCTCCGTCTGGCCCCAGCTTAGCCTCTCTTCCTTCCTTCAGATAGCCCGATTTCTCCCCTACCTCGTCGCTTTTCATACCTCTCCCACAACTTTCTCTGGTCAGCCTCTAATTTCACAGGGTAGATGCTGACCTTCTTCTCAAGCTAACCACCCCGGATCAGGGCTGAGGGGGGAGGGGACTGCCAGGCCACCAGGCGGGAGGGGTGGTCCCGAATGACGGCGCCTGGCTCTGCTGGGCTTGTAAGCACCTCTCGCAGTGCGGGCAACTGCGAGAGGTGATGAGCTATTGCGTCCCGTATTAAAAAGAGGGTCACCATGCCCATGTAGGTAAAAAAAATATAAAAAATACCCCCAACTTCCCCTATAACAGTGACGGAGCTGCCCTCGGGCAGCTCCAGCAAAAAAATGGAGGTCTATCCCCCCCTGTGCTAGCGCAGGGGACCCTCCATATCTCTTCAACCGGAGAGGAGGCTTACTCCTCTCCTACACCTACGAGTTAAGGGGACTCCCCCTCACCACCTTCTCTGGAGGTGCTTACGGGCACCTCCCTTTTACCAGCGGCAGTCCCCTCTTTTCTTTCCAAGGGGACTGCCACCAAAGCCAGCAGGCAGCCCTTAGCTAGCCGCTCCACATCAAAGCGGCTCGGTAGGGCAAACCCCCTTAGGGGGGAGAGGGAAGCCAGGCCCCTTCGGTCGCTTCCCTCAAAAGACCTGCTGGCAGGGATATTAAACCTTGCCGGGGTTAAGGCTTGTGCCTCCCCACAAATGACTCTTGACGCTGCCAAGGGGACCTGCGATGTCCTGGGAGGAGATGGCCAACTGGAGGCCCCTCCTGTGATAGACATTGTCCTTGAGGAGACCCAGCCTCAGACTGTAGGGCCTTCCATAGGGGGGGGGAATCCGGGCTCGGCGCCAAGCACCGAACTCGAGTCCGCCCCTATGCAAGATCCTCCTCAAACGGCTGAGGGCTCCGAGGTAATACAAGGAGGGGAGGGATCTCCCCCGACAGGTGCCCCCATGACAACCAGGAACTTCTCCATTTCGGAGAGGGACCTGGCTGAGGCCAGCCCATCTGGCATGGGGGCTTCTGCCGGTGGAGGTGAGAAGCGGGTTCATTCCCCGCCCTCCTCTCCAAAAAAGAAAAAGACTAGAAAGACAAAGAAGACTCGGGGCTCCTCTCCATTCGCGGGGGCTGCGGGGACGGATGGGTCTGCTACCACTTTGGTAGGTGACCAAGCCAAGATCGGCACATCCGGCCCCTCTACCCCCCCGTGTGCGGAGCCCCTGACTAAGACCAAGAGTGCACAGGGCGGAGCCTCGATGACATCGGGGCGTCTCATTCAGAGGTTACCTGGCGTTTTCGAGCCCACTGGCTTCAAACGCTTCCTCGTTATTTGCTCCACTGATGGCACCATGTTGTCCAAGGGCAACATGATCCATCAGAGGAGAGGATTAGCTAGTGCAATTGGTAGAGAGCTGAAGGTGACCCGTTTCTCGGACGGGAGCCTTCTGGCGAATGCGGCGAATCCCGCCGAGGCGGCCAAGATAAGTGCTCTTCGGACACTTCATGGCACCCCGGTGAGTGTGACGCCGCACTCTACCATGAACTTTGTGAAAGGAGTAGTTTATGCGAGGGAACTCATTGACTACTCCATTGAGGCAATCACCCTAGAGCTGGCCGACCATGGGGCGGTCAAGGTCGAACGTGTGATGAGAAAACAGGGAGGGGCCTCAAGACCCACCCCTACACTCTTCGTCACGTTCGACTGTGACAAGCTCCCTGAGTCGGTGCGTGCTGGTTGGTACCGCTACCGCGTGAAGGCATTCGTGCCACTGCCGCGGCGGTGCTATTACTGTCACTGCTTCGCTCATGTAGACGTGCAAAGTCGGGGTCACCCGAAGTCTGTGTAAATTGCTCTAAGGTCGCACACGATAAGTCCAAATCGTGTGTGGCCAGGTGTGTCAATTGCGGAGAGCCGCACCCTGCTTCTTCGAAGCAATGTGGTGCATATCTCCTTGAGAAAGAAATCCTGGCTGTTCATGCCCAGGATAGACTCTCATTCCGCGAGGCTAAGGACTTGGTCCTGGCGCGCCCGACTCTGCCTGGGACGTCATATGCCTCAGTAGTTAGAAAGGCACCCTCTGCTCCTGGCCCATCCAGGCCAACGAGCACGGTTGTTTCCGCGCCCATTCGGAGCCCTTCTGCGGGCTCTACCCAACCCGGCGCTCCCCTGGTAAAGCTGGCGGCAAAAAGGGTTCATAACCAGCCCCGGCTAAAACCAGGGCTCCCCCCTCTTTCCCCAGCGTGACCGTTTCCCGCAAGGCGAAGCGGCCACGCGCCTCCACCGAGTCGTTAGACTCACAGGAGGCAACACCCCTGAAGATGGTCGCTAGGCCATCTTCGCGGGTTCCTAAAGCTGTTCCCCGAAAGGAGGACAGCAACAAAGGAGCTTCGGCTCCTTCGCCCACGCCCCGAGGTGGAGCGAGTGGCTCGGAGACGGTGGTTCCTTGAAAAGAGGGTCCCCCGCTTCCGAAGCCGCAACGCCCGCCTAAGGTTTCGAGGCGGATGGAGGAAAAGACTCGCATGGCGAGCCCAACCTCCCCCAATAAGTCCTCGAAGGAGACAGCGCCTTCAGCGCTTTGTCCGGCCAACAGCGCCCGGGGTTCTGCCCCCGAGAAGCGTACGTCCATTCCCGTGAGGGTCTTCAATTCGAGCAGGGCCCCCGCGTCTCCGAGCTAGGCCTGGAGGGCATATTCCTTCAATGGAATTGCCGTGGACTCCGGGCCAATTGGGAGGAGCTGCGGAGGCTCGTCTCGTCCCGTTCCCCGTTAGCTATTTTTTTGCAGGAGACCATGCTAGGCGCGTGCCCCCTGCCTGCCCTCCCGGGGTATAAGGGTCTTGCGACCCCACCGCCGCGGGTTTGTCGGGATGTGTCAAAGGCGTTTGATAAGGTGTGGCAGTGGGGCATGCTTTTTTTAATCTTACGGCTGGGTCTAAGTGAAAACTTAGAAAGAACTCTCTGTGACTATGTCATGGAGAGAGCGGCGTATGTCAGTCTAGGGTGCACGGACGGACCAAAGTTTCCACTCACTGCGGGCCTCCTGCAGGGGGGTGTCTGTCCCCCACCCTTTACTCGATATACACCGCGGACGTCCCTGACCCTGTGTACCCCAATTCCCTCAATATTTAATACGCCAATGATTTCAGCCAGATAATCGTATCTCCATGGAGGAATGCGCCGTGGCAAGCTCGCATGACAGCGATGGAAATCACGAACCTTAACAACTACGAGGCTCAGTGGAAAATAAGAACAAACCAAGAGAAATTCAAGGCGGTCCCCATCGGACGCACCTCAAGGTCAGACGTGCGTGTGGGAGATACGCGATACCCCTACACCAACGAATGCAATGTACTTGGTATGAAAATCACCTCTATCGGGTACAAAAAGCACGTTGAAGAAAGAATTTCTCAAGCTTCGTCCACTGTCAGAACTCTATATAGTTTCAGAAATCTACGTGAAAGCAACAAGAAGAAGATCTACAATGCCCTTGTCAGATCTACGTTGCTTTACCCTGCCTCCACCCTCTCATGTGTCTCAAAAACACAAAAGAGACGTCTTCAAGTAGTGCAAAATAAATGCATGTACCTAATAACGGGTACACGCAGGCATGAAAGAAGCCTGCAAGAAGACCTGCACAGAGGGCGGGGATAATTCCTATTAACAAAGTCATTGAAGAACGGACCTGGAAAATGCAGGATCTGGTTAATCGAGAACTGAGTGATGAAATCACCCAGATGATTAACCAGAACAGAAGAGCTGATTGTTGCCCCAGATTCCCCAGCTCCGCCAACCGAGTGGCTGGTGGAGATGAAGTACAGTTCTATGCATAAAATGAGATAAAAAATACCTGTGAAAACAAGAACCAAAATAAGAACAAAAGAACTCAAATTACTACGACAACCTACCGAAAAAGACTACCCTACCAAGAAGAAGAAAAAACCCCCGATTACGACGAGAACTTCAAAAGAAGAAAACATCCAAAGAAGAAACAAAAATACTATTAAAAACACACACACACAATAAAGCAAAACAATAAGCACGCACTTAAACATATTTAAAACATATACAAGGTAAGCAATGCACAACATAAACCAAAAAAACTAAAGTTGCTAAGACAAAGGGCTTGAACGCCATAATAATTATAATTTTATTATTACAAAAATCCAATACAACAACAATGAATACACGCATCCAAGAAAATAATTAAAAGTGATAAGTCTGATCACCAGACCCTAGGCATCTCTTTGCACCTCTACCACACTTCTTTCTCTCTTCTCCACTTGTCTATTTTCTCTATCTCTCCACACACCTTATCGTCCTCCCCTCACATGCACCCCCACTTAAACTTAATAATAATAATAACCGCGGGATGGCCGGGCTGGGGGATGCGCGGTTTACACCCGGCATGATGTCTCCGTTCTTCCTTTCTCTTTAGATACCTCCTTTCAGGCAGTGGCTGTGCAGCTGCACCTAGATAGGAGGTATACTATCATTTCTGCGTACATTCCACCGTCAGCTGACTTCGACGCGGGGGACTTCCGCCGCGTCGTGGCACGGTTGCCGAGGCCCTATCTCTTGCTTGGAGATCTGAACGGCAGGCATCCTCTCTGCGGAGATTACTCCATAAATCCCAGGGGACAAGTCCTTGCCGATCTGATCGAAGAGCTTGTGTGATAGAACGGGTTGAGGCAGCGTTAGTTTCAACTCCTATCACATATTATTTAAAACCACGATGCTCCCACATGCATCTTCGCTTCGAAGCTTGGCGTCTTATCACAGCCACCGGATGTCAATGTTTAAACAAGGAGGTTATCGTCCCCCCCCGTTCGCCGCCATATGCCGACCTCGCCAGATTGAGTTAGGCTTATGGGCAGATAAGGCATTGTTCCCAGCCTCAGCTGTGCATTCCCTCGAAGTTCCCACTCCATTGTCCCCCACGCCAAGGGAGTGTCTCGACTATTTAGATGGAAACTTTACCACTAAGATCAGATTGGGGATCCAGATTTTCGTCGCGAAACACCACCACGACCCTCTCTCACTTTGTGCGCCAAGGGACCTCGACCTCGAGATTCACCATCACTTGTCCAGAAGTAGGACAATATCCCTTGAGTGCCAAAGGTTCGAGCCTTTCGTGACGCTAAGTCCTCAAGGCTTCCCCCTCGTTGTTCAGAAAGAGAACAATGTTAGAACAGCCATTGTTCTTGAGCCCGTAGACAAGAGACGGTTCTCACCCCCTTCCTGTTGTTTGGAAGAGAACAACGTAGAACAGCCATTGTTCTTCAAGCCGTTCGTCGAGAAACGGTTCTCATTCCAAAGACGCCATGTCAGGATCATCTTATTCCCCCCCTTTGGCTGGAACTCGCCAGCGGACCGAAAATTCCTTCACGTCACCTTCCACTGCACCACTAGTATAAAGTTACGTAAGCCAAACGTCAACTTTGAGTACTTAACCCTTTTGTCCATTCTATCCTGTGATTTAAATGGTTTAGCGAACTATCCCATCCCTTTAACTCTATATTTGTTTTACCTTTTTAAATCCTTTAATCCTCGGATTAGCCCGAGCCCCCACAACCCTTTCCATTCTCTGTTTATGTCAATATTTTCCGTTTTGTGTTTGTTGATAGTTATTATTAATAAAACTATTTTATTATTGATAGCAATATTATTATCCTTGAGCTCAGTTCCACTTCTTAAGCATATCGAAGATACATAATATCGGCCCGCCAGACATTAACGCACTCTAAAGATAATTAAAGAAGTTCCCTCAACGAATAGTTATATATGGTATATCGTCGAGAGTCCATTCTACGACAGCTTGAGATGGGTGTCCTAAACGTGGATGAGTTTACGCATCACTGTCCGAGAACCGCTTCATTTTCTTGCCTTGACCTATCTTTGTGCTCTTCGGATGCACAGCATGATTTTGATTGGGGGGTGGTCGATGACCTCTATGGTAGTGATCACTTTCCCATTCAAATATCATTTACAGGGTAACTGCCGCCTGAGAGACCACCTCGGTGGTGCTTGGCGCAGGCGTGGTGGCCTGCATTTCAGGAAATGACTGAATTCTCTATCTCAGTCGAGGAGTTTAGGTCGGTAGATGAGGCCGTTGAGTTCGTCTCCGGCAACCTCATCGCCGTGGGCCTGACTACTATTCCTAGGACGTCTGGCCGTTTTGCACGCCGACCACTCCCATGGTGGTCGGCCGAGTGTGAGACGGCCCTCAAACAAAAGCGTTATGCCTACATGCGCTATAAGCACCGCCCGAACGATTTCACTGTCGTTGAATTTCGTCGGGCTAGGGCTAGGTTCCGGTATATTTCGAAGCACGCCAGCCGCTCTTCTTGGCGGGCATACGTGTCTTCACTTAACGGGAAGACCCCTTTAGCTGAGGTGTGGAAGCGAGTCAAAAGGATTCGGGGCATGTTCTCGCAGGACCCCCCCCCTCCCGTTCTCCAGAAGAATGGGACCGCAATCTCGGACCCCGCGTCCGTGGCGGAATCCTTAGCGACCGCTTTTTCCGCATTCTCTAGCCGTGATGCTGCTCCGCCAGCATTCAATGCACGTCGTGATGTCGCGGAAGGCCGCCGGCTGGACTTTCCCTCTAGAGGCGGAGAACCCTTGAACGACAAGTTTACTGTGAGTGAGTTGCGTTCCGCTCTCGCTTCGTGCGCGTACACCGCCCATGGTCCGGACGATGTCCCGTACGCCATGCTTCGACACCTGGGTGAGCGAAGCATGGCCTTTCTGTTAGATTTGTTCAACAGGATCTGGGTGGAAGGTCTTCTCCCAGACTCCTGGGGAGAGATCACTCTACTCCAACCGGTTTCCGCCCAATCTCTCTAACCTCTTGCGTGTGCAAGTTGATGGAGAAATTGGTAAATGTTAGATTAACCTATTTCCTGGACAGCGGAGGCCATCTGTCTTCTGCACAGTGCGGCTTCCGTAAGTTCCACTCCACGTCGGATGCTCTGCTCCGACTGGAAAATGCCGTCTGCGAGGCTTTCCTTCGTAGACAGCACTACGCCAAGGTGTTTTTCGATCTGGAGAAGGCCTATGATACCGCATGGCGATACGGTATCATGGAGATTCTCCACACGATGGGGGTGAGGGGACGCCTACCAATGTTTATATCTGAATTTTTGCGAGATCGTCGATTCCGCGTACGGGTGGGGGGAGCCCTCTCCGGCCCAAAGGAGCAGGAAGAGGGTGTCCCGCAGGGAAGTGTCCTCAGTGTCACACTCTTTGCCCTGAGCATCAACGGCATCACCTCGGTGCTGCCGGAAGATGTTCTCGCTACGCTCTACGTGGACGACCTTTCGATTTCTTTTGGCGCGACCCAGATGCCAACTCTGAAGCGTTGACTCCAATAGGCATTTAACCGCGTCTCTCGCTATGCCGAAGCGCACAGCTTTCGGTTTTCTTTGGCCAAGATTAAGGTGGAGCACGTCTGCCGCCATCCACGGCTTCGGCGCGACCCAGATTTGTTTCTTAATTGGGTGCGCCTGGATGTGGTTGAGTCGCACCGTTTGGTCTTGTATTCGACCGACGCCTCACCTGGGAGGCTCATATTCGCAGCCTTAGGGTCTCTTGTACCCGCGCTATGGACATTCTCCGTTCCGTGACGTTCAGCGCTTGGGGCGCTGATAGGGCTACCGCCTTACTTTTTTATCGATCATTTGTTCGCTCGAAGCTCGACTACGGATTCGAGTTTTATGCATCCGCAGCCGAGCGTTTATTGCGGAAGGTGGATTCGATCCACCACACCGGCCTTCGCCTGGCGACCGGTGCCTTTCGCACTTCCCCCATTGAGAGCCTGTTGGTCGATACTGGGGAGATGCCATTCGCTCTGCGCCGCGTGCAGTGCATCACTCGCCTGTACGCGCGAGCCCGGTGCCTCCCTCAGTCGCCAACAGCTCTCACTGCATCCGCAGCTGATCTCGATGGTGCCTATGCCGCCGAGGGACGCCAGTCAGACCCTAAGCCCTTTGGGTTTAGGGCCAGGAAACTCCTTCGAGAGGTAGATATAGCTCTCGGGCCGGTGGCGCCCCTGGTTCTGCCCAGGACGCCACCCTGGAGGGTACCACATTTGGCTATTTGTCGCCACGCCTCTGCTCCCAAAGCTTGTACTGCGCCGGGATTATTGTGTTCGACCTTTTTGGAGCAAACATCGTGTCACGCTGGTACCATGCCAGTGTCTACGGATGGCTCCAAGTCCCAAGAGGGTGTCGGCTTCCACGCCGTATTCCCTCTGTTTGAAGTCAGCGGGGCTCTACCAGGATCTGCGTCTGTCTTCACGGCCGAGCTGGTGGCAATACACCACTCGGTACGGGAGATTACGTGACGTGCCCGGTTCGGAGACCGGATTGTGATCTATAGCGACTCACAAAGCGCCCTGAGTGCCCTCGGGGCATTGGAATCTCCGCATCCCCTGGTTCGCGAAATCCGTGACGCCACGGTTTTGGCAAGCCGGGCAGATGTCGAGATTATCTTCTGGGTTCCTGGACATGTAGGAAGTGCGTCCCCGCCGATGAGGGCGCCAAAGAGTCCGCGAGGACTCTGCGACCGGACCAGCCTTTCGCTCTTCCTCACACTGACTACATGGCAGGAATACGGGCAGCTCTTCGGACTGCTTGGCAAAGAAGATGGGAGACGGTCGAAGGGAACTTAAAGTTGCGTGCCATTGCGCCGCGACTGTTCCCATGGATCTATCTTCCAATGCCGCGGCGGCTTCAGGTTGCTTTCTGTCGTCTCCGAATCGGGCACACGTGTGACGCATCGCTATTTGATGGAGCGCTCGCCTGCGCCCTATTGCAATAACTGCGTCGTCCCCCAGACTGTTCGGCACATTCTTGTCGAATTTCCTAGTCTGGGTGATCTTCGCACACGACACCTGTCCCGGTACCGCGATGGGCGGGGTCGCTACCGCCTTTCCCTTGTACTCGGGATGAGTGCGTGCACATCGACTGGTGGACTTATTGACTTTTGGGGGGGAGGCCGGCCTTCTCCCTATTATTTAAGCAGGGTTTGTTTTTTGTTTTTTGCATTTGTTTTTGTTTTTTTCCTTTCCCCCATTTAGGGTGTTTTTTTTTTCTTAGTTTAATTTTATTTTAAAGTAGCCTAGAACTAGGCCAGTTTTAATATGGCGACTAATGCCGATGTAGGCAGTCGCCATATGAGCTCTAATAAAATTTTTTTTTTATCTTGGGCGGAGATCTAAATGGTAGACACCCCCTCTGAGGAGACTACTCTATTAATCCCCGGGGTCAAGTCTTTGCCGACCTGATCGACGAGCTTGAGATGGGTCTCTTAAATGTAGATGAGTTTACGCATCACTGCCCGAGAAACGCTTCATTTTCCTGCCTCAATCTATCTTTATGTTCTGCGGATGCACAGCCCGATTTTTGATTGGGGAGTGGTCTATGACCTCCATGGTAGTGGTTACTTTCCCATTCAAATATCATTTTCTGGGCCGCTGCTGCCCGAGAGTCTTCCCTGGTGGTGCTTGGCGCGGGCGCGGTGGTCTGCATTTCAAGAAATGACTGAATTCTCTATCTCAGTCGAGGAGTTTAGGTCGGTAGTTGTGGCCGTTGAGTTCTTCTTCGGCAAACTCATTGCCGCGGGCCTAGCTACTATTCCTAGAAGTTCTGGCCGTTTTGCACGCCGACCACTCCCGTGGTGGTCAGCCGAGTGTGAGACGGCCCTCAAGCAGAAGCGCTATGCCTACATGCGCTATAAGGGCCGCCCGAACGATTTCACTGTCGCTGAATTTCGTCGAGCTAGGGCTAAGTTTTGGTATATTTCGAAGCACGCCCGCCGCTCTTCTTGGCGGGCATACGTGTCTTCACTTAACGGGAAGACCCCTCTAGCAGAGGTGTGGAAGTGAGTCAAAAGGATTCGGGGCACGTTCCGCAGGACCTCCCTCCCGTTCTCCAGGTGAATGGGACCGCAACTCGGACCCCGTGTCCGTGGCGGAATCCTTCGCGACCGCTTTCTCCGCATTCTCTAGCCAGGATGCTGCTCAGCCAGCATTCAATGCCCGTTGTGATGTGGCGGAAGGCCGCCGGCTGGACTTTAACTCTAGAGGCGGAGAACCCTTCAACGACACGTTTACTCGTACGTGGACACCGCCCATGGTCTGGACGAATTCCCGTACGCCATGCTTCGATACCTGGGTGAGTGAGGTATGGCCTTTCTGCCATACCTCACTCACCCAGGTATCGAAGCAAACCGGGGAGAGGTCACTCTACTCCGGCTGGTTTCCGCCCAATCTCTTAACTTTTTGCGTGTGCAAGTTGATGAAGAAATTGGTAAACGTTAGATTAGCCTTTTTACTGGACAGCGGAAGCCATTTGTCTAATGCACAGTGTGGCTTCCGCAAGTTCCAATCCACATTGGATGCTCTGTTCAGACTGGAAAAGTCCGTCTGCGAGGCCTTCCTTCGTAGACAGCACTACGCCATGGTGTTTTTCGATCTGCAGAAGGCCTATGATACCGCATGACGATACAGTATCATGGAGACTCTCCACACGATCGGGGCGAGGGGAGCCTCCCAATGTTTATATCTGAATTTTTGCGAGATCGTCGATTCCGCATACGGGTGGAGGGAGCCCTCTCCGGCCCAATGAAACACGAAGAGGGTGTCCCGCAGGGAAGTGTCCTCACTGTCATACTCTGCCCTGAGCATCAACGACATCACCTCGGAGCTGCCGTAAGATGTTCTCGTTACGACTTACGTAGACGACCTTTCGATCTCGTTTGGCGCGGCCCAGATGCCAACTCTGGAGCGTCGACTCCAACAGGCATTGAACCGCGTCTCTCGCTATGCCGAAGTTCCCAGTTTTCTGTTTTCCTTTTCCAAGACTAAGGTGGTGCACTTCTGCCGCCATCCACGGCTCCACCCTGACCCAGACTTGTTTATTGATGGGGTTCGCCTGGAAGTGGTTGAATCGCACCGTTTCTTTGGTCTTGTATTTGACCGACGTCTCACCTGGGAAGCTCATATTTGCAGCCTTGGGGCGCTGATAGGGCTACTGCCTTACTTTTTTACCGATCCTTTGTTCGTTCGAAGCTCTACTACGGATGCGAGTTTTATGCATCCGCAGCTGAGCGTGTATTGCGGAAGGTGGATTTGATCCACCACACCGGCCTTCGCCCCGCTACCGGTGCCTTCTGAGAGCCTACTAGTCGATGCTGGGGAGATGCCTCTCGCTCTACGCTATGCACAGTGCATTATTAGCCTGTACGCGCGAGCCCGGCGCCTCCCTCATTCGCCAACAGCTCTCAATGCATCCGCAGCTGATTTCGATGGTGCCTATGACGCAGAGAGATGCCAGTCATACCCTAAGCTCTGGATTTAGGGCTATGAAACTCCTTCGAGAGCTAGGTATAGTTCTCCAGCCGCTGGCGCCCCTGGTTCTGCCCAGGATGCCACCCTGGAGGGTTTACCTTTGGCTATTTGTTCCCACGCCTATGCTCCCAAAGCCTCTACAGCGCAAGGAGTATTGCGTTCGACCTTATTGGAGCACACCTCGTGTCACGCGGACCCGTGCCAGTGTATACGGATGGCCTAACTCCCAAGAAGGGGTCGGCTTCCACGCCTTATTCCCTCTGTTTGAAGTCAGCGGGGCTCTGCCAGGCGCTGCATCTGTCTTCACGGCCGAGCTGGTGGCAATACTCCACTCTACGCGAGATTAAGCGACTCACAAAGCGCCCTGAGGGCTCTCAGGGCATTGAAATCTCCCCACCTCCTGGTTCGCGATATCTGTGACGCCACGGTTTTGGCAAGCCGGGCGGATGTCGAGATTATCTTCTTCTGGGTTCCTAGACATGTAGGAATTGCGGGGAATGAGTGCACCGATGAGGGCGCCAAGGAGTCCACGAGGACTCTGCGACCGGACCAGCGTTTCGCTCTTCCTCACACCGACTACATGGCAGGAATACGGGCAGCTCTTCGGACTGCTTGGCAAAGAAGATGGGAGACGATCGAAGGGAACTTAAAGTTGCGTGCCATTGCACCGCGACTGTTTCCATGGACCTACCCCCCACGAATGCCGCGAAGGCTTCAAGTTGCCTTCTGTCGTCTCCGAATATGGCACAGTCGCGGGACGCACCGCCATTTGATGGTGCGCTCGCCTGCGCCCTACTGTGAAACTGCGTTGTCCCCCAGACTGTTCGGTGCATTCTTGTTGAATGGCCCACTCTGGTCGATCTCCGAGCACGTTACCTGTTCCAGTACCGGGATCGGCGGGGTCGCTACCGCCTTGCCCCTGTACTCGGGACGAGTTTGTGCACATTGACTGGTGGACTAATAAGACTTGGGGGGAGGCCGGCCTTCCCCCCTATATTTAACTAATTTTTTTGTTGTTTTCTTTGTAGCTCGCATGCTCCTGCGCAGGTAGGGAGCCGGACCTCCCCCTGAGGCGTCTGAGCTTGCTTCCTAATTGTTGCCATTTTCCCTTTTTATTGTTGTTGTTATTGTGAATCTGCCATCCTCCTCTCTCCACCCCCTTTAACTTGTACAGAACTATGCCGCCCGGCTTCTCCTTGGGTGCCCTCGCTTCTCTCCCTCAAAACCCTTGCTGCATGAACTGCACTGGCTCCCTGTCAGATCCTGTACTCACTTTAAGATACTTCTCTTCACATTTAAGGCCCTAAACAACAAGGCCCCGTCTTACCTCTCTTCTGCCCTCTCGCCACGCCATGTCCCTCGGGCCCTTCGGTCATCACATGCACCTCTTTTGAATATTCCTCGTTCATCCCTCTGCTCAATGGGGTACTGCTCCTTCTCAATCTGCGCCCCTAAGTTGTGGAATGCTCTTCCTGCTGAAATCAGGTCTTCTCCCTCTCTTACCACATTTAAGCATCTCCTGAAAATGCATGTTTTCAGAATTGCCTTCTCCCCCTGTTGAATTTCCATTGAATTTCCATTCTCATTTCAGCACAACGTGCGCTCTGGGAAGGCCTCAGACCTAGAAGAGCGCATTACAAAAGACTTATTATTATTATTATTCTTATTTTAAAGTAGCTTAGTGCTAGGCTGTCGTGAGTGCGTCGACTTGTGCCCAAGTGGGTAGTCGCCAGATAGGTTCGTAAAAAAAAAAAATATTAAGCTGGGTTTCCGATGTGGAATTCTGTTGAATTTAAGATTATATTTTATATAATTAATTATTTCCTTTAATACTTAATTCATTCAAAATCGGTAAGCTAGGTTTGTAAGGTGGAGTTCTTTTTAATTTACAATTATATTTCATATAATTATTTCCTTTAACCCCTTCTGCTTGAGTCCGTGGCGCCCATGTAAGGTGCTGTATATGACATTTTATTTAAATTTAAATTTTGCATTTATTGCATTATTCATGTTGTTATGTTTAAATTTTGCCTATTCTTATGATGTTTGTTCATATTGAGAATATCTTTCAAATAATTAAATAAAAACATGACATTGCTTACTCACCTAAATGCACTGTTTATTTAGTAGGTCTACTATGAAACATTCTTCATCACTGATTGAAATATAAGTGTCACTATCACTACTATCCAGTGGTGGGTGCAATAATGAAAAAATGTATCCTGATAACCGATAATCGATAACTGGCTATAAATTTATCACCCAATAAAGTGATAACTGATAAATTGATGAATCCAAAATTCCGATATTACTGATAATGATATTGATATTTTGAATAAAAAAATCAATAAATACAAATCTTTATTTGTATCTTTATCTTAGAAAATTTAGAAAAAAACTTCAAATTAATGAGGACCTTCTCATTGTTGAAGGCTGGGTCTGCCAGACTGTCTGTCTCTTTGGCCTGCAGCTACACATTCACAATTTGAGCAGCCTTGGACTTGGTTGACCTGTGATGACCCCCAGTGTCATCCTCCTCATCATAAATGCTGGTGTAGTAGTCTTCATGTCCTCGCTGCTGCTGGCGGTCTCCAGGTCAGCACGCCACGAGATCTCCTCCACCTTCCTCTCCCTCGGGGACTTGACCTCAAAACCCCCATTCCACTTGAATATTCATAGGAATATTCCAGGAATATTCATAGCGTACTCTGGCAAAATTACAGAACAGAAAAACAATCATTTATTTCATGACAATAACCATTTCATCATCATAGTGAAGGGGTCAATACTTAATTTGTTCAAAATCATTAAGCTAGGTTTGCGAGGTGGAATTAAGTTGAATATACCATTATTATATGTTTTTGCAAAGTTGTTTTCTTCATTTAAATCCAAGTAAGCTCAGTCTAAATTATACTTGTTACTTACTTACTTGATATTGACTTTAGATGGAACTATGACGTCTGATGACTGGTGGCACTAGAAAGAAATCATGGTATAGCAAATGCAATGTATACCTTGGGAAGGATATGAAATGGATTGGATGCTACAAGCACTAGAATAACATACAAAAAGAATAGCTATCTCTATTTTTATATAATATTAATAATTACATAGTTTAATAATTATATTATAGTAAGAACAGATCACCGATTGAGAATTATGGGTGGGTACCCATGATAGCCATAACCTGTAGAAGGAGAGATGAATTATTATGAGTCAGTATCAGAGAAGAGAAATAAACTTAATTTGATACACATGTTTAAATTATAAACATAAATATGAATTTTGAATAAAATAAATGATAAGTAGCATTCATTTCTTGAAAAAAAAACTAGGTTTTTTCTGAGTTTCACTTGAAAAGCCCCCCCTCCCCCCCCAAAAATGGGAATAAAACCCAGGCTTTTTAGGGCTGTTTTTTTTTTTTATTTGCCCACCCTGACACTAGGTTCCTTCTGCCCAAACACACTAGGTTCATTCTGCCCAAACACACTAGGTTCATTCTGCCCAAACACACTATCATCATTCTACCCAAACACACTATCATTCATACTGTTTCCCAAACCAGAAAAATCAGCCACAGGCAGTTCACTCACTTGTCTACTTACATCAGCCAAATCACTCACCTGCTTATGCAAATACTCAATCTCAAGCTCCTCCATACCAGAAAGACTCTGCTCAGACTTAATTCCATTCGTACTTGCATTCTTCCTTTCACTCTTCTTTGTACGCTTTCTACCCCTCAAGCTCTTTCCCAGACAGATCCATACTATCACATTCCTTCTCATCATCATGCACCTTATCTCTCACTCTGCACAGTTCATACACCGGATGGCTCACCAAGTAGTCAGGAGGTTCTCTCCACCTCCTCACCTGATTCTGTTGAGCCCACACTCTCTCAGTCACACCTTCATACAAACTCTCCAAAACATACATCACACCATTCTCCCAGACTCTCACAACTCTATACGGTCCTTCAAACTTTTCCCTCATCTTTGACACATTCAACCTACCTTTTACTTTTACCTTCAATACTTTTGCACCAATTTCAAATGAACGAAACCTTTCATTCGCCTCATGCCATACACTCTGCTCACTTTCCTCAAATGAAACCTATCTTTCACTCGCCTTTCAAAATTCATAACAAACTGACACAAGAACACCCCAGTTGTACTATGCACCATTGAATTATATGCCCATAACACTACTCAACCATTCATCCCAGTCATTCAAAGTCGTACTCTTCGTTCTCAACATCTCACACAAGGTTCTAATTATATGCTCAGCCAACCCATTCACAGACGGTACATACGGTGTCATCCTCGACACCATTTTCTCTCAACATTCACTCAAACACTTCACTCGCAAACTCAGGCCCATTATCACTCAGACATCTCCTAGGCTTCCATACACACATAGGAAAAAACAACTGCTCAACCACACACGCAACAGTCACACTCCTTTTATCTCTCATAGGCACCCCATACAGAAATTTGCTTTTATGATCAACCATCACAACCATTCCAATATTCCCAGCACTTGTACGTGGTAAAGACACACAATCAATCACTACCAACTCAAACGGTTCTTTTGCATCAACTTTCAACATCGGCGGTTTTACTTGCAGACCTTGCACCTTTCGCTTCCGACACCTTTCAAACATAGTCGCAACATCATTCACAGTAGTTCTCAGAAACACTTAGAACACACACTCCTTCATATACTCACACAACTTATACTTACCCATATGCCCATAATTATCATGCACAACTTTCACCAGACCAATCATACCAACCAAGGACATCGCAGGTACATACATATCATCCCCATCCTTCATATGCTTCACAAAATATACAACATCCATACAAACAACAAAATCCTAAGCATTCCTTTTAAAATCACTCAAACACTCGGGCCATTCATTCAAATCACATTCATTCAAATCAACACACATCATCACACACCTCTTCAACTCACTGACAAAAGGACACATCTCTAGAATATCATCATCACTTAAAATCACATTCGCATCATCCATGACCAATTCAATCATACTGCAAAACTTGACAACATTCTTCACACACTCATTCAATCTCATCACCTCACATTCACCTTTCATAACACAATCCTTATCAACATCCAAAAACGAATCATTCTATCTCATAAATTCCACACCAAGCATTTGCCTATCTTTCAGAATCACAAAGTCATGCTTCACATTCACACCACTGCCCAAACTCACTCAGACTAACCTGTTCCCATGCCACTATCATTCCATTTCCCAATCCACCTATCCGTAATTTCACAGTCTTACGTTCAAAACATCTAAACTCATCATACTTAGTCAGAATCCTCTTGTTCACTAATGACACTTGCGCTCTAGTATCAATCAAACCAGAGAAGAACCTTTCATCAACTTTCACTCTCACTTCCATCATATCAGGTCCTCCATGCTCGCAATACACCGATGAAACAATCACACCAACATCAGCACTGACATCTACACTGTCATCAATTCCCACATCATCGCTCACCACACACTCATTTTCATCCAGACAATTATTCTTCTCCCTCATACACGAACACTTTTCAATCACCCAATTGTAATGCACACCACTCAAACACGGCAGATGCACCACATTAGTATTCAAACCCTTCACCTTCTCATCTTTGTACACAATCAGCCTCTCACCACCAAAGTGCACATAAACAATCACTCCATACAAACGACTCGCTACAATCAACACTTCCTGGAACGGCGGGACCCCTTGCATACACATCGCTCTCAATTCATAAAGTTGCGCACTCTCGCCATACCAATACTCTCAGGCTTCCTACATACTTCACTCTTTACCTCCTTCCTTAAGTCATCCACACTATCAGGCACTTTCACATCTACTCCATCACTCTTCAAATCTTGCAAACCATTCCATACACTCTCAAACAAGGAATCACCACCACCCTTACTCTCTTTTCCATTCATAATCCCTTTTGGCAAATACTCAGGATCACTCACTCCACACAGATTTTCATCATTCGTACCAGGATACCATGACATCAAATCAGACATTTAATTCTGTTCACCAGGCACGTACACAATCACATTATCAAAATCCTTCAAATCTTCCAAACTGCTTGCAATCCTACTATCAACCCATTTCATACGTTGCAAATATACAAGAGGTTGGTGATCTGTTTTGATCACAAACCTCACACCATACAAAAGCAGACGCAGCACTTTCAAACAATACTTTATTGCAGCCAACTCTCGCTCCACAGTCAAATACTTTCATTACTCCGCCATATTCATAGCCTTGGATACATACCCAATTATTTGCCTGATATTCTCCCCAGTCAAATGCTGCTCTTGCATCAGAAAACCTCCCATACAGTATCCACTTGCATCCATATATAACTCAAGCATCTTAGTATTCACACTATAATCTGGGTATGCTTCATTCATCTTATCATTCCACCTAACGTACTACCTTTCTTGCCCATCCACTCACTCGGAGGATTACTCACACCAGAACAATCACGTATCAACTTTCGCTGAAACTCAATCAAACCCAGAAATGACTTCAGCTGCTTCACAGTCACCGGTTTCAAAAACATTCGCCCCTTTTCAATATCCTTCAGCGACTTTCGTAACCCATTCTCACTCACCATATGCCCAAGGAATTCCCTTCTTTTGCAAACCATTCACACTTTGCTACTTTCACCTTCACACCAACACTCTCCAATGTTCTTAACACATCATTCACCAATCTCATATGCTCCTCAAAACTCTGTCATAATCAAAATATCATCTATAAACACAATCACATTCTTATTTGCAAACTTACTCAACACAACATTCATTGCCCGCTGGAAGTCTCCGGGGAGCATTAGCCAATCCAAAACTATGGTTCCATAACTGATAATCCCTTTTCATAAAGAAAAAGGCAGTCACTGGCCATCTCCCCTCAGCAATGGGCATCTGGTAATACCTCCATATCAGATCCAGTTTTGTAAACCACTTCATCCCATCCATGCTATACACACACTGAGATACCACACACATCGGAAACCTTTCTTTCACAGTCCTTTCATTCACCTTTCAATAATCCACACACAGACACAATCTTCCATCTGGCCTACATACAGGCACAATCAGACTATTCCATGTACTCTCACTTCTCACTTTCTTCAATCACCCCCAATCATTCTAATTCCACACAACGCTCCTCAATCTCATCAGCAACCAGATGTGGGAAATGTCTTGGCCACTGATAGATTGGAGTGTTCTGCTTCAGGATAATCTTGAATTCTGGAAGCTTTGCAACCCGAAATCCAGATTGCCCTTACTTCGATGCACATTCCTCCCTTTTATACTCAATCAAACATTCATCCAATTCCACCATTCTTTCCACTTCATTATATGTCCATTCACACATCTTTTCATTCACAACATTTACCCGGACATCCATTCTATCATCCATACCTACCTCACTGACAGTGGAGAGGTGACCCAGTACATCTCTGACTTGGATCCCCCTCACCTGCCCTTTTACTCTGGGGTCCGCCTGCATACATACAAAAGGATCATTCATTCTCATCAAGCCATTAAACACACAAGCAACCATATGGTTCACTTTCATAAAATCATACCATACTCACTACTCAATCACAGAGAATTCACACCCATTCATCAACATACCATGCATTCAAACAGCTGACCTTATCATTCCAATCACAGATACTCTCATACTACCAATCCCTACCACACTACCTTTACACTCAGAGAGGAGGGCTTTATGATTCAGTTTGTCATACACGTCCTTATATACCAAGCTCATCTTGCATCCAGAATTTATCAAGGGCAAACACTCAATCCCGCTCAATTCAATCTTCATACTCATACTTCCTACCAGACAGCACTTTCACACTAGACAGACTTGCCAACACATTACTCACACTCATGCACCCAGAGAATACTTCAGCAGGTACCCTCTTACAATTCAGTTTCCCCACTTCAGACTTTCCATTCACACCTTGCGTTCTCAGTCTAATCCAACACTTTTCACTTGAATGTCCTTCCATCGCACAATAGCTACATACATTCCTCTTGTCATGACACATCCTCGCATAATGACCAGCCTTTCCACAATTACCACAAGCATACTGCATACTTCCCCCAGCAGTCACTCCACCATTCAACTTCGCACAGTCTCTCTTCAAATGGCATCTTTATTACATTCAAAACACTCTTTCACACTTTCCTGGCAATCCTTTATCATATGCCCCTTCTTACCACACCCAAAACACTCACCAGACATCCACCTACATTCCGCCAACATATGCCCCTTCCTTCCACACCTACAACATTCCACAATCTTTCTCAAACCATTCGGTCTCTCATTTGCTGGGACATACCTCGGTTGCTCCCTCATATACTCATTCATGCACTTACCATTTATCTGTCCCCTTCCATTTGTCCATCCTCCATTTGCCCAGGAAGCTCGACATCAGCCCAGCTGGCGCAGCCCTCAGGGCATCCCAATAGCTGACAAACTACTGAGGTGGAGGAAAGCTCCTGGGCTTCTTACCCCCAACATTCACACTGTACCTTCCATCCTCGTCTAAGTCACTTTCCTCATCAAATTGCCCATCTTCCAACAGTTCCCACGTATCCTCCCACACCAACCATTCACCTGTCAGTCTCACTCTCCTTTCTCTTCCCATTCAATCATTCACTTATCTTTTGCATGACCGTATCAAGGAACTTCCTCATCAATTGTTTCATTCATTCACATTATCATCACCATACCTCTTTCTTGCCATACTCTCAAGCCTATATGCATACATGTTCACACTTTCACTCTTCCCCATTTGAGCCTTCTCAAATTCATTCACCCTTTTATACTTCACACTCTTTCAACCATTTCACCTGCCCAATCAGTCTCTCCTTCACCACCTCATACCTTGGCTCACCCACACTTGTGATCACGCAGAAAAACTCTAATACTTTTCCATCCAAACATTTCCCTAAAACATTCATCCAATATCCTTTATTCTCCGGGGTACTTGAGCTTGCAATACCACTCAAATTCCCCGAAGAATTCTTCCACACTCTTCCCACCATACAACCTAAACTTATCCACCTTTGGCACTCGCCTTAACAAAATACCCTTCAACACATTCACTTCACTCACTTGAGCTGCTCTCGCTCTCACTCATACCAATCACACCATCACTCTCTCCTACATCTGAGTACAACAAGTCCACACTCTTCCCTCTCACCTTCCGATCCTTCCCCTTTGACCCAGTCTTCCTTCCTCTCTTGCGTTCCACTCTCTTCCATTCTTCGTCCTTCCTATCACTCACAATCATCCTATTCTCTCTAGACTCGCACACACTTCCACTCATCCCATTCATCTTATCACCTTCAGTCGGAGCAGGGATCATGGTCGAGGGTCCTGGGGCCGGTCCTGACCCCTTCATCATGTCACAGGTCCAGCATCCTTTGGTCGACCTGCCTTTGTCATTCGTCCATTTCTTTCTTCATCCTGTCTGTCTTCTCATCCATACCCATCATATCACTCTTCACTCCCTCAATCACACTTCTCAACACAGTACATTCCTCCTCTTTCTGCTTCAACTCCAGCCTCAGTCTCACAATATCATCATGATGCCCTGTTCCACAGAAGCCATCCTCCCAGGTTAGTAAGAAAGGACAGAAGGGAAAAACAATCACTCCATCCAATCTGATGATGGACTGCAATCCAATCCTGTCACGTTCCTGATTTTGAGATCTCGTGCCCCTGTTTGGGTGCCAAATGTAGCGGGTCGAAAATCTACCCTAAACGCCCAATCGATCCAACCCGCTTCCTGCACTAATTCGGATGTTAGAAATCAAGGGGAAAATGAAAACAGATTGTATGTACAGTCCTTTACTTAAACAAAATTATGGTGCGGGGGGTAAATAAATATATATATATATATATATATATGCCGTTAGTGTACTAACGGCATACTTTTAATTGTGATCAAAGCGGTGCTCGCTGCCTCAGTGTGCCTGGTTCAAATCGCTTTCCTGCACAGATTTTTCGAAAAAAGGTAATAAAAATATTACTGCAAGGAAAAATTATTCCGTTTTCTCTTTCAATGTGGTTTAATGGATTCATTTTCATCATTCTCTCATGCTACTTTGAGATATATATATATATATAACACGCTAATAATTTATATACAAAACATTTAATTAGACTATTATATTTAAAAGAAAAATAATCATTCGGATACTACCAATCAGAAAAAAAACAATTCTTATGCAAAATCAAACGACAAAACTATTTGCAACTACAACAACAAACGATAAATGAACAAACAAAAAAGTAAAGGCCTCACATGGTACCACAAAATCTTTGTATAAAAAAACCCCTTGCACCTCTGAGCTCTATATAATGCGATCTGGTCGCGTCTTGAGGCTATCAAAACTCTGTCCTATTGAGACTCACAATAACTTCTGGACATACAAGGTATATTCTATTTCAATATTGCAAATCTTACAATCTCAGCCACCCTTATTAAAAGATTATTGCAAGTCAAGTACAATCTAACTGAATATTTGAGTGGCTCTTTGTTTCCAAATAGACTGATGTATCAAAACTATGTCTTTGTTTTAAATATAATGATATATCAAAACTACGTCCTGGAGAAAAAAACAATAAAAAACTATTAAAAAAAAACATGAAACCATAATAAATATATATATAAAAAACCCTCTCTCTTTGCATGCATTCTTACAGAGGGAGGGAGAGGGTATTGGAAAATGGGTGGGAGAATGGCCCTACAAACACTTTCACATTCGCTCCACCACAATGCATCCTCTTTTTCCTCTTGTTCTTTTTGGGTTGGTGCCATAGCCTTTGCACCAAGGCCTTCCAGTACCCTTGTTTCACCCATCTCTGCTGTTATGGTGCTGTAAAGCATTCTTTACTTCTCTTTTCTGTTCTGTCTTACAATCTCCTGTTTTTTCTTTAAGGTGGTTTTAGCAGGCTCATGAAGAAAGGAATTGATTTTTTGGGGGATTTTCCTGGAGGTCATCCTTCTCTTTGCTTCTCTTTTTTCTTTGTTGAAAATTCACTACTACTGTTCCCTTTAGATATGGCATCCTTAAGGATTACTTGTTTGCCTTGCTCAGATGTGATGGCTCCATCTGAGTGGACCTTTTATTTCCATCTCATTTAGCTTCTTTATGGGATTTAATTTTTTTCATCAAACCTTAATTTTACTTTTACTCGTCCTATTGGCTGGTGATGTTGAGTTGAATCCTGGTCCATGGAGGCAGCTTGCTAAAAGTTACCATATACAATATTCTAATATCTGTGGGCTTCATAAGAATTTCAAAGATCTTACGATGGCTGCTACCAATTATGACATAATTTTCTGTTCTGAAACTTTGGTTTCTAACCATAGAAATACTTAGAGTTTCTTATACCAAATTTTAATAAGCCTGCCCTTATACGAAAGGACTCTTTTCCTTGAGCCTGTGGTATGTGTGTTTACATTAGATCTGGTTATAGTGCACAACACAACCAGATTTTGCTGTCACTGCCATGAGATACAACTTGTAAAAGTCTCCAGCAATTATCATAAACATTACATTTTTGGACTTTATAGAAACCCTAATGCCAACAACGACTTGTAGGACTGCCTGCTTACTGCCATGGCATCAATACAGTCTGTTGATGTAAAGGCATCCTTCATTTTTGTTGGAGACTTAAACGCTCATCATCAAGATTGGTTGGGTTCTTTATCACCAACCAATCAAAATGGTCTTGCAGCTCTGGATTTCTCTAACTTCTCTGCTTGTGAACTGCCTTGAATGATTGACATACCAAGAGTCGTCAATGCTTCTGTTCTCGCTCCCTTAGGTACAGGGGTGGTCAATAAGATTTGCGAATCAGTAGGACAAAACAGAGGAAGGGGGATGGCTGTTTGTGTGGGTATTAGAACAAGTTATGACAAGTCAGCACCTGCAGCCGTATGCTCCTGCCTCCTCTATTTAAGAAACAGTAGCTTATCGCAGATTGTCAGTCACAAATTTTCCAACAATGGAGAAGGTTGACCGCGCAGTGATCAAATTTTTGACCAAGGAAGGCAAGAATGCAAAAGAGATCCATGAACGCATGGTTGCAGTGTACACTGACACCGCCCCTTCCTATGCAACCATTGCTCGCTGGAATAGGGAGTTCCGCCATGGTCATGAGTCCCTTGAAGATGACCCTTGTCTAGGATGCCTGTCAGATGTGACCAACGAGGACAATGTGGCCCGTGTGGAGAGGATGATCCTCGAAAATTGACAGGTGAAGGTGGAAGAAATCGAGCGAGAACTTGGAATATCACATGGTAGTGTTATCAACATCATCCACAACAATTTGGCCATTATCAAGGTCTCTGCCCATTGGGTCCCTAGAAACCTCACAACCCATGATCGACTTCAACATCGTCAAAGTTGGTTGTACAGGAGCTGCTGCTCCTGTACAACGAAGACCCGGCAGGATTTGAGTCATGCATAATGACAGGTGATGAAGCCTGGGTCTATCACTGTGATCCCCTAGCGACTACTTTTTATTCCGCAAGCTCAAGGATGCACTGTGTGGATGCCAGTTTGGGGACAATGAAGATGTCCAGCTCACCATCCAGGAGTGGATTGAACAGCAGTCGGGAGATTTCTGGTTGAGAATTCGAAGCCTCAGGGACAAGTGGCGCAAGTGCATTGAAATCGAGGGTAGTTATATTGAAAAATAATAAAACCCTTTTCCTCATATCTCGTTTCCTTATATCTGAATTGCAAAACTTATTGACTGCCCCTTGTACCTCTGATCATAATGCCATCCATTGCAAAATTTGTCTTCAATTCACTGTTCCTGACATAACCATCTCCCGTTGGGTATATCTCAAATCTAATCATTTGGGACAATGCATGGAAGTTGACTGTATTCAGTGGAATAGTATTTTTAATTCTAATGACCCAGTATTAGCTCTGAATACTTGTCTTCCTAATGTTCTACATAGAAGGGTTCCATCCAAAATAATTAAATCCCTTGTCAAAGATAAAGCTTAGTTTCATGATGATTGCAAACGGGCCTTTGATGACAAACAGGCTGCTTACCACTTGTGGAGACACAATCGAAGCCAGTTGCTTTAGGATAATTATGTTGCTCTTAGATCTGAGGCTCAGAGAATTTATAATGCTGCTGAAGCTGCATATAATTCTCATTTACAGGATGTTCTTGCTGGAGCTACTCAGCCACACAAATGGTGGACTCAAGTATGTCTCCACTATGTGAACTTGATGGTTCCATGTCTTTTGAGTCCTTAAATAAAGCTAATTTGCTCTCTAATAGCTTTATAAACAAACAGAGAGATCAGGAGTTGCCGCTTCCTTTGACTTGTTTCCCCTTTCCTAAGTTAAAATCTGTTGCCTTTAAATCAACTACGCTTAAAAAGTATCTTCTTGATCTAGATATTTATGGTGGGACAGACCCGGATGGCTTTTTCCCCCCTCTTCTTTTGGCACCTAAATTTGCTGTTGTTTTTAGGTTGCTTCTGAAGACCGGTTCTTTTCCTTCTTGTTGGTGTAAAGCCAATATTACTCCCATTCCAAAGGGAGCATTGGGTTCAACCTTTTCATCAGAATACCGTCCCATCTCAATCACACCTATCTTATCTAAGATCTTTGACAGGCTCCTTGCTAAACGATTGACCCTGTATTGTGACAAATTTGGTGTGATTCCTGATTTACAATTTGGGTTCCGCAAGAGTTTGGGAACTTGTGATGCACTCCTAACACTGACCCATGCCCTTCAGTCCTCTTTGGACCATGGGCATGAGTGGCATGTTGTAGCTATTGATTTCAGCTCAGCCTTCGATATTGTTAATCATAAGGCTCTAATTTATTAACTGCAATTTTATGGTATTGGTGGAAGCCTTCTTAATACTTTTAAGAATTTTTTGACAAATAGATCCCAGCGTGTTTCTGATGATGGCACCTATTCTGCTTCTGTGCCTGTGGTCTCATGCATTCCACAAGGGAGCATTCTTGGTCCCTTTTTTTTTATAATTTTCACCTCTGACTTGGGCATTATTAACCTTGAAAATAAATTGATATCATATACTGATGATACAACTTTATACTCCTCAATTCAGTCTCCATGTAACTAACAGAGGAGAAGTTGCAGCATATCTAAATTGGGATTTAGCCAAGATTACCTCTTGGTGTCAACTTTAGGGCATGAAGCTTAATGCTAATAAGATGCATTCTATTACCATTAGTAGATCCCATACACTGGATCCAGCTCATCCAAGTTTGTACATATCAGGTGAATTTATTGTGGAAGTGAATGATTTATGTCTTCTTGGAGTAATTCTTGACTTGAAGCTAACATTTGAGAAACATTTGTTTCTTGTCCTCCTCAATTTTACAGAAGACTGGATTACTTTGTAAAGTGTTACAGAACTTTTGCTTGTGACTCACAGTTATTAAGTCTTTTTATGCCTTCATTCTGCCTCATTTTGAGTATTGTGCTCCTGTTTGGATGTCTGCTGCTAATTGCCATCTCAAGTTGTTGGCCAGACCGTTGAATTCAATTTAGTTTATATCACCAGCTCTGTCCCTTGATTTGGATCATCAGTGTCAGGTTGGTGCCCTCAGCATTTTTTTCAAGGTATTTAATACTATTCAGCATCTGTTGCACACAGCTCTGCCTGATTCTTTTAATCCACTTCAGGTGACAAGGTTTGCTCTTAATCTTAATGACTTGGCTATGAATTTTAATGAATGTTAGTACGACACAGTTTTCACAGTGTTTGATGCCATTGTTAATTAAAACGTGGAATGCATTACCCAATGTACACTCAAGGGATATTTCTTCATTTATGTCCTGTGTTAATCCACTTTTGAAACAGTAGCCTTTTTTCATCTTCTAATATTTCTTATTCATCTGGGTTTAATATTAGCCCTTCACTTTCTTCATGGCTGCCTTTGCCTCTTTTCAGTACCATGGTATTTTGTGTGGAATCAATTTAGCAGTTGTTTTTGCACCCTGGTGGGAGGCTTTGGTAGCTCTCAGAATAGTAATAATAATGGAAAGACAACGCAATGGAGACAGCAAGATCACTGAAGAAGAACTACTCAGCGTGCTCCGCTCATTCCATCGGGGCTTATTAAGCTAAACTTTGAAAAGGCGCCAGCCAACATCATTGAGGGAATGAGAATAATTTTCAACACGTATCTAAATACGTGATACTTTCCCAACTCTTATAAAATGGCAAAGATGATCTTGTCAAAGCATGGAAATGACCAATTTCACTTCTAGAATTGGGTGGGAAGCTCCTTCAGAAGATCCTCAACCGAAGACTGGTGTCTCACTGGAGAAATCCCTCTATAATTCATACCAATACAGGTTTAGAACAAAGTGAAGTACAGAGATGGTGATAAACATCATCATGGAAAAGCTTGCCCAAGCCAAACGGGAAAGGGGTTATGTAGACATTGTTTGCCGGGATGTTTCAAAGGCCTTTGATAAGGTTTGACAACAGGGAATGCAGTTTAAGATCCTACAGCTGGGCCTAAGTGAAAACTTAGAAAGAACTCTCTGAGACTATGTCATGGACAGAGCGGCGTATGTCAGTTTAGAGTGCATGAATGGACCAAAGTTTCCAGTCAATGCAGGCCTCCCATACGCTGATGATTTCAGCCAGATAATCACATGCCCATGGAAGAATTCGCCGTGGTAAGCTTGTATGACAGTGGCAGAAATCGAAAGATTAAACAACTACGAGGCTCAATGGAAGATCAGAACAAACCAAGAGAAATTCAAAGTAGTCCCCATTGGCAGGAGACTACTTTCAGATGTCAGGGTGGGGGATAGACGGTATCCCTACACCACAGAGAGCAATGTACTCGGAATGAAAAGACTTCATCTGGGTACAGGAAGCACTTGATGATAGGATTTCTAAAGCCTCGGTCGCAGTCAGGACTCTATATGTTTAGAAATCTACGTGAAAGCAACAAGAAAAAGATTACAACGCTCTTGTTAAGTCTACATTGCTATACCCTGCTTCCACCCTCTCTTGTGTCTCAAAAACACAAAAAAAGGAGACTACAAACAGTGCAAAATAAATGCATATACCTAATTATGGTACATGTAGGCACGAAAGAAGACGCCAAGAAGATCTGCACAGGGAGGCATGGATAATACCCATTTTCAAAGTCATAGAAGAACGGACTTGGAACATAAAAGAACTGGTTAATCAGGAACTGGATGAGGATATCACTCATAAGATTAACTGAACAGAAGAGCTATATGTCCTGCTAGATTTCCAAGCTCCACTAACCGAGTGGCTGGTGGGGACGAAGTGCCATTCTATGCATGAGGAGAATGTAAAAACCAAAAACCATCCAAAATATGACAATAAACTCAATTTAAGAAAAATCACCAATTTTGACCATTGCACACTGAACAAGACTAGCAACCAAAATTGATGCAAAGAAAGAAGACAAGAAGAAGCAGAAAACACTCATATACACATAGAAAAAAACCCCCTGATTAACACGGCACATATTTAAACTAATATATTACAAAACAACAGTAAATGCACATTACATACCCCAAAATATTAAAAATTAAGATAAATGGCTTAAATGACATAAAATAAAAACTATAACGAAAACACCAGGCGCCTAGCACTCTACCACACATCTCTCTCTTTTCACCACTTATCTATTTTCACCTATCAATCCACATGCCCCCTTTTTTCCCTTTTGTATATACACACACTTACATCAATTTGCAATTCGAACCACCTAAAAAGGTGCAGAGAAGAGAAAAAACTCTAAAATCAGAGTTTCCCACTGTTTTCATGGAAGGGGATTCCCATTCGATGCAGTAGCTTTCTCCTCTTCCTCTCCTTCCTCACTATCCACTTGTGCCAGCAACTACAAACAACAACAGGTAAATTACAGTACTGTTATATTTAATTTAGTGCTATTTGTCTCTATTTAAGGATATATATGTATTTTAATTTCATTCTCCATATTTTCTTCATTACAAAAACCACCCACTTAAATATGTAAAAATACCAAATTTCTGAGGCTGAAGCGGATTAATTGTATTTACATTAATTTCAATTGAAAAAATTGTCTTAGTTCGCGAACAATTTGGTTTGTGAACCAAGGCTGGAATGGATTAAGCTTATGAACCAAGGTTCCACTGTATATAAAAAAAGTTGGTAAATTTGTTCAGGCTACAGTCAGTAGTTCAGTGAGACACAGAAGTTAGACTTGGAAGAATTTTAGAAGTTAAACTATATTTAAGACTCGGTATGATGACAAATATTTGAATGTGGCATGCAGAGCGCTCAAATCTGCATGCAAAAATTTATAGCCCCCAGTAACTATTGAGTTAGAAAAGTTTGATGATTTTTGGAGTCATTGAAGAAGGGATTCTTGCAAGTAAACATTCAATTCAGTTATAAGTAGTGACAAAATGTCTAGTAATTGGTAATTGAGCATAATAAGGATCTCAGAATAATAGTCCTCCAGGAGTTGGAAACACTATCTATCATTTTTAATAGTATTTAAATGATTTGAGTTTATCATATATTATTATGATGATGATTTTGGGAGTCATACCCAAGCTTGTGCGTCCTTAGTGCCCAAGACCATTTGTACCCTAGCTTTGCTCTTGAATTGACATTAGAGAGAGTGATGCATCCAATATATAATTTCATTTTGACAGTTTCATTTCTACCCTTAGAACAGATAATTAGCAACAGAACTTTCAATGATATATAAGTGAAAAGAAAATTATTGCTCACTTAAAAGATGACTCAGGAGTTTCAGTACTTTTATGAAGATGAAGTATACCGATTTAATGTTAAAAGCCAGCTAGAACTTGGAATGGTTTTAGAGAATGCAGAGTTTGTCTCAAGTGATGAGGATTCTGATCAAGATGAAGAAGACAAAGTCACCAAAGGAAGCATCCGAGTTGCCTGGTATCCACGCGGAGAAGAGCAGGTTTTGCCAGAAAGAAAGGTAAAGTTCCTAATTACATTATATTTTGCACATTTGATCAAGGTCATCTGTAGTAGGCTTCTATAAGTTCTTGGATTAGATTAATTATCAAACAATTTATTTGGAGTCATAACATAGATTTTCCTGCAATGAGATAATCAGTATAGACTGTTGATTGTTTGTGTGCCTTGCATACTTCTCACATTGCCACCCTTAACTTCACCACTTATGAATATTTCTTCAAAAGCTTTGACAGTAATGCCCATATAGATTTTGATTAAAAAATAAATAAATAGCTATTGATTTGTGATGCAGTAATTCATGTGTTACATTTTGATTATATGAGAAACTTTAAATTTTTTCAGCTATATTTGATATTGGCTTTACCCCATGAGGGACTCACCTAGGTGCTTTGCTTGTGAACTTGTTAAAGGTAAATCCATTCTACAGTATTTTAAGGGCAGTCTTTCTCATCATTATAGTTGTTAAATGTTCTTTCTTTCTTATCTTTTTCCTCTGTTCTCCATCATTGTATCATTTGTAGATGGATACACCTGGTAACTGGTTGAGTGGCACACCCAGCTCCAGTGCCCCTGGCAGCCTTGAGCTACATTAAGAAGAGGTATCTGAGTTTTATTCATACTAGACATTTCCATTTCTGCTTTCTTTTCAAACCTCTTCTCACCTCTCCTCACAAGCACCTAATTTTAAATACCTATGGCTGACCATTTTTCATTCATACATCTTTGCTTGGTCAGGGTTGAGTGAAATGGCCTTAACCATTTAGCGCCCAAATATTCCCAATGGGATACTTGATTGCACCATTTTTAAATGACCGTAAAAAATTTGTAACGTTTAGATGGTTGATTTTCTGCTCTCTATCAAAGAAGAACTCGTCTTTCAAATGTAACGAATCAGGTCTCAGGAATTTTCCCCGCCTTGCGGCACTAGAGCAAAGAATTTACCTGTCTTGGGCAAATGCTGAAAGGGCTAATATTTCATCTAAATTGTTCCTACATTAGATCTTACGCCAATACCAATGAAGGTAAGTTTATCATTACTTTACATATTTGAGGGGGGTTGTTGACCCTCATTTTCTTGTAAGTTTTGTTTAGGTGTGATAATTTGAAATTAGTGCAAAATGAGTTTGCAATACGTTAGATCCCAAATGCACTACTCTGGGTGGCTGTTGACTACCACGCTCCACCCAAATGGGCTCTCTTTGACTTTATCAGTTTTATTTTCATTGCCACTTAGGCTTTCGGAAAATAAGATTTTAACTATTCGCAGTGTTTTTTTTTTCTTTGATATGATTATGTATTATTGATATTCAGAGGTGGGCAGTATTTAAATACTTTGTATTTAAATACATTTATGTATTTAAAATTATATTTGTATATATATTTGAAATCATGTATTTAAATATTTTTTACAAATACTTTACTGATAATAGGTTTATATAGCTGTTAAGAACGTGTAAAGCATGTTTTAGCTTGCCGCAACTTGTATGACACAAATGGTTGACTGCATTAGCCGGTGAGGGAAGATTGCTTGCATCAGTTCAAATTCAGTTAACAGATAACAAGGAAAGTAAGTACCCTAGGAGACCTTACGGTCCATTCAAAGAGGGTACCTTTGCACTAGCAATCGAACAGGCACATGGCTGCTCAATTGTTTTGCATCCCTGAACGGCCGCTTTTCAAGACTTTATCTAGTCTTGACTTGAACTGGTCAACAGATTCACTGTTGACATCTTCCACTGGAAGTGCGTTCCACTTACCGCAGATACTGTAGGTGAAAAAATTTCCACACAGATTGCGGTTGTAACGCTTCAGTTCAAGTTTGAAGCCGTGATTGCGCGTTCTGTTCTCACTCAGTGTGAAAATATCCCGGTAGTCAACATTGTTGGACCCTCAAAGTATTTTGAAGACTTCGATGAGCTGACCACACAGTCTACAGGTTTCCACCGAGAACAGATCTAATTCCCTTAGTCTATCCTCATAACTTTTATGTCGGATAGAGGGAATCAGCTTGGTTGCCCTGGCTTGTACGCGTTCCAATCTCGCGATGTCCTTTCGCAATGAAGGACTCCAAAATTGTACGGCATACTCCAGGTGCGGTCGGACAAGTGAGTTGTACAGGCACAGTACAATCTCCTGGTTCCGATAACCAAACTGGCGCTTAATATAGCCTAGCATCCTTTGGTCACAGTTGTGTTCGGTTATATAGTGAGAGCGCTCATCGTTATTTCAACTGCTGCATGGCAACTTCAGCTTCTTTGAAAGTGTGAAATGGAGAGATTAGACAATAATAAAGATGAGGAAGATAAAGAATCATGTAATTATAGTCATCCTTTACTAGATGGTAAATTTTTTAGAGTTAAATCTTCCCACTGAAAAAAAAGTCAAGTGTGTATGTACATCATGCACTGGTGAAATCTCTGCAGCAAGCAATGTTAATTTCAATCTACACATTCATTTAAAGGTAAGAATTTATTAAAGCTAATTATATAATATGATACTTAATTGAACTAACAAGTTTCACTATTTCTTATTTTTAAAAAATGGCAAAATTGCTAGTAGCTAAGGATAATGTTAAGTAGCGTAGGTTTACCATGCACAAACCTACCTGCTTTCCTTTTCAACACCTTTATTTATAGTATATGCTGATTGAATTTAACGTGAATTATGGCCATTTGAAACAAATATCCTTCAATTATCTGATCATGTACATTTATCAACAGGAAGCATCCTGCTTTGGTGCAAAAAGCAGATAACTGTGACAGCTCAAAGAAAAGATTAAAAAAAAAAAGAAGTTTTTATTAGACGATGGTCCTTCATGCAGCAGTGTTAAAGTAAAGACATTACCGTAGTGTTTTGCGGTGAATACTAAGAAGGTCAAATGATCTGTTATTGATAAGCTGATTGCAGATTTTATCATACAAGGTATGCAGCCCCTATCAACCATGTAGCAACCAGCTTTTGTGAGATTAATTAAATGTGAGTTCTGAGTTCAAATGTTGTTTACAATTATAATATTAGGAGTACAGGTTAAGCTCTTCTAATGACTGAATACTAAAGCGTTCGGAACTTGTTCTTCCTTTATTTAACAAAGTTAAATAAAGGAAGACATATACAAATAACAGAGGTTAATATATTGCAATAATTTCATGAGAATCCACATCCATATATTCTTAAAGCACTCTATCATTTAATTGAAAATATTATTGAATAAAGATTTTTCATGAATAATTAGTACATTTATTGATCGATTAGATGTAGTTATTAGATGAATCCTATAATGATGTATTTCGTTATAGTAGCAATACCTGTATATCATTATGTCAAAACTAGCCTGCCCACCCATCAAAAATGTAGGAAATAAAGCTTGATAATGTATATATTCCTAACAATACTGAAAATCAATATTTTTACTATGTAATTCTGAATATGAAGGACTAATAATATGTTTATGAATTAATGTACTAGTCCTATATAGCTATAGGATATTCATATTCCTCGCTTTTCATACAACCTCTCTCACAACTTTCAATGGTCAGCCTCTAATTTCACAGGGTAGATGCTGACCTTCTTCTTAAGTCAACCGTCCCGGATCGGGGCTGAGGGGGGAGGGGACAATGTTCCCTAACCCCTGAGCTCTGGTCTGGGGTGGTTAGTTTTTAACAACCTGCTTTATCCCCACCCATACCTTCCTCACATCCCTTTTCCTCTCCTCTTCACAATCTATATATTTTACGCCGTGTCTAAGGTGGAGCCGGCATGCCGATGGACTGCCAGATTACCAGGCGGGAGGGGTGGTCCCAAATGGCGGCGCCTGGCTCTGCCGGGCTTGTAAGCACCTCTCGCAGTGCGGGCTACTGCGAGAGGTGATGCGCGATTGCATCTCGTGTCAAAAAGAGGGTCACCATGCCCAATGATGAGTATAAAAAAAACCCAACCCCCAAATTCCCCTATAACATCGATGGAGCCACCCTTGGGCAGCTCCAGCAAAAAAATGGAGGTCCCCTCCCCCTGTGCTTGCTCAGGGGACCCTCCATATATCTCTAACCGGAAAGGAGGCTTACTCCTCTCCTTCGCTTACAGGTGTAGGGGACTCCCCCTCACCCCCTTCTCTGGAGGTGCTTTCGGGCGCCTCCCTTTTACCAGCGGCAGTCCCCTCTGTTCTTTCCAAGGGGACTGCCAAGAAAGCCAGCAGGCAGCCCTTAGCCAGCCGCTCCACATAGAAGCGGCTCGGTAGGGCAAACCCCCTTAGGGGGGAGAAGGAAGCCAAGCCCCTTCGGTCGCTTCCCTCAAAAGACCTGCTGGCAAAAATATTAAACCTTGCCGGGGTCAAGGCCTGTGCCTCCCCACTAAAGACTTATGACGCTGCCAAGGGGACCTGCGATGTCCTGGGAGGGGATGGCCAACTGGAGGCCACTCCTGTGATAGACATGGTCCTTGAGGAAACTCAGCCTCAGACGGTAGGGCCTTCCATGGGGGGGAATCCGGGCTCGGCGCCAAGCACTGAACCCGAATCCGCCCCGATGCAAGGTCCTCCTCAAACAGCTGTGGTTTCCGAAGCAGTACAAGGAGGGGAGAGATCTCCTCCAACCAGTGCCCTCACGACTACCAGGACCTTCCCCTATTTCACACAATGACCTGGCTGAGGCTGGTCCATCTGGCCTGGGGGCTTCTTCCAAAAAAGAAAAAGACAAAAAAGACTCTGGGCTCCTCTCCATCCGCGGGGGCTGCAGGGACGGATGGGTCTGAGCCATTCTGGCAAGCGACCAAGCCAAGATCGGCACATCCGCCCCCTCTGTCCCCCTGGTTGCGGAGCCCCTGACTAAGACTAATACCAAGAGTGCAGAGGGCGGAGCCTCGACATCCGGCCCCCTGATTCAGAGGTTACCTGGCATTTTCGAGCCCGCTGGCTTCAAACGCTTCCTCGTTATTCGCTCCACTGATGGCACCATGTTGTCCAAGGGCAACATGATCCATCAGAGGAGAGGATTAGCTAGTGCAATTGGTAAAGAGCCGAAGGTAACCCGTTTCTCGGACGGGAGCCTTCTGGCAAATCCTGCCGAGGCGGCCAAGATAAGTGCTCTTCGGACACTTCATGGCACCCCGGTGAGTGTGACGCCACACTCTACCATGAACTTTGTGAAAGGAGTAGTTTATGCGAGGGAACTCGTTGACTACTCCATTGAGGACATCACCCTAGAGCTGGCCGACCATGGGGCGGTCAAGGTCGAACGTGTGATGAGAAAACAGGGAGGGGCCTCGAGACCCACCCCTACACTCTTCGTCACGTTCGACTGTGACAAGCTCCCTGAGTCGGTGTGTGCCGGTTGGGCCTGCTACCGCGTGAAGGCATTCGTGCCACTGCCGTGGCGGTGCTATTACTGTCACTGCTTCGGCCATACGAATCTCTCATGTAGACGTGCAAAGTCGGGGTCACCTGAAGTCTGTGTAAATTGCTCCAAGGTCGTACACGATTAGTCCAAATCGTGTGTGGCCAAGTGTGTCAATTGCGGAGAGCCGCACCCTGCTTCTTGAAGCAATGTGGTGCATATCTCCTTGAGAAAGAAATCCTGGCTGTTCAATCCCAGGATCGACTCTCATTCCGATAGGCAAAGGACTTGGTCCTGGCGCGCCCAGCTCTGCCTGGGACGTCATATGCCTCAATAGTTAGAAAGGCACCCTCTGCTCCTGGCCCATCCAGGCCAACGAGCACGGTTGTTTCCATGCCCATTCGGAGCCCTTCTGCGGGCTCTACCCAACCCGGGCGCTCCCCTGGTAAAGCTGGTGGCAAAAAGGGTTCATACCCTGCCCCGGCTAAAACCAGGGCTCCCTCCTCTTACCCCAGCGTGACCGTTTCCCGTAAGGCGAAACGGCCACGCGCCTCCACCGAGTCATTAGACTCACAGGAGGCAACACCCCAGAAGATGGTCGCTAGGCCATCTTCCGGGGTTCCTAAAGCTGTTCCCCGAAAGGACAGCAACAAAGAAGCTTCGGCTCCTTCCCCTACGCCCCGAGGTGGAGTAAGTGGCTCGGAGACGGTGGTTCCTCGAAAAGAGGGCCCCCCCGCCTCCGAAGCCGCAACGCCCGCCTAAGGTTTCGAGGCGGAGGGAGAAAAAGACTCGCATGGCGAGCCCAAGCTCCCCCAATAAGTCCTCTAAGGCGACAGCGCTTTGTCTGGCAAACAGCGCCCGGGGTTCTGCCCCCGCAAAGCGTACGGCCATTCCCGCGAGGGTCTTCTGTTCGAGGAGGGCCCCCGCGTCTCCTCCGAGCTAGGCCTGGAGGGCATATTCCTTCAATGGAATGTCCGTGGACTCCGGGCCAACTGGGAGGAACTGCGGAGGCTCGTCTCGTCCCGTTCCCCTTTAGCTATCTTTTTGCAGGAGAACATGCTAGGCGCGTGCCCCCTGCCCTCCCTCCCGGGGTATAAGGGTCTTGCGACCTCACCACTGCGGAATGGCCGGGCTGGGGGATGCACGGTTTACACCCGACATGATGTCTCCGTTCTTCCTTTCTCTTTAGATACCTCCTTTCATGCAGTGGCTTTGCAGTTGCACCTGAATAGGAGGTATACTATCATTTCTGCGTACATTCCACGGTACGCTGACTTTGACGCAGGGGGACTTCCGCCGCGTCCTGGCATGGTTGCCGAGGCCCTATCTCTTGCTTGGAGATCTGAACGGCAGGCATCCTCTCTGGGCAGATTACTCCATAAATCCCAGGGGACAAGTCCTTGCCGATCTGATCGAAGAGCTTGAGATGGGTGTCCTAAACGTGGATGAGTTTACGCATCACTGTCTGAGAACCACTTCATTTTCTTGCCTTGACCTATGTTTGTGCTCTTCGGATGCACAGCCTGATTTTGATTGGGGGGTGGTCGATGACCTCCATGGTAGTGATCACTTTCCCATTCAAATATCATTTTCAGGGCAACTGCCTTCTGAGAGACCACCTCGGTGGTGCTTGGCGGGGGCGCGGTGGCCTGCATTTCAGGAAATGACTGAATCCTCTATCTCAGTCGAGGAGTTTAGGTCGGTAGATGAGGCCGTTGAGTTCTTCTCCGGCAACCTCATCGCCGTGGGCCTGACTACTATTCCTAGGACGTCTGGCCGTTTTGCACGCCGACCACTCCCATGATGGTCAGCCGAGTGTGAGACGACCCTCAAACAAAAGCGTTATGCCTACATGCGCTATAAGTGCCGCCCGAACGATTTCACTGGCGCTGAATTTCGTCGGGCTAGGGCTAGGTTCCGGTATATTTCGAAGCACGCCCGCCGCTCTTCTTGGCGGGCATACGTTTCTTCACTTAACGGGAAGACCCCTTTAGCTGAGGTGTGGAAGCGAGTCAAAAGGATTCGGGGCAAGTTCTCGCAGGACCCCTCCCGTTCTCCAGGAGAATGGGACCGCAATCTCGGATCCCGCGTCCGTGGCGGAATCCTTAGCGACCGCTTTTTCCGCATTTTCTAGCCGGGATGCTGCTCCGCCAGCATTCAATGCACGTCGTGATGTCGCGGAAGGCCGCCGGCTGGACTTTACCTCCAGAGGCGGAGAACCCTTCAACGACAAGTTTACTGTGAGTGAGTTGCGTTCCGCTCTTGCTTCGTGCGCGGACACCGCCCATGGTCCGGACGATGTCCCGTACGCCATGCTTCGACACCTGGGTGAGCGAGGCATGGCCTTTCTGTTAGATTTGTTCAACAGGATCTGGGTGGAAGGTCTTCTCACAGACTCCTGGCGAATCGCTACTGTGCTCGCCTTTCGCAAACCGGGGAGAGATCACTCTACTCCGACTGGTTTCCGCCCAATCTCTCTAACCTCTTGCGTGTGCCAGTTGATGGAGAAATTGGTAGATGTTAGATTAGCCTTTTTCCTGGACAGCGGAGGCCATCTGTCTTCCGCACAGTGCGACTTCCGCAAGTTTAACTCGGATGCTCTGCTCCGACTGGAAAAGGCCGTCTGCGAGGCTTTCCTTCGTAGACAGCACTACGCCACGGTCTTTTTCGATCTGGAGAAGGCCTATGATACCGCATGGCGATACGGTATCATGGAGACTCCCTACACGATGGGGGCGAGGGGACGCCTCCTAATGTTTATATCTGAATTTTTGCGAGATCGTCGATTCCGCGTACGGGTGGGGGGGGACTTTCTCCTGCCTAAAGGAGCAGGGAGAGGGTGTCCCCCAGGAAAGTGTCCTCAGTGTCACACTCTTTGCCCTGAGCATCAACGGCATCACCTCGGTGCTGCCGGAAGATGTTATCGCTACGCTCTACGTGGACGACCTATCGATCTCTTTTGGCGCGGCCCAGATGCCAACTCTGGAGCGTCGACTCCAACAGGCTTTGAACCGCGTCTCTCGCTATGCCGAAGCGCACAGGTTTCGGTTTTCTTTGGCCAAGACCAAGGTGGTGCTCTTCTGCCGCCATCCACGGCTTCACCCCGAACCAGATTTGTTTCTTAATGGGGTGCGCCTGGATGTGGTTGAGTCGCACCGTTTCCTAGGTTTTGTATTCGACCGACGCCTCACCTGGGAGGCTCATATTCGCAGGCTTAGGGTCTCTTGGACCCCTGATATGGACATTCTTTGTTCCGTGACGTTTAGCGCTTGGGGCGCTGATAGGGCTACTGCCCTACTTTTTTATCGTTCCTTTGTTCGTTCGAAGCTCGACTACGGATGCGAGTTCTATGCATCCGCAGCCGAGCGTTTATTGCGGAAGGTGGATTCGATCCACCATACCGGACTTCGCCTTGCGACCTGTGCCTTCCGCACTTCCCCCATTGAGAGCCTGTTGGTCGATGCTGGGGAGATGCCACTCGCTCTGCGCCGCGTGCATTGCATCACTCGCCTGTACGCGCGAGCCTGGCGCCTGCCTCAGTCGCCAACAGCTCTCACTGCATCCGCAGCTGATCTCGGTGCCTATGCCGCCGAGAGACGCCAGTTATACCCTAAGCCCTTTGAGTTTAGGGCCAGGAAACTCCTTCGAGAGGTAGATATAGCTCTCGGGCCGGTGGCGCCCCTGGTTCTGCCCAGGACGCCACCCTGGAGGGTAGCACATTTGGCTATTTGTCGCCACGCCTCTGCTCTCAAAGCTTGTACGGCGCCGGGAGTATTGCGTTCGACATTTTTGGAACACACATCGTGTCACGCTGGAACCGTGCCAGTGTATACGGATGGCTCCAAGTCCCAAGAGGGGGTCGGCTTCCACGCCGTATCCCCTCTGTTTGAAGTCAGCGGGGCTCTACCAGGCTCTGCGTCTGTCTTCACGGCCGAGCTGGTGGCAATACACCACTTGGTACGGGAGATTACGCGACGTGCCCGGTTCAGAGACCGGATTGTGATCTATAGCTACTCACAAAGTGCTCCCTGAGTGCTCTCGGGGCATTGGAATCTCCGCCTACCCTGGTTCGCGATACCCGTGACGCCACGGTTTTGGCGAGCCGGGCAGATGTCGAGATTATCTTCTGCTGGGTTCCTGGACATGTAGGAATGGCGTGGAATGAGTGCGCCAAAGAGTCCGCGAAGACTCTGCGACCGGACCAGCGTTTCGCTCTTCCTCACACCAGCTACATGGCAGGAATACGGGCAGTTCTTCGGGCTGCTTGGCGATGAAGATGAGAGACGGTCGAGGTGAACCTAAAGTTGCGTGCCATCGCGCCGCAACTGTTCCCATGGACCTACCCCCCAATACCGCGACGGCTTCAGGTCGCTTTCTGTCGTCTCTGAATTGGACACACTCGCGGTGCGCACCGTCATTTGATTGAAAGCTCGGCTGCGCCATACTGTGAAGACTTCGTTGTCCCCCAGACTGTTCGGCACATTCTTGTTGAATGTCCCAGTCTGGGCGATCTTCGTGTACGTTACCTCGGGACGAGCATGGTCGCTACCGCTTGTCCCTTATACTCGGGACGAATTCGTGCACACTAACTTGTGGATTTTGAAACTTTTTGG
Source organism: Ceratothoa steindachneri (assembly GCA_963969495.1). Classification (NCBI taxonomy): domain Eukaryota; kingdom Metazoa; phylum Arthropoda; class Malacostraca; order Isopoda; family Cymothoidae; genus Ceratothoa; species Ceratothoa steindachneri. The sequence goes on from OZ018318.1 coordinate 144,333,482, forward strand.
AGGATACTGGCCTCCTCCATTTAATTTACTTTTTTTTGTGATTTTTGTAGGTCGCATGTTCCTGTGCAGAGGGGAGGCGGGCCTACCCCGGACGCCAGAGCATGCTTCCTTCTTGACCTCTTGCTTTTTCTCGTTATTTTTTATCATTGTTATTTGTTAGTTACATATTATTTGTTCTGTTATTTGTTTTCTAACATAGCTTATTAGTAGGCCAGGTGGTATACATTGACTTATGCCCAAGTAGGCAGTCACCAGATGCACTACCACAATTAAAAAAAAATTCCAAGAAATGATCAATCACCCTTGCAGGATGTATCCACCTAGGCACAGATTACACAGTCTGCTCCATTTATCTACCACCAAGTGATGACATTGTACCCCAGAACCTAGCAAACCTTGTGGGGCTGCTCCCTTTCCCATTGTTACTGCTTGGAAACTTCAATTGTTGTTATTTGTTATGGGGGGGGGGGGGATTCCATCTGCAATAGCAGAGGTGACTCCTTCCTCACTTTTATTTATGGGCATGATTTAGTTGTTCTCAACACTGGTGAGCCCACCCATTTCCATACTCAAACAGGCACATACGCTGCCATAGACCTCTCTTTCTGCAGCTCAAGTATAGCAGCAGATCCCACCTGGACAGTGGATGAAGATCTACATGGAAGTGACCACTATCCTATAATCCTAAAGACTGTGGTATCCCCTCCCACTACTTCTCTCCCAAAGTGGTCTCTCCCCCCATGCAGATTGGCTGAATTTTGTGGAATCCTGCAACTTTGACAGCCATGCAGAAGACTTTGGCACTTTTGATGTGGCTGTGGAATACATCACATTCCCCCCTCCCCCCTTCCTCCACTTCACTGCATCAGTGAACATCCCCTGCACATCTGGGAATTTCCTACAATGTCTATTTTCCTGGTGGAACCAGGACTGTTCAGCTGGCTGAGAGGAGCTACAGATCTCAGCCTAACTTGCAAACCAGTAAGATTGTCTTCACTATTGCTGGACGATGAAGTCTGCTCATTGCTCCTTCTGGCAATCCTATGTGAGCTCCATCTTGCCAGCCATACCAATGTCAAAGATATGGCAACGAGTCCGTAAAATGAAGTGGAAGTACGTTACCCCATCATGCCCCATCCTGTCATTGAATGGAAACACTGTGGATGCACAGGCCTTTGGCACCTATTTTGCTTCAGTAGCCCAGTGTAACACTACTTCCCCTTCGACTATACGATGACTGAGAGGAATGGAAGGACATTGACTTTGCATCCAAAGGTGGAGAGTTGTACAATGTGCTCTTCAGCATATGTGAATTAAGAGAGGCCTTGAAAATCTATCTGTATGGATAGCTCCCCAGGGCATGATGACATCCCCTATGCAATCCTTCAACATTTTCTGCCAGAGGGGATGTCCTTTCTGCTAGGCCTCTATAACTGAATCTGGATGGAGGGAGCATTACTGAACAGTTGGAGCCTTGCAGTGGTGATTCTGATCCCGGAGCTGGGAAAAGATCACTTGCAGCCTACCAACTTCTGTTCAATCTCACTCACACTGTGCATGTGAAAACTGCTTGAGAAGATGGTTAATGTCCAACTTATGTGGATCCTTGAACATGAAAAGTTCTTCGCAAACTGCCAGTTCAGGTTCTGCAAGTTTCATCCCATATCAGATGCTCTCCTGACACTAGAGTCATCAGTCTGCAGGGCATTTAGATTGCAAAAGCACCACATTACACTTTTTTTACCTGGAAAAAGCTTATGACACTGCCTGGAGACTCAGCATTCTCCAAGCACTCCACAGAACTTGTCAACAGGGAGATTGCCATGTTTCTTAAAGGCCTTCATGGCCAATAGGATTTTCTGGGTTTGAGCTGGACGAGCCCTCTCCTTCCCCTATCAACTCAAAGGTGGAGTTCCACAAGGCAGTGTCTTGAGCATAACTCTATTTTCTGTTGCAACTGATGACATAGTAGATGTGCTCCTAAATGGAGTGATCAGCACCTTATATGTGGATGACCTGTCAATATCATTTGCAGCCTCATGGATGTCAGCCTCCGAAAGACTGGTCCAGCTTGCCATAGAGAGAGTCTATGAGTGGGCTACCCTTAGGGGTTCCCGCTTTTCACAGAAAAAGACCATCACAGTGCATTTCTGCAGGATCCGGGGAATACATCCTGACCCTAATCTATATCTTTATGGCAAACGGATCCCGTGTAGGGAGGAGGCTCGGTTTTGGGAATTGGTCTTTGACACCAGACTAACCTGGTCTCCTCATCTCCGTTCCATGAAGGTTGATTGCTTTAGGGCAATGGACCTTCTAAAGTTACTGTCAAACACATCCTGGGGTGCAGACCACGACATCATGTGGAGGCTGCACAATGCAATAATATTGCCAAAACTAGAATATGGTTGCAAGCTGTACTCCTCTGCTACCTAAGCCCGACTAAAGGCACTAGATTCCCTCCACCATGGAGGAGTATGCCTCACAACTGGGAGGCTATGCATTCAGTTTGTCTCCCACCCCTAGCCTTCTAGTGGGTGGAGGTGCAATTCCATTGGACCTCCACAGGCATTCAGCATTCTGATACTGACTCATAATAATTCATCTCTTCTACAGGTTATGGCTATCATGAGCATAGGTGGGCGTTATCGCGATAACGATATTGGGTTATCAGTTATTCGATATATTTTTTCCGTGTTGTTGATTCATCAGTATTGCAGATACTTTTGGTTCCACTTTAGCAGAGGGGCTAGCCGCGCATGCCTTGAAGGCAGAAACAGGTAGGTCCGAGCTGGGTGGAGGATCCTCAAAACCTATGAGGAGATGAAGGAGAGAGCCTCACCAGGTAAGAAACAGTATTCAAATATTCTTACTATTGTACTATAAAATAACGCTATATATAGTCAATAATCAATATTGCATTATAATTTTGGATTTATCGATTGATCGGTTATCACCTTATCGGGCGATAAATTTATCGCCAGTTATCGATTATCAGTTATTGCTGATAAGGTTATCATTATCGATTTATTGGTTATCATGATACATTTTTTTGTTATCGCACCCGACTATGATTATGGGTGCTCACAATTCTCGATCAGTGATCTGTTCTTACTATGATATAATTATTAAACTAAGTAATTATTAATATTATATAAAAATAGAGATAGCTATTCGTTTTCTATGTTATTCTAGTGCTTATAGCATTTGTTTTTTGAAAAAAATCCAAGATTTGAAAAAACCCAGAATAAAACCCGAGTTTGTTTGTTTTTTTTCAAAATTACTTTTTTTTCAAGAAAATGCTACTTATCATTATTTTATTCAAAATTCATATTTATGTTTATAATTTAAACATATGTATCAAATTAAAGTTATTTCTCTGATACTGACTCGTAATAATTCATCTCTCCTTCTACAGGTTATGGCTATCATGGGTACCCATAATTCTAAATCAGTGATCTGTTCTTACCTTAATATTATTATTAAACTAATTAATTATTATTATAAAAATAGAGATAGCTATTCTTTTGCTATGCTATTCTACTAGTACTTGTAGCATTAGTTTTTGAAAAAACCTGAGATTTGAAAAAACTCAGAATAAAACCTGTGGTGTTTTTTTTTCAAAATTATACCTTTCTTTTTGAAGAAATAAGTGCTACTTATGATTATTTTATTCAAAATGCATATTTATGTGTATAATTTCAACAAATATGTATCAATTAAGGTTATTTCTCTGATACTGACTCATAATAATTCATCTCTCCTACAGGTTATGGCTATCATAGGACCCACAATTCTCGATCAGTGATCTGTTACTGTGATCTATTCTTGCTATAATATAATTATTAAACTAAGTAATTATTAATATTATATTAAAATAGAGGTAGCTATTCTTTTTCTATATTATTCTAATTTTGTAGCATTTGTTTTTTGAAAAACCCCAAGATTTAAAAAAACCTAGAATAAAACCCGCATTTTTTAAAAAACCTGGGTTTTATTGTTTTTTTTTGCCAACCCTGCTGAGATCACCTTTTGTAGGGGACTTTCAGGGAGAAAAGGATCACCCTCGTCACAAGCTGAGCTCCTCAAGGTTAAAGACCATCAGTCTTTGCATGAGGGATCTACACAGATGGCTCCAAGGCCGATGAAGGAGTCAGTTTTGGAGGTTTTTTTCCTCATCTAGGAAAAGGGGCACTCTTCCTAGAGCTGCCTCAATATTAACTGCAGAACTTACTGCAATCTTGACTGCCCTCAGCCTTATTTTCCTGAAGACTAATGTGTCCTATGTAATTTATTCAGACTCTAAGTGCTCCTTTAGGCGATAGATTGTTTTAATCCTGAACACTCACTGGTTCTATCGATCTTTGGGTGGCTCCATCTTCTGATGAACTGACGTCGCACTGTGCAATTCTGAGTTGGCGGATGCCCTCGCTAAGACATCTGCATCAAGACTGACAACAGCCCACCTCACAATACCAGCGTGTGATCTCTGATTTGCCATCCGCCATACCATACTTCAGGCATGGAAAGAGCAGTGGACCGCATTAGATGGAAACAAAGTAAGATCAATCCGTGAAAGCATGCAGAGATGGAAGTACAGTGGTCTACCACACCACCTGCAGGTGGTGGTTACGCATCTCCGGGTGGGCCACACCAAAATTACTTACAGGCACCCCCTTATTGTGATTATTGTTTGGTGTCTCTCACAGTGTTCCACATGATAGCGGAGTGTCCCAGCCTGGGAGATCTCTTCAACACTCATCTGCACCGCGGATAGATGGCGCCTACTCCCTATTCTACATCCTTGGCCAGGCTGGTGGAGTGGATCAGGATGTGATCATATTTTTGAAAGAGGTTGGCCTCCTCAAACATATATAATTAAAAAATTCTTTATCCCAAATATAAATACTATTTTAAAACAAAATGAATACTCTCAAATAAATTCTAAAATATATTCCATATATTTTAGCCTTCATCCATTTACCCATTTCACCCATTCATACCCATCCTCCTCATGCATCCATCAAAGCACTATTCTGTAGATATCATAAATCAATTTCATTAGTAATAATTCATCTATCCAATCTCATTCACCCACTCACCCCCACCATCTCTCACATATTCATAAATCATTGCTCATCCATTCTCCCTCATTCATCCACAGCTCTGCACTACATCTGTAAATAGTCATTGTTTAAAATTTATAATTTATTTTCTTTTTAATATTCTTTTTAACAATTATTGAATCATAATTGTAAATCTTCACCGGCCATAAAAAATGCACAATCTACATAAAAAGGTTTAGCTGGTGGCAATAACCTTGTAGTTGCACCACTTAAAACCAATCAATCAATTCCTTTTTAAAGTTTCACTATGGATGCAAGTTTTATGCATCCTCACCTGATTGTGCATTGCCAAAGGTGGACTTGATCCACCATACCGGTCTGCGCCTGGTAATCGGTTTCTTTCTCATGCCCCCCATTGAGAGCCGACTTGTCAATGCTGTGGAGATGTCACTTGCTCTGCACTGTGCACATGCATTATCTTCATGTATACACAAGCCATGCACCTCTATCATTTGCCAATGGCTCTCACTGCACCTGATCTTGATTGTGCCTATGCTGCTGAGAGATGCCAGTTATACTCAAAGCCCTTTGTGTTTAGGGCTAGGAAATTCCCTTCAAGAGCTTAATGTAATTCTCGAGCCAGTGACACCTCTGGTTCTTCCCAGGAAGTACCTGGAGGGTACCTTTTTCACTATTTGTCACCATGCCTCTACTCATAAAGCTTCTCCAGCTCTGTGAGTATTTCATTCAGCCTTTTTGGAGGATGCTGTGTCATGCTGGATCCGTGCCAGTGTATATGAATTGCTTCAAGTCTTAAGAGGAGGTTGTTTCATGCCGTATTCCTGCTTTTTTAAGTCAGTAGAGTAATCCCAGGCACTGCACCGTTCTTCATGGCTGAGCTGGTTGCAATATATTGCTCAGTACAGGGGTTAATGCCTCATTACTGGATTGTGATCTTTAGCGACAGACAAATGCCTATAGTGGCCTCAGGGCATTGAAATCTCCACACAGCCTGTTTTGTGGTATCTGTGATGCCATGGTTGCTGTGAGCTGGGTGGATGTCAAGATTATCTTATGCTGGGTTCCTTTACATGTGGGAATTGCGGTGAAGGAGCATTCTGATGAGAGTGCTAATGAGTCTGAGGCTGGGTGACCAAACAAGTGTTTGGCTCTTTATCACACCGACTACATGGCAGGAATCAGGGCAGCTCTCCGGACCTTTTGGCATTATGGATGGGAAATGGCTGAGGGGAACTTAAGGTTGTGTCCCATTGTGCCATGATGGCTTTGGGTCACTTTCTGTTGTCTTTGAATTGGGCACACTCACGGGATGCACTGAAATTTGATGGCATACTTCCCTGTAAGGGGCGCGGCGATTTGCCATCCTGGCCGCCGTGCTAACAGGACTCAGCACCCCGTCCGGCCCCAGCTTAGCCTCTCTTCCTTCCTTCAAAACACTTGTTTCCTCTCTTTTCACACAACCTCTCCCACAACTTTCTCTGGTCAGCCTCTAATTTCACAGGGTAGATGCTCACCTTCCTTTCAGCAGACCGTCCCGCATCGGGGCTGAGGGGGTGGGGGACAATGTTCCCTAACCCCTGAGCTCCAGTCTGGGGTGGCTGGTTTTTAACAACCTGCTTCATCCCCACCCATACCTTCCACACATCCCTTTTCCTCTCCTCTTCACAACCTATATTTTTTTACGCCGTGTCTAAGGTGGAGCCGCCATGCCGATGGACTGCCAGGCCACCAGGCGGGAGGGGTGGTCCCAAATGGCGGTGCCTGGCTCTGCCGGGCTTGTAAGCACCTCTCGCAGTGCGGGCTACTGCGAGAGGTGATGCGCGATTGCATCACGTGTCAAAAAGAGGGCCACCATGCCCAATGATGAGTATAAAAAAAACCCAACCCCCAAATTCCCCTATAACATCGATGGAGCCACCCTTGGGCAGCTCCAGCAAAAAAATGGAGGTCCCCTCCCCCTGTGCTTGCTCAGGGGACCCTCCATATATCTCTAACCGGAGAGGAGGCTTACTCCTCTCCTTCGCTTACAGGTGTAGGGGACTCCCCCTCACCCCCTTCTCTGGAGGTGCTTTCGGGCGCCTCCCTTTTACCAGCGGCAGTCCCCTCTGTTCTTTCCAAGGGGACTGCCAAGAAAGCCAGCAGGCAGCCCTTAGCCAGCTGCTCCACATAGAAGCGGCTCGGTAGGGCAAACCCCCTTAGGGGGGAGAAGGAAGCCAAGCCCCTTCGGTCGCTTCCCTCAAAAGACCTGCTGGCAAAAATATTAAACCTTGCCGGGGTCAAGGCCTGTGCCTCCCCACTAAAGACTTATGACGCTGCCAAGGGGACCTGCGCTGTCCTGGGAGGGGATGGCCAACTGGAGGCCACTCCTGTGATAGACATGGTCCTTGAGGAAAACCAGCCTCAGACGGTAGGGCCTTCCATGGGGGGGAATCCTGGCTTGGCGCCAAGCACCGAACCCGAATCCGCCCCTATGCAAGGTCCTCATCAAACGGCTGTGGATTCTCAGGCAGGACAAGGAGGGGAGGGATCTCCTCCGGATGAATCCCCTGCGCCCACCGGGACCTTCTCCATTTCAGAGAAGGACCTGGCTGAGGCCGGTCCATCTGGCCTGGGGGCTTCTACCGGCGGGGGTGAGAAGCGGGTTCATTCCCCGCCCTCCTCTCCTAAAAAGAAGAAAAAGACAAGAAAGACGAAAAAAACTCGGAGCTCCTCTCCATCCGCGGGGGCTGCGGGGACGGATGGGTCTGCTGCCACTTTGGTAGGCGACCAAGCCAAGATCGGCAAATCCGGCCCCTCTACCCCCTCGTGTGCGGAGCCCCTGACCAAGACTAAGACGAAGAATGCACAGGGCGGAGCCTCGATGACATCGGGGCCACTGATTTAGAGGTTACCTGGCGTTTTCGAGCCCGCTGGCTTCAAACGCTTCCTCGTTATTCGCTCCACTGATGGCACCATGTTGTCCAAGGGCAACATGATCCATCAGAGGAGAGGATTAGCTAGTGCAATTGGTAGAGAGCCGAAGGTAACCCGTTTCTCGGACGGGAGCCTTCTGGCGAATGCGGCGAATCCCGCCGAGGCGGCCAGGATAAGTGCTCTTCGGACACTTCATGGCACCCCGGTGAGTGTGACGCCGCACTCTACCATGAACTTTGTGAAAGGAGTAGTTTATGCGAGGGAACTCGTTGACTACTCCACTGAGGACATCACCCTAGAACTGGCCGACCATGGGGCAGTCAAGGTTGAACATGTGATGAGAAAACAGGGAGGGGCTTCGAGACCCACCCCTACACTCTTCATCACGTTCGACTGTGACAAGCTCCCTGAGTTGGTGCGTGCCTGTTGGTACCGCTACCGCGGGAATGCATTCGTGCCACTGCCGTGGCGATGCTATTAGTGTCACCGCTTCGGCCATACGAATTGCTCATGTAGACGTGCAAAGTCAGGGTCACCCGAAGTCTGTGTAAATTGCTCCAAGGTCGCACACGATAAGTCCAAATCGTGTGTGGCCAAGTGTGTCAATTGCGGAGAGCCGCACCCTTCTTCTTCGAAGCAATGTGGTGCATATCTCCTTGAGAAAGAAATCCTGGCCGTTCAGGCCCAGGATCGACTCTCATTCCGCGAGGCTAAGGACTTGGTCCTGGCGCACCCGGCTCTGCCTGGGACGTCATATGCCTCAATAGTTAGAAAGGCACCCTCTGCTCCTGGCCCATCCAGGCCAACGAGCACGGTTGTTTCCCTGCCCATTCGGAGCCCTTCTGCGGGCTCTACCCAACCCGGGTGCTCCCATGGTAAAGCTGGCGGCTAAAAGGGTTCATACCCAGCCCCGGCTAAAACCAGGGCTCCCCCCTCTTCCACCAGCGTGACCGTTTCCCGTGGCGAAACGGCCACGCGCCTCCACCGAGTCATTAGACTCACAGGAGGCAACACCCCTGAAGATGGTCGCTAGGCCATCTTCCGGGGTTCCTAAAGCTGTTCCCCGAAAGGAGGACAGCAACAAAGGAGCTTCGGCTCCTTCGCCCGCGAGCCTGGCAGATGTCGAGATTATCTTCTACTAGGTTCCTTGACATGTAGGAATTGCGGGGAATGAGAGCGTCGATGAGGGCGCCAAAGAGTCCGCGAGGACTCTACGACCGGACCAGCGTTTCGCTCTTCCTCACACCGACTACATGGCAGGAATATGGGCAGCTCTTCGGACTGCGTGGCAAAAAAGATGGGAGACCGTCGAAGGGAACTTAAAGTTGCGTGCCATTGCGCCGCGACTGTTCCCATGGACCTATCCCGCAATGCCGCGACGGTTTCAGGTCGCTCTCTGTCGTCTACGAATCTGACACACTCGTGTGACGCATCGCTATTTGATGGAGCGCTTGCCTGCGCCGTATTGCGACGACTGCATTGTCCCCCAGACTGTTCGGCACATTCTTGTCGAATGTCCCAGTCTGTGTGATCTTCGCGCACGTTACCTGTCCCGGTACCGAGATGGGTGGGGTTGCTACCGCCTGTCCTTTGTACTCGGGACGAGTGCGTGCACATTGACTGGTGGACTTGTTGACTTTTGGGGGGAGGCCGGCCTTCTCCCTTTCATTTAACCAGGTTTAATTGCTGTTTTTGTTATTGTTTCGTTCTTGTTATTTCTGTTTATTGTTGTTTCCTGTTCAAATTTTTTAAAGTAGCCTAGAACTAGGCTGTTTGTTTACGGCGACTTATGCCTTAGTCGGCAGTCGCCAGATAGCCCCTTAAAAAAAAAAAATGGAGAGTACTATGGGTCAAAATCAAACTGGAAGTGCAGTGATAAACAGTAGTAGTAGTAATGGGACTGGAAATGGAACGAATTTTACTAGTAACAATAATCTTGTGAATTAGGTCAACTCAAATGTAGGTAGAATGGATGGGCATACGAAGCAGGAAGTGAGGTCTTGGGAGTGGTGCATCTATGCTGCCATCTACAGCCTCACCCTGCCTTGAACTGGTTCCTAAATGAGGTTCACCTATATGTGGTAGAGTCGCATGGTTTTCTTGGTCCTGTTTTAGGCTGCAGCCTTAAGATCTCTTGTATCTGCAATGAACATTTTTTTCTTTTATGTTCAGCACTTGTGATGCTGATAAGTCTACCACTCTGCTATTTTATTGTTCCCTTCTTCACTCAAAGACTGACTCTATGCATCTTCTCAGCTGATCATGAATTGTGGAAGGTGGACACAATCCACCACATCAGTCTCCATCTGGTGACTGGTGCCTTCAACACTACCTTTATTGTGAGCTTGCTTGTCGAAGCTGGGAATACTGCCTACTCTGTGCCCAGGTTTGGCATGTTGATCTCTGCAGTGCCTATGACTCCAAAAGATGCCTTTGGTTTTAGAGCTAAGAAAATCCTTTGGGACCTGAGTATATTTGTCTGGCCAATGGTGCCTCTGTTTCTGCATGGGGTACCATCTTTGACTATTTGTCTACATGCCTCTGCTTCCACAGTGCAGGGAGTATTTATTTTGACCTTTTTAGAACACACCTCGTGTCACACTGGGTCCATGCCAGTGTATATGGATGGCTCCAAATCCAGGAGGAGGTCTTCCACAATGTATCCCCTCTGCTTGAAGTTTGTGTGGCTCAACCAGGTGCTGTGTCTGTCTCATGGCTGAGCTGGTTGCAATACAGTGCTTGGTATGGGAGATAACACATCAAGCCTCGTTCAGAGACTGGATTGTTATCTTTAATAACACAAATCTTCCTGAGTGCCATTGGGGCATTAGAATCACTACACTCTCTGGTTCATTGTATTTATGATGTGACAATTGCCAGGTGGATGTTGAGATTATCTTCTGCTGGGTTCCTGGAAATGTGGGCTTTGCAGGGAATGAGTTTGCAAAAACTGGGCATCCAGACCAGCGCTTTGCTCTTCTCATACCAACTACATGGCAGGAATCAGGTTAGCCCTCCTGGCTGCAAGGCAAAGATGATGGTAGACTGTCAAGGGGAAACTTAGCCCCCAATGCCTAGAGAGGTTGAAGTTGCTTTATGTCCATTTTTGGATTGGGCACTCTTGTGGGATGGAGTGCTTCCCACCACCCTACTCTGATGGCTGCATTGTCCCACACACTGTTCAGTACATTCTTGTTGAATGATTCAATCTGGGGAGTCTTCGCACATGTTACCTGTCTCGGTTCCGGGACTATTGGGGTTGCTACCACTTGTTCTTTGTACTAGAGACAATTTCGTCCACACTGATTTGTGGACTATTTGACATTGGTGTTGGGAGTCAGTGCCCCATCCTGTCCTAGCTTAGGCTCTTCTCCTTTCTGATACCTTGTCTTCTTACCCTGCTTCCTTACTTTCCATATAACCTCTCCCACAACTTTCTCTGGTCGGCCTTTAATTTCACAGGGTAGACACTGACCAGCTTCCTCTCAACCAACCATCCTGGATCGGGGCAGAGGGGGGAGGGGACAATGCCCCCTCACCCCTGAGCTCCTGTTTGCAGTGGTGGGTTTTTAACAACCTGCCTCATCTCTACCTTCACCTTCTTCACATACCCTTTCTCTCTCCTTTCACGGTCTATCAATTTTATGCCCAGCCCAAGGTGGAGCTGCCATGCTGAAAGGTTGCCTGGCCACTGTGAGGGAGGATTGGTCTTGAATGGCGGCAGCTGGCTTTGCCTGACTCGTATCTGTGAGGGGTGATTAGCGTTTGTGTCCTGTGATACAAATAGGGTCACAATGCCCAATGTGGGAAACCTAAAAGAAAACCTTCACCACTGTTGGAGCCACTCTCAAGCAGCTCCATGGCAGAAAAAGAGCCACCTCCCTTCATGCTTTTGCAGGGAACCCTCCAAACCTCTTTGACAAAGAGAGAAGGCTTAATCCTCTCCAAGTCATACAGGTGCAAGGGACTTCCCCTCACCCCCTTCTCTGGAGTCATAAGGGACTTCCAAGAAAGCACTCAGGCAGCCCAATGGAAGCGGCTCGATGGGGGGGGGGGGTAGCCGATGACCTCCACAGGAGTGATCACTTTCCCATTCAAATATCATTTTCTGGGCCTCTGGTGACTGATAGCCTATCCTGGTGATGCTTGGTGCGGCCGCGGTGTTCACCATTTCAGGGAGTGATTTCTCGGTCTCAGTCAAAAAGTTTAGGTTCTAGGATGAGGCCGTTGAGTTCTTCTCCGGCAACCTCATCGCTGTGGGCCTAACTACCATTCCTAGAACATCTGGCCATTTACACACTGACTGCTTCCGTGATGGTCTTCGATTCTGCCTATGGGTGGGGGTCCCCTATCTGGCCCAATGGAGCAGGATGAGGGTATCCCACAGGGAAGTTTCCTCAGTGTCACACATTTTGCCCTGAGCATCATCAGCATCACTTTGGTGCTGCCGGAAGATTTTCTCACTATGCTCTATGTGGACAACCTTTCGATCTCCTTTGCCGCTGCCCAGATGCTAACTCTGGAGCATTGATTCCAACAGGCATTGTACCGTGTCTTTTGTTATGCTGAAGCGCACAGGCTTTGGTTTTCCTTGGCCATGTGTGGTGCACTTCTGCTGCCATCCACTTCTCCACCCTGACCCAGACTTGTTTCTAAATGGCGTTTGCCTGCAAGTGGTTTATTCGCACCGTTTCTTTGGTCTTGTATTTGGCCGACCCCTCACCTGGGAGACTCATATTCTCAGCCTTAGGGTCTATTGTATTTGCGCTATGGATATTATCCATTCAGTGATGTTAAGTGCCTATGGCACTGATAGAGCGACTGCCTTACCTTTTTATTGATCCTTTGTTCATTTGAAGCTATACTACTGATGCGAGTTTTATGCACCTGCAGCCCATCGTGTATTGCGGAAGGTGGACTCTATCCACCACAACGACCTTCGCCTAGCCACCGGTGCCATCTGCATGTCCCCCATTGAGAGCCTAGTTGTCGATACTAGGGAGATGCCACTCACTCTATGCCATGCAGAGTGTGTTATTCGCTTGTACGCATGAGCCCACCCCCTCCCTCATTCGCAAACAGCTCTCACTCCATCCACGGCTGATTCTGGGTTTAGGGCTAGGAAACTCCTTCGAGAGCTCGGTATAATTCTCTGGCCAATAGCACCCCTGGTTTTGCTCAGTACACTACTTTGGAGGGTACCACCTTTGACTATTTGTCAACACGCCTCTGCTCCCAAAGCTTCTACAGCACCGAGAGTATAGCATGCAGTTTTTTGAGCACATTCCGTGTCATGCTGGAACTGCCAGTATGTACAGCTTGCTCCACTTTAGAATAGGGGGTTGGCTTTCACCTTTCACATTGTTACCTCTCTGCTTGAAACTGGTGAGGTTCTACAATGTGCCTCATCTATTTTCATGACCAAGTTAGTTGTAATACACTGCTTGGTATGCAAGATTTACGAGACATTCCTTGTTCAGAACCAAAATTGTGAATTGTAATTTGTAATGCTGTGTCCTGAGGGCTACTTGGGAATTTTGACACCGCTTGTTTTGCAGTATGTGATGTAACAGCTGCCATGAGCAAGGAAGATATCTAGATTGTCTTCTTCTGGGCTCCTGGACTTGAGGTGATTGTGGGAAATGAGCATGTGGATGAAGACACCAAAGAGTCTGCCAGGCCTGGTTGACTAGTCCAGCACTTCACTCTTCCCCACTACATGGCAGGAATCAAGGTTGCCTTTTGGGCTGCTTGGTAAAGAAGACGAGATGTGTGGCAGGGACCTGTGTGCTATTATGCCATGACTTTTTCTATGGGTATACCCCATGCCTTGCCATCTTCATGTCACTGTCTGTCACCTCTGAATAGGACACACTTGTGAGATGCAGTGTAATCTGATGGAGGTGTCCCCTCAACTTTACTGTGCTTATTGTGCAGTCTTGGGTCTCTTTGTGTGTGGTACAAAATAAAGCAAATTCAAGAGAAAACGACAAAAAAAAAAAACTACAGAGGCATGCTCTGGCATCTGGACCTATGCCCAATGCCATACAAAAGAGGCCAGCCTCCACCGCATTCAGGTGTGCATGAATGAATCTCTCCTGAGTATAAAGGGGAAGCAGTAGCCTTCCTGCTTGTTCCTTATACTCAGGACAGATTCATGCACACCTGAATGTGGCCTTGTACAGACTTGGCTGGAGGCTGAGCACTCTTAACTCTTTCACTGCATGTGACATCTATATCATTCTTGAAAACTACCCCCAGTAATTTTCTTGTTTTATTCCGCCTTAACATAGCACTTTCATTTCATGACTGTAGCTGCCTCAGATATTTTTCCAGTTGTATCTGGCAACATTTTATGTCTAACTGCTTATAAAATACCCTCTGCAATGCATTTTTAGGATAATTTTAGTGATTTGAGATTTAAAATTAGCCGGTGAAAGTGATGATGATAACATTGACAAAGATGCTATAGATATTGAAAATTTGGCTCTTTGTCATTTTAGTGGACAAAACATTGTATGGTGATTTGGACACAAGCGCACCACCGGCTAAAAAGTCCCAGCATAAAAGTGACAATATTTTTATAATTGAAAGAATCTTTTCGGACGGTGTTGGTGAAACAAAGTAAAATAAAATTTTCACCGGTGAAAATAAAGTTACATTTGAATTTAATATATGAAGATGTATGATGGGTTTTGTGTTTTTTCCTGAAAGTATATTTGAGCTTATGTCAAACAAATAATGTTGCAGAACACTTTCTTGACAAAACTACTGAACTACCCACAAATTCACATTATTAGCAGTAGTACCTACTATAATAGATGAAATGAGAGTTATTGGACTCATGTTCTTTTAATATTTTAATAAAAAAAGTTTTGAATTTATTTCCAATTTATATTTTATTCTATTAATGGCATAACATTGCCTGGTGTAAATAAATTAATATATTGCAGTTATGCTTTGCCTCGAAGTGTAAAACTTTGCTCTATCATTTCCAATGCGTGAGTGTGAGCAGTAAAAGGGTTAAAATTTTAAAACACACTAGTTTGCAAATTAATTCTGACAGTGATAAATTAAACAATGGCAAAATTAATCTACATTTTAAAAATACTTAGACAATATGGCAGATAATACAATATATATAATGGATATGACCTCCTTTTGCTTCTATAATCATTTACACATGATTTGGCATAGAATGAACAAAGTTTGAACACATATTTCGCAGTTCATTTTCATGGTACCAGGTCTTAATAATACCAGTAATTTTTCTGGAAGTATGGCACAGAGTGAGATCCTGCTGAAAAATGCCTGCTCCTTCCATCAGAAATTTCTCTATATACCATTGGAAGCATTTGAATCCCTTTCTTTTTGACATTGTTTACAATTCCCTCGACAATAATAAGCCATTCAGGGCCTTTTGCAGTAAAACTACCACCAAAATATCTTAGGTGGATATTTTGGCACATGCCCAATGCAATGATTTTTTCTTTATAGCAGCAGTCAATAGTGGTTTATGTTAAAGGCTTTGTGACTCTGAACGAGTTTGTGCACATTGACTGGTGGACTTATAGACTTTTAGGGGGAGGCTGGCCTTCTCCCCTTTATTTAACTAGTTTTTTTTTATTTTATTTTAGTAGGTCACACGTTCCTGCGCTAGGGGGCCTCCCCCTAATGCAGGAACTTGCTTCCTGCTTATTGCCTTTTTCATTTTTTAAAATTTTTATAATTTTTTTTATCCGTTATTTTTGCATCTTATTTTAAAAATGCCTAGTATTAGGCAGTGTTGACTAGGGCAACTAATGCCCAAGGAGGCAGTCACCAGATGAGTTCTAAAAAAAAAAGGCTTGTGGCAGTTATACCATCTTTAAGTATTCTTCATTGAACAGTTGAAGAACCAATATTTACACCAGCTCAAGCCAAATCTCTCAAGGTTTTGCTTGTTTTGGGGGGAGCCTTCACACTATTCCTTATCATGTTTTCTTGCATTTTCTTCCACATTTTCCTTGATGCCTTGCTTCACATTTGCTGGTGTTATTAGCTCTTTTACTATATGTGACTAACAGTTGACTTTGCTAGGTTTTATGTTTTAGGCAGTCTCTCATATTCAAACTAACTTATTTTCCAAGAGTTACAGTACTTGCATGCTTCCTAGGTGTAACTTCTCTTATGAATTTAAGCTGTAATCAATACAGCACACTGACTTAACACCGACTCCATTCAGCTCAGATGATTGAGTTGGATAGTTGCCAAAAGTGACTCTTAGTAGTTGGCTATTTGCCAAAAGTGGCAATTAAAATATTCTGAAAAGAAAATTATATATACTTTGATTGTTTTTTCCCCAAACTTAAGATATCTGCAATAATCAGAGAATTTTCCTCTCTGAATTAATTTGCACCCTAGCATATATATATATATATATATATATATATATATATATATATATATATATATATATATATATTGAGGTTTCTGTTATTTTCGGCATTCTGTGATAATGAACTGAAAGAAAATTAAGTTTGAGAGTACTGGGAATCTTTATTTTTATTTTCCTTGTAGGCCTTATATATATATATATATATATATATATATATATATATATATATATATATATATATATATATATATATATATCCAAAGAAGTACAGTAATGTACATGTAAATGCAGGAAAGAAACCACAGTGTTAGGATCGATTTATTTGCCAAACCAGGTTTTGACAGAGACATACGTCATCTTCAGTCGCTGGTAAACTAATGAATACAGAAATTTATAAGTCTGAATGAAATTAGGCGGGATGGTATGTAGCCACCGCTCTTCCTCTCCCCCCCCCCTAATTACATTCTGACTTGTAAATTTGTGTATTTATTAGTTTACCAGCGATTGAAGATGATGGATATCTCTTTTGAAATGCAAATAAATCGACCCTAATACTGTGGTTTCTTTCCTGCATATATATTAGAGTGCATCATGTCAATAGGGGTGGAATTTCAAAATGAAATGATGTTAACGCCAAACTCTTTATTCCTTTCCTTTTCCAACAGAAACAAAATGAGAGAAATTTCTTTTTGATTCAATGATATCTTCATGGCGAGCAATCACCATACTTTTCTTCATGGACGGGAGAAATTGCATCATATTACATGAATCAGTAATGAGTGCTTCGACTTCGTCAGGCTTCCTATTTCTTGGCTATAAGATTCATTTTCCGGTGCTCTAAGAACATTGTGCAGGAGGCATTGAAGCTAGTCCTCCAACTTCGTATGAGGGTTCTTAGTGAAATCCTGCACCAGAGTGACCCCTCGTTCCGTGGCATCGTTGGTGATGAGAAGGCCACCTACTTACCTTGCCCCAGCCTGGTCTCTGGGGTTTGTCCCCCACAGGGCAAGATCGACGTCGAAGAACCCTTTGTCAATTTTCATCAGATCCAGGAATTTCTTGGTATTTTTCGTGATGAAGCAGGCAAGAGTCTTGTTGTCTAAGTCAGCCTCCTCGACGCAAACCTTGGGCGGAGGTTCTTCTGATGCCTCCACGCTTTGGAGGTTGGTAACAACATTCCGCTTCTCCTCCAGGGACAGCTCATCATCGTCAAAAAGCGCAAGACAAACTGTCACTTCTGTTAGGTACCACATGTAATGTCCCAATGCTTTCAGCCCTCACTTTGATCGCCTTGTTTGTCTCTTTCGCGAGAACCACACTTGAATCTAGTTGCATTTGATGAAGATGCAGAACTCGACCGGCTTTGTTTGTTGTATTCTGTGAAGTGAGGCGCGAAGATCCACATTTTCAGAGCGTAAATTGCACTTGCCATCCATCGAGCCCGATGGACTGCTCCCGGCTTGTGGAAAGAGATCTCTTGCATCCCTGAGGGATTCCACCAAGGAACACAATAGCCAGTTCTAACAGTTCCTGGTAGTCGTCACATGGGTGGTACTGTTAGAGGTAGCTCTTCGTTTGCTGTCCTGTACTGGTCTTGATCAACAAACTGACATAACTTTCGAAAACAGACAAAGGCAACGATATCTGGACTTTGAGATGCTTCTGGGATGAGGATTGAGAAAACAGCTTACAGCAGAATTTCCAGCACATGATGGTGACAGGCCAGACGCAGCAAATATCAACCAAGGATTTGCTGCACTCGAACATACACTCCACCTTCGGATCCCATATTCGTCGCCGTTGTGTTGAAGCAGAGTGCTCGATTTTGATCAGATATAACGGAATGGATGGTGTTTGCCGTCAGTGATGGGAACTGCGATCTTCTCCACGCCCTTCTCCAGAAACGAGGATTGACAGTCGGTCCACAACGCTTTTGCTTGTGGGGCAGGGCATAAGTTTTCCACCCCAGTGGAGTGTGAGCAGTACATCAGGCGCAAAGTTTTTCTTTCAGCTCTGCAGCCTTTTCCTGGCAATGATGTCTTCACTAACAATGGATCATGCTCGCGCTCATGCTCAATGACAATTCTCCAGTATTTGCTCCCAGCTCCTCCGCAAGCAGCACATACACCTTGATGATCACTTATGTTGGTCCGGTCCAGAGCAGCAGAAACTTACAGGAAGATGATTTTCTTCTGCGATAGTGCATAGCGGGATTGTTTTGGTGGAGGAGTTACTATCACGCCTTGCTCTTCAGACAAAGTGGGTAAGGTTGAAAACTCAAGTTCAACGGTGGACTGCCTTTTTAGAATGCTTGACTTTCCTTTGCAGCTCAACTTCTTTCATCATCCTCCCGCTGCTGTGTCCATTTCTCTTTTTCCACCCAGGCCAGATCCACACCACCCATCTTCCCCTGCCTGCCTGGCTTCCTCTGAGCTTCGAGGAACTCACGGTCCTCCTTGATCTTGATCAAGTACTTTTTTGAGGATATCACACAGATCAATAGTCAGAATATTTTCCTTGGAGTACTGATGTTGAACTTTGAGTGCCGTCTGCCTGGTTTAGCTTTGCCTGGTACGGCAAAACACACACGACTTCCTTACGGTTCAGGAGAACACTCGATGGCAGCTGTTGAGTTGCTGGGGCTCCTAGGAGCCATAACTTATCAGCGGACCTGGTGAAAAATATATGTAAAAAAGAAAAACACATCAATAAAAAGGAGAATAAGACCAGAGCTGGGTGTTGCGGCAACGAGTTGCAACTTTGCCGCACTATGAATTTCGAAGTTGCAAACATTTTGAAAAGGTCAGACCCAGCAAAGGCGCACCCCCAATTTTCCGCGACTTTGAACAGGAACAAAGACGACTTTTCTGAAAGAAATTGCCACGGCTGTTTTAAGCAGTTTTAAAACCTTATTTGACTAAAAATGTCAAATTTTATTTTGATCTGATTTTTAACTTTCCTTTTACTATAAATTAAATTCTTCACATTATATGAGACTCACGCTACATGAAACTACCTAAATGTATGCCCCAAAAGTTTGTCACTCTGAATTTTATTATAAATTAGTAAAATTACATACACTTTTCAGGCATGAACCAAATTTTAAACCTGTCTTGTCAGTTAAAAATGTTCGGTGTTATGCCTTGTGGCGTTCATCGTGCGAATTAATCTCATTTTCTTGTATTTTAATATGTGCTTATACTTTTCTTGTGGCTAAGATGAAAAAATTACTGTGAAGTGTATGAAGTAATTAAAATTTAACAGCATTCTACCTTTAACATGACTAAAATTAAACAATATAAGTAAAAATTGGACTATCCTACGGAGACTAGGCCTTGGTTCTAAATTTAAAGATCATATTGATATAGCCTATTAAACTCACATGGTTTTATCTTTCTTTAAATCCATTAGACCACCCTATGAGCTTAGAAAATCTTGATTGTTTAGTAACTTAAACTGTTAAAGGTTAAGCCTGGCCAGCCAGAAGTGCAGGAACCCCAAGACTTGGACGCCCGCCTCTTCAACAAGTTGTTTGCTAGAGGCCCGACCAACCAGCAGCAGGATATGAGGGAGGTCCTGAGGAAGTCCATAGATGATGGGTGCCCTCTAAAAGCGAGCTGGCCTGGTCCCTCTTTCCCTACCAGCAGCTGCGGAGAGGCTATTCAGCATGGCTGGGGATGTCCTCAGGGCTAAGAGGTCCTAAGAGATCAACTTTGAGGAGGTTGTATTCCTCAAAGGGAACATGGACTTCCTGGAGGAGAAGATAGGCCAGGAGGATGAGGAGGATGACCTGTAGATATTAGTTTAGGCTGTTTTAACTAAAATATAAAAATAAAATAATAAATATGCGAGGGGGGCTAAAAATAGAGTGACAAAGTCGCAGTTGCACCAGATCCGGCGGCAAAGTCGCACCTGAAAAAATTAAAGTCAGGCCCAACTATGCATAAAACAATACTGAAACCACTTATTGCACTGCAAAGTGTACGAGGCGGGACCATGCCTTTATTGCATAGGGTAGTGCAATAGGGACAAACTTCAAAGCATCTGCGCGGCATGAAGATGTCATGCTACAAGACTTAGATTTTGCTTGTAGTGTTTCCTCATCAATACACATGAACTGCTGGGTGCCGCATTATAGTCCAAACACTTTTGATTTTTTAACTCGCCTCAATATATATATATATATATATATATATATATATATATATATATATATATATATATATATATATATATAAAGGGTGTTCCATTAAGATGAATCAAAGTTAGCAGTAAATAAAAGTGTTATTGGTGAAAATTGATTGATTTCACTATTGGATCATGTTATTTGAGTCATGGCAATTTAGTGTGAAAAATAATATCGCCTAAATGTCCGCCAAGGCTTCGGCGGCACACCTCCACTCAATGGTCAAAATTTTTGATGACGTCTCTGCATAGTTGCTCCTCGATCTCACAAATATGAAAACGCAATGGCGTTTTCATATCTGCCACCGACTCCGTTTGTTTGAATTTACGAACAATTTTCCCAATTTGCACTCTCGGTTGGTTGATTATGTTGACAAAAAAATCGCGAAGTGCCTGAAATGCGTTTCTGTTTGAACGTCCATTTTTGTAATAGGCTTTGATAACTTTAACACATTGTTCAATTGTTAATCTTTCCATGGTTAAAATTGCCAAAGACTGAAGTTGTTAAATCTGAAAGAAAAAGAAAAAAATTTGTCCAAGTTATTGGAACACCCTTTATATAGTCAAATGGATTGCCATTGTTGAGCCTGATCCTTAGTTTCACAAGGAAGGTAAGGATAAGGAAGATCCAGTTAATTTTTCTTTATTTTACCACATTTTGAGCTTACTTGCTCATCTTCATGTATTGGCATACTATAAATTTAAATGAGATAAAGGATAAATAAAGGAACTTAAGTAAATGAAAAAAAAGTGAGGCAAGACCTAACGCCCTCACAAAAAATTATATAATAGGACTAATGAAATGTGACATTAAATTTCTTTCCTAATAATCAAGAGAGTACATGTAATTTACTACTGTTCTTGGGTTGATTTGGAACTTTCTGCCAATTCAGAAGCTTTTAATCTGGAGTTGTTCACAATGGATCTTTGAACAGCACAAAGAAGACCTAGGACCACTGGGTCATAACCCTGGTGATGTTTTACTCTTTTCTTTAATAAATTGAACTATAATTCTTTTAATAGAAGAAAGGGGTATTATAAGATTCCTAGCACTTTGTCTCTGGTACATTCCACTATACCACCCTCAGATTGACCAACACACTGTTATCTTTGAAAATCTGAAATTTCCTTGGAATTTTGCTTTCTAGGTGGTATGTTTAATAATTACAATATTAAATTGTGTAATGATAATGGGCTAAATAAAAAAAATCTTTTTTATAAAACTCTGGGTGTCTATTTGCTCCTTGCATGTCTCTTTTCATATAAATTTGCTCCTAGTGACTGAATGCACTCTTCCATTTTCATCACTCATTATCAAAGAGGTTTGCCATTGCGTTGCTTTTTATCATTGCTTTTCACTTCTGTTTCCTATTCCTCTCATCTTTCGTATTCACTTTTTTTCTTTTGTGCCTCTTCATTGAGTGAATATATAAGTTATTCTCATTAATCAATTATCATTCAAAATATTACTATTTTGAATTTTCTTCTTTATTAGCATCAATACATAATTAAAAATATTGCTGTCTTTCTTCATTAGCATCAATACATAATTTGTGTTGTTTAAGCTTTTCAATCTGGTTTCTCAGTGATTTTTGTATAAGGTAACTCAAAAGTAAATACAGGGTACATTTTCTCACTTCAGGTGGGGCTAGGTGATCGTTCTCTGATGCCTGGAGATGTAGTTAGAAGATTAATAAGAGGAAAAGACACTCAACATGGATATTGTCGTCAAGTTCATGTTGCTGCCAGTGTTCAAGTAGTAGGGACAAAATTTGTCATTGTCAGTGTTGACAGCAATAATCTCACTCCTTTGGAAGTAAGTGGCTCTTGCTTGTGAATGAAAAATGTTTTAATATTTATGGTACGTATATTTATTGGTAATTTTGCTACCTGTCCTTTTTCAGTTATGGACAAAGACCATCAACTGGATAATATAATTCATATAAAGATCAGACTGATAATTGTTGGCAAGTTCAAGGCACCAGGCAACATAAGGGGCGCGGCGATTTGCCATCCTGGCCGCCGTGCTGACGGCACCCAGCGCTCCGTCCGGCCCCAGCTTAGCCTCCCTTCCTTCAGATAGGCCGATTTCTCCCCTACCTCGTCGCTTTTCATACAACCTCTCCCACAACTTTCTCTGGTCAGCCTCTAATTTGACAGGGTAGATGCTGACCTTCTTCTCAGCCAACCGTCCCGGATCGGGGCTGAGGGGGGAGGGGACAATATTCCCTAACCCCTGAGCTCCGGTCTGGGGTGGCTGGCTTTTAACAACCTGCCTCATCCCCACCCATACCTTCCTAGAAACCCTTTTCCTCTCCTCTTCAAAATCTATTAATTTTTACGCCGTGTTCAAGGTTGAGCCGCCATGCCGATGGACTGCCAGGCCACCAGGCGGGAGGGGTGGTCCCAAATGGCAGCGCCTGGCTCTGCCAGGCCTGTAAGCACCTCTTGCAGTGCGGGCAACTGCAAGAGGTGATGAGTTATTGCGTCCCGTATTAAAAAGAGGGTCACCATGCCCATGTATGAAAAAAAACAAAAACCCCAACCCCCAACTTCCCCCAAAACATCTACGGAGCTGCCCTCGGGCAGCTCCACCGAGAAAATGGAGGTCCCCCCCCTTGTGCTTGCGCAGGGGACCGTCCATACTTCTTTAACCGGAGAGGAGGCTTACTCCTCTCCTACGCGTACGGGTGTAGGAGACTCCCCCTCACCCCCTTCTCTAGAGGTGCTTTTGGGCACCTCCCTATCTCCAGCGGCAGTCCCTCCTTTGCTTTCTAAGGGGACTGCCAAGAAAGTCAGCAGGCAGCCCATTGCCGACCGCCCCTCATGCAAGTGGCCTGGTAGGGCAAACCCCCTTAGGGGGGAGAGGGAAGCCAGACCCCTTCGGTCGCTTCCCTCAAAAGACCTGCTGGCAAGAATTTTAAACCTTGCTGGGGTCAAGGCCTGTGCCTCCCCACACAAGACTGGCGACACTGCCAAGGGGACTTGCGATGTCCTGGGAGGGGATGGCCAACTGGAGGCCCCTCCTGTGATAGACATGGTCCTTGAGGAGACCCAGCCTCAGACGGTAGGGCCTTCCATGGGGAGGAATCCGGGTTCGGTGCTTGGCGCCGAGCCCGGATTCCTCCCCATGGAAGGTCCCCCTCAAATGGCTGAGGGCTCCGAGGCAGTAAAAGGAGGGGAGGGATCTCCTCCGACAGGTGCCACTACGACTACCAGGACCTTCTCCATTTCGGAGAGGGACCTGGCTGAGGCTGACCCATCTGGCATGGGGGCTTCTGTCGATGGAGGTGAGAAGCGGGTTCATTCCCCGCCCTCCTCTCCTAAAAAGAAAAAGACTCAAAAGATGAAGAAGACTCGGGGCTCCTCTTAAACCGCGAGGGCTGCGGGGACGGATGGGTCTGCTACCACTTTGGTAGGCGACCAAGCCAAGATCGGCACATCCGGCCCCTCTACCCCCTCGTGTGCGGAGCCCCTGACTAAGACTAACACCAAGAATGCACAGGGCGGAGCCTCGATGACATCGGGGCCCCTGATTCAGAGGTTACCTGGCGTTTTCGAGCCCGCTGGCTTCAAACGCTTCCTCGTTATTCGCTCCACTGATGGCACCATGTTGTCCAAGGGCAACATGATCCATCAGAGGAGAGGATTAGCTAGTGCAATTGGTAGAGAGCCGAAGGTAACCCATTTCTCGGACGGGGGAGCCTTCTGGCGAATGCGGCGAATCCCGCCGAGGCGGTCAGGATAAGTGCTCTTCGGACACTTCATGGCACCCCGGTGAGTGTGACGCCGCACTTTACCATGAACTTTGTGAAAGGAGTAGTTTATGCCAGGGAACTCGTTGACTACTCCATTGAGGACATCACCCTAGAGCTGGCCGACCATGGGGCGGTCAAGGTCGAACGTGTGATGAGAAAACAGGGAGGGGCCTCGAGACCCACCACTACACTCTTCGTCACGTTCGACTGTGACAAGCTCCCTGAGTCGGTGCGTGCCGGTTGGTACCGCTACCGCGTGAAGGCATTCGTGCCACTGCCACGGAGGTGCTATTACTGTCACCGCTTGGGCCATACGAATCGATCATGTAGACGTGCAAAATCGGGGTCACCCGAAGTCTTTTAAATTGCTCCAAGGTTGCACACGATAAGTCCAAATCGTGTGTGGCCAAGTGTGTCAATTTCGGAGAGCCGCACCCTGCTTCTTCGAAGCAATGTGGTGCATATCTCCTTGAGAAAGAAATCCTGGCCGTTCAGGCCCAGGATTGACTCTCATTCCGCGAGGCTAAGGACTTAGTCCTGGCGCGCCCGGCTCTGCCTGGGACGTCATATGCCTCAATAGTTAGGAAAGCACCCTCTGCTCCTGGCCCATCTCGGCCAACGAGCACGGTTGTTTCCGCGCCCATTCGGAGCCCTTCTCCGGGCTCTACTACACCCGGGCGCTCCCGTGGTAAAGCTGGCGGCAAAAAGGGTTCACACCCAGCCCCGGCTAAAACCAGGGCTCCCCCCACTTCCCCCAGCGTGACCGTTTTGCGTAAGGCGAAACGGCCACGCGCCCCCACAGAGTCGTTAGACTCACAGGAGGCAACATCCCTGAAGATGGTCGCTACGCCATCTTCCGGGGTTCCTAAAGCTGTTCCCCGAAAGGAGGACAGCAACAAAGGAGCTTCGGCCCCTTCGCCCACGCCCCGAGGTGGAGCGAGTGGCTCGGAGACGGTGGTTCCTCGAAAGGAGGGCCCCCCGCCTCCCAAGCCGCAACGCCCGCCTAAGGTTTCGAGGCGGAGGGAGGAAAAGACTCGCATGGGAGCCCAACCTCCCCCAATAAGTCCTCGAAGGCGACAGCGCTTTGTCCGGCCAACAGCGCCCGGGGTTCTGCCCGCGGGAAGCGTACGGCCATTCCCGTGATGGTCTTCAATTCGAGGAGGGCCCCCGCGTCTCCTCCGAGCTAGGCCTGGAGGGCATATTCCTTCAATGGAATTGCCGTGGACTCCGGGCCAACTGGGAGGAGCTGCGGAGGCTCGTCTCGTCCCGTTCCCCGTTAGCTATTTTTTTGCAGGAGACCATGCTAGGCGCGTGCCCGCTGTCTGCCCTCCCGGGGTATAAGGGTGTTGCGACCCCACCACCGCTGGA
Source organism: Ceratothoa steindachneri (assembly GCA_963969495.1). Lineage (NCBI taxonomy): Eukaryota > Metazoa > Arthropoda > Malacostraca > Isopoda > Cymothoidae > Ceratothoa > Ceratothoa steindachneri. Next base: position 144,359,170 of record OZ018318.1, read on the forward strand.
TGGCCGAGCTGGGGGATGCGCGGTTTACACCCGGCATGATGTCTCCGTTCTTCCTTTCTCTTTAGATACCTCCCTTCAGGCAGTGGCTGTGCAGCTGCACCTAGATAGGAGGTATACTATCATTTCTGCGTACATTCCACCGTCAGCTGACTTCGACGCGGGGGACTTCCGCCGCGTCGTGGCACGGTTGCCGAGGCCCTATCTCTGGCTTGGAGATCTGAACGGCAGGCATCCTCTCTGGGGAGATTACTCCATAAATCCCAGGGGACAGGTCCTTGCCGACCTGATCGAAGAGCTTGAGATGGGTGTCCTAAACGTGGATGAGTTTACGCATCACTGTTCGAGAACCGCTTCATTTTCTTGCCTTGATCTATCTTTGTGCTCTTCGGATGCACAGCCTGATTTTGATTGGGGGGTGGTCGATGACCTCCATGGTAGTGATCACTTTCCCATTCAAATATCCTTTTCAGGGCAACTGCCGCCTGAGAGACCACCTCGGTGGTGCTTGGCGCGGTATCCTGCATTTCAGGAAATGACTGAATTCTCTATCTCAGTCGAGGAGTTTAGGTCGGTAGATGAGGCCGTTGAGTTCTTCTCCGGCAACCTCATCGCCGTGGGCCTGACTACTATTCCTAGGACGTCTGGCCGTTTTGCACGCCGACCACTCCCATGGTGGTCGGCCGAGTGTGAGACGGACCTCAAACAGAAGCGTTATGCCTACATGCGCTATAAGCGCCGCCCGAACGATTTCACTGTCGCTGAATTTCGTCGAGCTAGGGCTAGGTTCCGGTATATTTCGAAGCACGCCCGCCGCTCTTCTTGGCGGGCATACGTGTCTTCACTTAACGGGAAGACCCCTTTAGCAGAGGTGTGGAAACGAGTCAAAAGGATTCGGGGCAAGTTCTCGCAGGACCCCCCTCCCGTTCTCTAGGAGAATGGGACCGCAATCTCGGACCCCGCGTCCGTGGCGGAATCCTTAGCGACCGCTTTTTCCGCATTCTCTAGCCGTGATGCTGCTCCGCCAGCATTCAATGCACGTCGTGATGTCGCGGAAGGCCGCCGGCTGGACTTTACCTCCAGAGGCGGAGAACCCTTCAACGACAAGTTTACTGTGAGTGAGTTGCGTTCCGCTCTCGCTTCGTGCGCGGACACCGCCCATGGTCCGGACGATGTCCCGTACGCCATGCTTCGACACCTGGGTGAGCGAGGCATGGCCTTTCTGTTAGATTTGTTCAACAGGATCTGGGTGAAAGGTCTTCTCCCAGACTCCTGGCGAATCGCTACCTTGCTCGCCTTTCGCAAGCCGGGAAGAGATCACTCTACTCCGACCGGTTTCCGCCCAATCTCTCTAACCTCTTGCGTGTGCAAGTTGATGGAGAAATTGGTAAATGTTAGATTAGCCTATTTCCTGGACAGCGGAGGCCATCTGTCTTCTGCACAGTGCGGCTTCCGTAAGTTCCACTCCAAGTCGGATGCTCTGCTCCGACTGGAAAATGCCGTCTGCGAGGCTTTCCTTCTTAGACAGCACTACGCCACGGTGTTTTTTGATCTGGAGAAGGCCTATGATACCGCATGGCGATACGGTATCATGTAGACTCTCCACACGATGGGGGCGAGGGGACGCCTCCCAATGTTTATATCTGAATTTTTGCGAGATCGTCGATTCCGCCATCCACGGCTCCACCCCGACACAGATTTGTTTCTTAATGGGGTGCGCCTGGATGTGGTGGACTCGCACCGTTACCTTGGTCTTGTATTCGACCGATGCCTCACCTGGGAGGCTCATATTCGCAGCCTTAGGGTCTCTTTTACGTGTGCTATGGACATTCTCCGTTCCGTGACGTTCAGCGCTTGGGGCGCTGATAGGGCTACTGCCTTACTTTTTTATCGATCCTTTGTTCGCTCGAAGCTCGACTACGGATGCGAGTTTTATGCATCCGCAGCCGAGCGTTTATTGCGGAAGGTGGATTCGATCCACCACACCGGCCTTCGCCTTGCGACCGGTGCCTTCCGCACTTTCCCCATTGAGAGCCTGTTGGTCGATGCTGGGGAGATGCCACTCGCTCTGCGCCGCGTGCAGTGCATCACTCGCCTGTATGCGCGAGCCCGGCGTCTCCCTCAGTCGCCAACAGCTCTCACTGCATCCGCAGCTGATCTCGATGGTGCCTATGCCGCCGAGAGACGCCAGTCATACCCTAAGCCCTTTGGGTTTAGGGCCAGGAAACTCCTTCGAGAGGTAGATATAGCTCTCGGGCCGGTGGCGCCCCTGGTTCTGCCCAGGACGCCACCCTGGAGGGTACCACATTTGGCTATTTGTCGCCACGCCTCTGCTCCCAAAGCTTGTACTGCGCCGGGAGTATTGCGTTCGACCTTTTTGGAGCACACATCGTGTCACGCTGGTACCGTGCCAGTGTATACGGATGGCTCCAAGTCCCAAGAGGGGGTCGGCTTCCACGCCGTATCCCCTCTGTTTGAAGTCAGCGGGGCTCTACCAGGCGCTGCGTATGTCTTCACGGCCGAGCTGGTGGCAATACACCACTCGGTACGGGAGATTACGCGACCTGCCCGGTTCGGAGACCGGATCGTGATCTATAGCGACTCACAAAGTGCCCTGAGTGCTCTCGGGGCATTGGCATCTCCGCATTCCCTGGTTCGCGATATCCGTGACGCCACGGTTTTGGCGAGCCGGGCAGATGTCGAGATTATCTTCTGCTGGGTTCCTGGACATGTAGGAATTGCGGGGAATGAGCGCGCCAAAGAGTCCGCGAGGACTCTGCGACCGGACCAGCGTTTCGCTCTTCCTCACACTGACTACATGGCAGGAATACGGGCAGCTCTTCGGACTGCTTGGCAAAGAAGATGGGAGACGGTCGAAGGGAACTTAAAGTTGCGTGCCATTGCGCCGCGACTGTTCCCATGGTTCTATCTTCCAATGCCGCGGCGGCTTCAGGTTGCTTTCTGTCGTCTCCGAATCGGCCACACTGGTGTGACGCATCGCTATTTGATGGAGCGCTCGCCTGCGCCCTATTGCAACGACTGCGTCGTCCCCCAGACTGTTCGGCACATTCTTGTTGAATGTCCCAGTCTGGGTGATCTTCGCTCACGATACCTGTCCCAGTACCGGGATGAGCGGGGTCGCTACCGCCTGTCCCATGTGCTCGGTTCAGATTCGTGCACATTGACTTGTGGACTTGTTGACCTCTTGGGGGAGGCCGGCCTTCTCCCTATTATTTAAGCAAGGTTTTTTTTGGGGTTTTTTTTTGCATGTTTTTTTTTTGTTGTTTTTTTCCTTTAGTTGCACGCTCCTGCGCCGGGGGGACCTCTTCCCGACGCACCAGCTTGCTTCCTTTCCCCCTTTTGGGGTGTTGTATTTTTTTTCTCTTTAATTTTATTTTAAAGTAGCCTAGAACTAGGCCAGTTTTAATACGGCGACTAATGCCCAAGTAGGCAGTCGCCAGATGAGCTCCTAAAAAAAAAAAAAAAAAAATCAAGGCACCAGGGGTTTCTTTGTTGGGAGCAAGATGCAGAAAGAATGGTAGTAGTGTTTTACTACCAACTGACTAGTAGAGATGCTTTATGGCCTTTGGAAGAGCCACCTCGCTATATATATGTGCATCAATACACATGGCTGGATTTGTATGCAGGGAAATTGCACTAGTATGGTAGTTTACTCAATTTTATTAGTTAATAGGAATTAAATAAATTGAGACTGTCATAAACTCTTTTATCTTGGTTACATTTCCTTTCCTTGGATAGATTATGTTTTTAACAAGTTTTGTGTAGTAGCAGCAGAGGAGGTCTTCAAAATAATTGGTTTTGTATTGTAACTTAGTTTATTAGTAAGGACAAGTATACTGGTATGTGGTTAGTATAGCAATAATTAGCCACCTTCCCCCTTCATTAGGCATGCTTGGAGGATACTCTTCATTCACTCCAAGCAAGTGACTGTATCCAATAGATGGCAAAAGTGAATGTTAAAATACCCAATTTATACATCGGTCTATTGGATGCAGTCTTGCCTGTCATGGAGGGAGAGTGTTGCCCAGGCGCGCCTGATGCAGTGTGAAGGTGGCTACTCATTGCTATATAAGTGTGTAACTTAGTTCAATTATTAGAGATTATCTGCTTTGGTAAACCATCAAATTTTGATCCTTCAGTCTGAAGTATTATTTTAATAGTTTTCCCTTGCTAATCAATTCATACAAAGGTAATTTGCAACATTTACTTTTTGGTGATTATTAATTATTGTGAATTACTAACAGTTTCGTATCCTGGCCGAATAAAGGAGCAAATGATGGTGACTCCATTAGTCTATAAAACCATTAATCTTTAAAAATCAAAGTCTGCCCCCCAAAATATATATAAAGAATTAATCCTGTGTAACTTTTTTTGTGGTTAATAATTAATAGACTATTTCCATAGGCCTAAGTTCCATAACTATGTTTTGTTTATTTATTGATAGGAATTCACCACTGACATTGCTGTGGCTCTGGACTCGTGGGTGGGAATGGTAAATATGGTTAAGTGTAAAATCATCATGGCAACAGCAGATGGATCTAAGCTGATTCTCACTGATCATGAAGCTCTTGACCTTGGTGATTTGAGAGATTCTAGAAACAGGGTAAGGTTCATTCCTAAATATTTATTAGATCATTTAAAGGTTAGAATTTTTTTTTACTTGATATAGCAGCAACAAAAAGTGCATTTAATCATCTGATACTGTAAAGTGCCATTATCTGTAGAGAGCAAAAGAATAGGAATTTATTTCTTGATTTAAGGAAAACTACTAGTGAGATTGTATCTGGATCCTCCATAAGGGGCATGGTGATGTGTTTTTATGGCTGTCATGCTGACAGGTTTCAACTCCCTGCCTGGCCCCAGCTTTGCCTCTCCTCCTCCTCCTTTCACTAACCACTAATTTCTGTACCAACTTTCCTAGGGAGATACCCTGTGTAGCCAGTTACACCTGGTACTTGGGTGCAAATTAGACAAGCCCCATCACAGTTTGACTTGAATTCTCTGACAGAGTCATGGGGAGTTGTCATCCTTCCTCCTTGTTCCTTCTTGGTAGTCCTTTTTTCTCTGACTATCTCCTCACCCTGAGAGGGTGTGCCATACACTAATGAGCGAAATGGTTTTCCTTTATTCAAATATGAGTGGATAAATGAAATTTCCATGGTACATAAAGGCATGCATTTAATATATTTTATGATTTCATATGATGCAATCGTACAGGGTCACACACTTTTTGTGATATATCCTTCATTCATTCATTCACTAATCACCCTTACTTTCAGGACATGACAGAAGCAACGCCTGTTAACACAACGAGATCTCAATGGGAGCTCCAGCAAAGAATATACTGCGTCAAGCATTACTACAAGACAGGCTTGTTCGAGAAAGTGCAAGACACTTTCATGCATCAGTTCGAATGTGAAAAAGCCCCCTCCAAGAGCAGAATTCAGGAACGGGTGGACCACTTTGAGAACTATGGGACAATGGACAACCTCAATGTAGCCAGTGACAATCGTCCAAGCCATTCAGGATGCCCTAAAATGAGTCCAGCTGAGCTGGTCGAGACTGTGAGAGAGTCAGTTCAGCAGAGTCCAAAATGCTCTGTGTGCAAGCGAAGTCAGTCACTCGGTATATTCCGTGAGACTTGGAGGAGAGTGCTAGTAATGGATGTAAAGGCCTACCCATACAGAATACAGATGAAGCAGACCCTTACAGGCTCAGACAAGGAGCAGAGAAAGGCTATGGCAGTCAAGATACTGGAGAAGATTCAGGAGACCCCAACTTTTCTTAACCTCCTTTGGACCTTAGATGAAGCTCACTTCCATCTTGAAGGAAAGGTAAACTCGAAGACAAATGTCTTCTGGGGGACCTCCAGTCCAAATGAGGTCGCCACCAAGCCCCTACACTCCCCTAAGTGCAATCTCAGCCAGAGGCATCATCGGACCATTCCTCTTCGAGGAATCCGGTGCGACAGTGACAGTCACCAAGGAGCAGTATGTTGAGGTCCTCAAAATCTTCAAGAAGGAGCTGCAGATCCTGTTCCCGTCGCTTATGGGAAAGTTCTGGTTCTAGTAAGATGGAGCAAGCTCACACACCTCAAACCTGTCCTGAGATTGCCTGAAAGAGAACTTTGGTGGCTGTGTGATCAGTCTCAAGACTGATTTTGAGTGGGCACCTCACCAAACCAGATTTCATTCTCTGGGGCTAACTTAAAGACAGAGCGCATGCAGGGAGACCCAGGACCATCACGGAACTCAAGGAAGCCATCAGGGAGGAGATCAGAGCCATTAGTCGGTTGGTTTATAAGGCATCATGGACAACTTTGTACTGCACCTCAAGAAATGCACAAAGCTAATTGGAGGTCAAGAAATTATAATAAAAAAAACTAACAAAATAAAATATTGACACATGCAAAATGAGAGTGATTTTTCAGGAACATTCTAGAAGTTTCTTGAAATCATCTGACATAATTTTGCTCAGTAGGTAAGAACTATACAACTGTCAATGTTGTCTTCTGCACTTACATTAAAGAATTGTTTGCTAGAAGACTTCAAGGAGGACTCTTGTTGTGATTTAAAGAGATGTAGGAAAGCCCAAGGTGTGATTTTTTACGTTCTAAAGTTATACAATGAAAACAAAACCTATAAAGATCCTGCAAAAGTCAGTCAACCCTGCATAATTATTATCTGAGAAGATAGAGCTATTAGGCACTTCTGTATGAAGGATCCCTTCTAGACTGCAGCAGGAATTTCTCAAAAATTAAGTCCAATAGTGACAAAAGAAGTGAGCTGTTTTACAGTGCCCCTGGTTTAAAATCTTGTTGTTCTCCATCAACCAAACCATCATCAATAAGAAGAACCAGAAGGTGAGACTCGAATATACTGAAGCTCATGTTGTTTGGAGGGATGAAGATTAGGTGATAATTCATTCCAGCAATGAAATTAAATTTAATTTAGTTTGATCATTTTGCACACACTTTGCTATATGCTGCTGCATTTGACAGAATTGACTCTAAAGTTAAAAAGTCTGCCAAGCATGGAGGAGGCAGCATCATGGTTTGGGTGATTTATTTGTCTAAAGGAGTTGGTCTGCTAGTGCGAATAATTGGAATGATAAATGCAAATGTGTAAAAAATAATGTTATACCTTCACTCCGAGCATTTCTGAACCAGCCAGCAGTATTTATGCAGGACAACATGCCAGGCCATACTGCAAAATTAGTAAAATAGCATTTTGAAGAGGATATCAAAGCAAGAAGTCGCCTGCTAAGATCGCAGACCTCAACCCAATTGAGAACCCCTAGAAGATCATTGGAGACAAAGTTCAAGAATCAGCGGCCTTCAACTATGACGGATTTATGGCTAAAAATTGAGCAAGGATGGAACAAAATAATGCCAAAAGTTTGCAAGAAACTGGTGACATCCTCTGGTCATCATTGCACCAAAGTAATAGAAAACAAAGGCTTCAACACCTCATATTAAGTGTTTGAAGTTTCAGTTTTCAAATCTTGCTTTGTTTCTAGTGTATTTGCTTGCTAAGCACTTCTGTGAATGATCATTCTATTATTTTGCATCTGTTAATAATTATTTTTTTTTTTTTTAGTTTTAGTATAATTTCTTGAATATACGAGGGTATCATATGAACTCTTCATAAAATATATTAAATGCATGCCTTTATATACCAGGGAAATTTCATTACCCTACCCATAATACTTTTGAAAATCTTTTAATAAAGGAAAATTGTTCTCTTATTTTGCTCGGTAGTGCATTTTGGGGTGCCATGCTTGGTTCTCTAAGCATTGTGCCTGGGATAACCTAGTGCCAGTGTATGATAATAAAAGGTGATCACTCACCCTAATCATTAGTGGACCCACCCATCTCTGCACTTCTCTCTCTTCACTTAACGGGAAGACACCTTTAGCTGAGGTGTGGAAGCGAGTCAAAAGATTCGGGGCAAGTTCTCGCAGGGCCCCCCTCCCGTTCTCCAGGAGAATGGGACCGCAATCTCGGACCCCGCGTCCGTGGCGGAATCCTTAGCGACCGCATTCTCTAGCCGTGATGCTGCTCCGCCAGCATTCAATGCACGTCGTGATGTCGCGGAAGGCCGCCGGCTGGACTTTACCTCCAGAGGCGGAGAACCCTTCAACGACAAGTTTACTGTGAGTGAGTTGCGCTCCGCTCTCGCTTCGTGCGCGGATACCGCCCATGGTCCGGACGATGTCCCGTACGCCATGCTTCGACACCTGGGTGAGCGAGGAATGGCCTTTCTGTTAGATTTGTTCAACAGGATCTGGGTGGAGGGTCTTCTCCCAGACTCCTGGCGAATCACTACTGTGCTCGCCTTTCGCAAACCGGGGAGAGATCACTCTACTCCGACCGGTTTCCGCCCAATCTCTCTAACCTCTTGCGTGTGCAAGTTGATGGAGAAATTGGTAAATGTTAGATTAGCCTATTTCCTGGACAGCGGAGGCCATCTGTCTTCTGCACAGTGCGACTTCCGCAAGTTCCACTCCACGTCGGATGCTCTGCTCCGACTGGAAAATGCCGTCTGCGAGGCTTTCCTTCGTAGACAGCACAACGCCACGGTGTTTTTCGATCTGGAGAAGGCATATGATACCGCATGGCGATACGGTATCATGGAGACTCTCCATACGATGGGGGCGAGGGGACGCCTCCCAATGTTTATATCTGAATTTTTGCGAGATCGTCGATTCCGCGTACGGGTGGGGGGAGCCCTCTCCGGCCCAAAGGAGCAGGAAGAGGGTGTCCCGCAGGGAAGTGTCGTCAGTGTCACACTCTTTGCCTTGAGCATCAACGGCATCACCTCGGTGCTGCCGAAAGATATTCTCGCTACGCTCTACGTGGACGACCTTTCGATCTCTTTTGGCGCGGCCCAGATGCCAACTCTGGAGCGTCGACTCCAACAGGCATTGAACCGCGTCTCTGGCTATGCCGAAGCGCACAGGTTTCGGTTTTCTTTGGCCAAGACTAAGGTGGTGGACTTCTGCCGCCATCAACGGCTTCGCCCCGATCTAGATTTGTTTCTTAATGGGGGTGCGCCTGGATGTGGTGGACTCGCACCGTTTCCTTGGTCTTGTATTCGACTGATGCCTCACCTGGGAGGCTCATATTCGCAGCCTTAGGGTCTCTTGTACGTGCGCCATGGACATTCTGAGTTCCGTGACGTTCAGCGCTTCGGGCGCTGATAGGGTTACTGCCCTACTTTTTTATCGATCCTTTTGTTTGTTCGTAGCTTGACTGCAGATGCGAGTTTTATGCATCCGCAGCCGAGCGTTTATTGCGGAAGGTGGATTCGATCCACCACACCGGCCTTCGCCTTGCGACCGGTGCCTTCCGCACTTTCCCCATTGAGAGCCTGTTGGTCGATGCTGGGGAGATGCCACTCGCCTGTACGCGCGAGCCCGGCGCCTCCCTCAGTCGCCAACAGCTCTCACTGCATCCCCAGCTGATCTCGATGGTGCCTATGCCGCCGAGAGATGCCAGTCATACCCTAAGCCCTTTGGGTTTAGGGCCAGGAAACTCCTTCAAGAGGTAGATATAGCCCTCGGGCCGGTGGCGCTCCTGGTTCTGCCCAGGACGCCACCCTGGAGGGTACCACATTTGGCTATTTGTCGCCACGCCTCTGCTCCCAAAGCTTGTACTGCGCCGGGAGTATTGCGTTCGACCTTTCTGGAGCACACCTCGTGTCACGCTGGAACCGTGCCAGTGTATACGGATGGCTCCAAGTCCCAAGAGGGTGTCGGCTTCCACGCTGTATCCCCTCTGTTTGAAGTTAGCGGGGCTGTGCCAGGCGCTGCGTTTGTCTTCACGGCCGAGCTTGTGGCAATACACCACTCGGTACGGGAGATTACGCGACGTGTCCGGTTCGGAGACCGGATTGTGATCTATAGCGACTCACAAAGCGCCCTGGGTGCTCGCGGGGCATTGGAATCTCCGCATCCCCTGGTTCGCGATATCCGTGACGCCACGGTTATGGCGAGCCGGGCAGATGTCGAGGTTTTCTTCTTCTGGGTTCCTGGACATGTAGGAATTGCGGGGAATGAGGGCGCCAAAGAGTTCGCGAGGACTCTGCGACCGGACCAGCGTTTCGCTCTTCCTCACACCGACTACATGGCAGGAATACGGGCAGCTCTTCGGACTGCTTGACAAAGAAGATTAGAGACGGTCGAAGGGAACTTAAAGTTTCGTGCCATTGCGCCGCGACTGTTCCCATGGACCTATCCCCTAATGCCCCGACGGTTCAGGTCGATTTCTGTCGTCTTCGAATCGGACACACTGGTGTGACGCATCGCTATTTGATGGAGCGCTCGCCTGCGCCGTATTGCGACGACTCCGTCATTCCCCAGACTGTTCGGCACATTCTTGTCGAATGTCCCAGTCTGGGTGATCTTCGCGCACGTTACCTGTCCCGGTACCGGGATGGGCGGGGTCGCTACCCCCTGTTCCTTGTACTCGGGACGAGTGCGTGCACATTGACTGGTGGACTTGTTGACTTCTTGGTGGAGGCCGGCCTTTTCCCTATTATTTAAGCAGGGTTTGTTTTGTTTTTTGTTTTTTTTTTCCTTTAGGTTGCACGCTCCTGCGCCGGGGGGACCCCCCCCCGACGCACCAGCTTGCTTTCTTTCCCCCCTTTTGGGGGTGTTTTTTTGTCTCTTTAATTTTATTTTAAAGTAGCCTAGAACTAGGCTAGTTTTAATACGGCGACTAATGCCCAAGTAGGCAGTCGCCAGATGAGCTCTTAAAAAAAAAAAAATCTCGGTGCTGCCGGAAGATGTACTCTCTACGTTGACGACCTTTCGATCTCTCTCGCGCAGCCCAGATGCCAACTCAGCGTTGACTCCAACTGGCATTGAACCGCGTCTCTCACTATGCCGAAGCGTACATAGTACATACTTTGGTTTTCTTTGGCCAAGCCTAAGGTGGTGTACTTCTGCCGCCATCCACGGTTCTATCCTGACACAGACATATTTCTCAATCGGGTGCGCCTGGAAGTGGTGGACTCGCACCGTTTCCTTGGTCTAGTATTTGACCGACACCTTTCCTGGGAGGCTCATATTGGCAGTCTTCGGGTCTCTTGTACCCGCCCCATGGATATTTTTCGTTTTGTGATGTTCAGCGCTTGGGGCACTGCCTTTTTTTTATCGATCCTTGTTCGTTCGAAGCTCGACTACGGATGTGAGTTTTATGCATTCACAGCTGAGTGTGTATTGCGGAAGGTGGACTTGATCCACCACACCTGCCTTCGCCTTGCGACCGGCGCCTTCCGCACTTTCCCCATCATTATAGAATACATGTTTACCTATAAATTATACTCATTTTATATGGGGAGGGGCATGGACTCCCAAAGTTATATTTATGGGTGGAGCCCCAAAATGTTGTTTTGTACTTGGTTAGCTTTATTCTCTTGTGTACAGGATTCTGAATTCAGGCGCTATGACTTCTACCCTGGCCAACAGCTTGCCGGCCCCGCCCGATCTTTTGAAGGAGCTGAATGGATTTTTAAGACCAAAGAACGGGAAAATGCTACCACAAAAAGCCCAAAAATGCTTAAGGTCACCGTGGAGGAGGTACAGGTGAGGAAGTAGAGATTTCACCCAGACCCATCTCTTAGTGATAGTGACAGGTGCTCTTAATCCTCAGATTCGGATCACACATTAAACTGTCGTCCTCTTTAAGAAAGATTTCCTTGTTGAATGTTCCTTTTATAATTAAATAAAATGAAACTTCTCACATTTTCAAGGAAAAGATAGTTCTTTGATGAAATTTTTCTATTCCCCACCCTAAACATAGCAAGAATGGCTGCCTTGTGCATATTAACTCATCCCCCTCTCACTTCTTTGTTAGGTGGTTCAGTTAGGCGTCCGCTGGCAATGTAGGGCCTTCTCCAATGACCCCAACTTCGACAAGGAACAGCCCAAGTACACTGTGCAAGGAGACGATCTCAGGAGGTATGGTTTTATCTTGTAAAGGCTAGAACACCATTTTCCACTACTGTCAGTGTTTGATGACTACTAGTAGCTATTTTAACAAGTTTTTGCTGTTGCAGGGTCCGGATGTTAAACGTATTTGAACCGTGCACATTGCAATTAGGAGATCGAAATTACTATGTGATGCAAGATGGAGACATGGTTCTGTCACGGGATCGGTGGAGGAAACTGACTGCTGCCAGTCTTATGGCAGACCAGACCAACCCGTGCCCTTTGCGACCCAGACCCGCCAAGAACAAGAAACATAACAATGGACTGAGATATACACAGGGTAAATGTGGTTAACTTTTAATCTGGGTTATCCCTTTACCTTTCACACATTTTTATTTTCCTTAATTCCACCACTTTCACCTAGATGACAAATCCTTCATATCTGTGAGACTAGATCCATCCTGCTTCTCTGTCCTCTCGCTCAGGGAGAGGCAAAGGGTAGGACCCGCATTTCCTGGTCATTTGTGTGACCAATGGAACAAGGTTTTCTGAAGGGTACATGTTCAATCTGTGCTAGGGCTTAGCTGCGTTCTTTGGTAAGCAACCAACGGATTCCCGTTTCTTGGATGGGACCCTTCTGCTTAATGTGGTGACAAACTGATTGGTCTCTGAACATCGGCATACTTGTGCAGGTGGCACCGAATTCTGTCATGGACTTTGTGACTGTGGTAGTGTATGCTAGCGAACTGGTAAATTACTCCATTGATGATATTACTGAAGAACTGGCGAGTCAGGGTCAATGAAGAAGAGATGGGTATCTAGACCCACTCCAATGCTCTCTGTCACTTTTGACCTAATATAGGCTGCCTGAGTCTGTGCTAAGTCGGATCAACCCAAATCTTTGCAAACTGCTTTAAGATTTTACACGATAAAGATGTTTTGTTTAAGGCCAAGTGTTTGAATTGTGGCAGATCGCACCCTGCTTTCCTTTAGCATTGCTAATCATATTTGTCTGAGAAGGTCTTGTTCATCCTGGCTAGACCAAATTCCAACCAATTTTCTCACTGAAAATATGAAAGTTCTTTCATTTTACCTTCTATTAATACATAGATCCGAAAAAGAGCCTAGCTTGAGTTTAACACTATCAGGTATGAGATGTCTGCAATGCATTTAAACAATTTTTTTTACCATTGTAGTTTTTATTTTAGTATAATAGCTGACAGAAGTATAACACTTGCAAACATTTTGGGACATTTAATAACAGTTATGAACTTATCCCATTGACGTTAGCATTGATTTATTATTTGCATTCACTGTTCAAATAACTGTTTAGAATTAAGTATGGTTTAATACTAAGTTCTCTTATCTTTGTCAGGGTGTCTACTGGGTGTCCTTGAAAAGCCCTTGAATTTAATTTTTGCCCTTGAAATCCTTGAAAAGTCGTTGAATTTGATGGAAAAGGTAGATGGACCTTGAATTTAAAAAATAAATCATTGGGTGATTGTTCAAATTTGATTTTTCAAATTCTCTATATATATACTTTTTAATGTTTATTAGGAAAATAGTAATATTATAAGTTAATATTTAAGTTAATCTACTCACTAATATGAGTGAACATATGCTTTGGATGCATTGTATTTTATGATGGATGCTGCATACTCTCGATGCTCGCTATACTTCTGTGACTGTCGCTTGGATATCTTTTCTTGTTTTTTTTTTTGCACTGGTGAGTTGATTTTGGTTATGCTTTGCTTATAGCCCATTTTTCCCTTAAATACTTCACCTTCATCAATGTCCCATAATGTTTATTGCACTTTTATTTTTTTTACTATTCTCTGTTGCATAATTTTACTTGTGTGGGGTACAGTTGGCTTTCTGGTCAACTGTATGTAGTGAAGACCGGCACCAACTCAGCCCCCAGCCTAGGTCTTTTTCTGTTTTCATTTTACCTGCCCTCTGCTGTCCTGTCAGACCCCTCTTCATTCTTCTGGCAAGGCATGGGGTGCTTTTCCGGAAGAATGAACCCTGAACTGAATAGTTTGTACCCAATAGTTATAGCCATTATAAACCAATTTCTAGTTATAGTAGTCTCCTGTAATTACTTAATAATACTTGATGCGATATATGATTAACTTCTATTTATTCATAATTATTTATTTTTCTCATAAAATGATCTTTTTTATTCTATCTGGCAATCACTTGTAAATTTTCATTTGAAACATGTGTTTCAATTCATGGTGTGTATTTTTTTTTCTTTGTTGTAGAGACTTTTTGGCAGAGTCCAAGACACGCTTCCTCGTTTCAAGACCATTGAAGAGTCTCCCTATTGCGACCCCGTAAGGGGCGCGGCGATTTGCCATCCTGGCCGCCGTGCTGACGGCATCCAGCGCTCCGTCCGGCCCCAGCTTAGCCTCTCTTCCTTCCTTCAGATAGCCCGATTTCTCCCCTACCTCGTCTCTTTTCATACAACCTCTCCCACAACTTTCTCTGGTCAGCCGCTAATTTCACAGGGTAGATGCTGACCTTCTTCTCAGCCAACCGTCCCGGATCGGGGCTGAGGGGGGAGGGGACAATATTCCCTAACCCCTGAGCTCCGGTCTGGGGTGGCTGGCTTTTAACAACCTGCTTCATCCCCACCCATACCTTCCTCACATCCCTTTTCCTCTCCTCTTCAAAATCTATTAATTTTTACGCCGTGTGCAAGGTTGAGCCGCCATGCCGATGGACTGCCAGGCCACCAGGCGGGAGGGGGTGGTCCCAAATGGCGGCGCCTGGCTCTGCCAGGCCTGTAAGCACCTCTTGCAGTGCGGGCAACTGCAAGAGGTGATGAGCTATTGCGTCCCGTATTAAAAAGAGGGTCACCATGCCCATGTATGAAAAAAAACAAAAACCCCAACCCCCAACTTCCCCCAAAACATCTACGGAGCTGCCCTCGGGCAGCTCCACCGAGAAAATGGAGGTCTCCCCCCTTGTGCTTGCGCAGGGGACCGTCCATACTTCTTTAACCGGAGAGGAGGCTTACTCCTCTCCTACACCTACGGGTGTAGGGGACTCCCCCTCACCCCCTTCTCTGGAGGTGCTTTCGGGCACCTCCCTATCTCCAGCGGCAGTCCCTCCTTTGCTTTCTAAGGGGACTGCCAAGAAAGCCAGCAGGCAGCCCATTGCCGACCGCCCCTCGTGCAAGCGGCTCGGTAGGGCAAACCCCCTTAGGGGGGAGAGGGAAGCCAGGCCCCTTCGGTCGCTTCCTTCAAAAGACCTGCTGGCAAGAATTTTAAACCTTGCTGGGGTCAAGGCCTGTGCCTCCCCACACAAGACTGGTGACACTGCCAAGGGGACCTGCGATGTCCTGGAAGGGGATGGCCAACTGGAGGCCCCTCCTATGATAGACATGGTCCTTGAGGAGACCCAGCCTCAGACGGTAGGGCCTTCCATGGGGAGGAATCCGGGTTCGGTGCTTGGCGCCGGGCCCGGATTCCTCCCCATGGAAGGTCCCCCTCAAATCGCCGAGGGCTCCGAGGCAGTAAAAGGAGGGGAGGGATCTCCTCCGACAGGTGCCCCTACGACTACCAGGACCTTCTCCATTTCGGAGAGGGACCTAGCTGAAGCCGGCCCATCTGGCATGGGGGCTTCTGCCGACGGAGGTGAGAAGCGGGTTCATTCCCCGCCCTCCTCTCCTAAAAAGAAAAAGACTCAAAAGACGAAGAAGACTCGGGGCTCCTCTCCATCCGCGTGGGCTGCGGGGACGGATGGGTCTGCTACCACTTTGGTAGGCGACCAAGCCAAGATCGGCACATCCGGCCCCTCTACCCCCTCGTGTGCGGAGCCCCTGACTAAGACTAACACCAAGAATGCACAGGGCGGAGCCTCGATGACATCGGGGCCCCTGATTCAGAGGTTACCTGGCGTTTTCGAGCCCGCTGGCTTCAAACGCTTCCTCGTTATTCGCTCCACTGATGGCACCATGTTGTCCAAGGGCAACATGATCCATCAGAGGAGAGGATTAGCTAGTGCAATTAGTAGAGAGCCGAAGGTAACCCGTTTCTCGGACGGGAGCCTTCTGGCCAATGCGGCGAATCCTGCCAAGGCGTCCAAGATAAGTGCTCTTCGGACACTTCATGGCACCCCGGTGAGTGTGAAGCCGCACTCTACCATGAACTTTGTGAAAGGAGTAGTTTATGCGAGGGAACTCGTTGACTACTCCATTGAGGACATCACCCTAGAGCTGGCCGACCATGGGGCGGTCAAGGTCGAACGTGTGATGAGAAAACAGGGAGGGGCCTCGAGACCCACCCCTACACTCTTCGTCACGTTCTACTGTGACAAGCTCCCTGAGTCGGTGCGTGCCGGTTGGTACCGCTACCGCGTGAAGGCATTCGTGCCACTGCCGCGGCGGTGCTATTACTGTCACCGCTTCGGCCATACGAATCGATCATGTAGACGTGCAAAATCGGGGTCACCCGAAATCTGTGTAAATTGCTCCAAGGTCGCACACGATAAGCCCAAATGGTGTGTGGCCAAGTGTGTCAATTGCGGAGAGCCGCACCCTGCTTCTTCGAAGCAATGTGGTGCATATCTCCTTGAGAAAGAAATCCTGGCCGTTCAGGCCCAGGATCGACTCTCATTCCGCGAGGCTAAGGACTTGGTCCTGGCGCGCCCGGCTCAGCCTGGGACGTCATATGCCTCAATAGTTAGGAAAGCACCCTCTGCTCCTGGCCCATCCAGGCCAACGAGCACGGTTGTTTCCGCGCCCATTCGGAGCCCTTCTGCGGGCTCTACTACACCCAGGCGCTCCCCTGGTAAAGCTGGTGGCAAAAAGGGTTCACACCCAGCCCCGGCTAAAACCAGGGCTCCCCCCTCTTCCCCCAGCGTGACCGTTTCCCGTAAGGCGAAACGGCCACGTGCCTCCACAGAGTCGTTAGACTCACAGGAGGCAACACCCCAGAAGATGGTCGCTAGGCCATCTTCCGGGGTTCCTAAAGCTGTTCCCCGAAAGGAGGACAGCAACAAAGGAGCTTCACCCCCTTCGCCCACGCCCCGAGGTGGAGCGAGTGGCTCGGAGACGGTGGTTCCTCGAAAAGAGGGCCCCCCGCCTCCGAAGCCGCAGCGCCCGCCTAAGGTTTCGAGGCGGAGGGAGGAAAAGACTCGCATGGTGAGCCCAACCTCCCCCAATAAGTCCTCGAAGGCGACAGCGCCTTCAGCGCTTTGTCCGGCCAACAGCGCCCGGGGTTCTGCCCCCGGGAAGCGTACGACCATTCCCGTGAGGGTTTTCAATTCGAGGAGGGCCCCCGCGTCTCCTCCGGGCTAGGCCTGGAGGGCATATTCCTTCAATGGAATTGCCGTGGACTCCGGGCCAACTGGGAGGAGCTGCGGAGGCTCGTCTCGTCCCGTTCCCCGTTAGCTATTTTTTTGCAGGAGACCATGCTAGGCGCGTGCCCCCTGCCCGCCCTCGCGGGGTATAAGGGTCTTGCGACCCCACCACCGCGGGATGGCGGGGCTGGGGGATGCGCGGTTTACACCCGGCATGATGTCTCCGTTCTTCCTTTCTCTTTAGATACCTCCTTTCAGGCAGTGGCTGTGCAGCTGCACCTGGATAGGAGGTATACTATCATTTCTGCGTACATTCCACCGTCAGCTAACTTCGACGCGGGGGACTTCCGCCGCGTCGTGGCACGGTTGCCGAGGCCCTATCTCTTGCTTGGAGATCTGAACGGCAGGCATCCTCTCTGGGGAGATTACTCCATAGATCCCAGGGGACAAGTCCTTGCCGATCTGATCGAAGAGCTTGAGATGGGTGTCCTAAACGTGGATGAGTTTACGCATCACTGTCCGAGAACCGCTTCATTTTCTTGCCTTGACCTATCTTTGTGCTCTTCGGATGCACAGCCTGATTTTGATTGGGAGGTGGTCGATGACCTCCATGGTAGTGATCACTTTCCCATTCAAATATCATTTTCAGGGCAACTGCCGCCTGAGAGACCACCTCGGTGGTGCTTGGCGCGGGCGCGGTGGCCTGCATTTCAGGAAATGACTGAATTTTCTATCTCAGTCGAGGAGTTTAGGTCGGTAGATGAGGCCTTCGAGTTCTTCTCCGGCAACCTCATCGCCGTGGGCCTGACTACTATTCCTAGGACGTCTGGCCGTTTTGCACGCCGACCACTCCCATGGTGGTCGGCCGAGTGTGAGACGGCCCTCAAACAGAAGCGTTATGCCTACATGCGCTATAAGCGCCGCCCGAACGATTTCACTGTCGCTGAATTTCGTCGGGCTAGGGCTAGGTTCCGGTATATTTCGAAGCACGCCCGCCGCTCTCCTTGGCGGGCATACGTTTCTTCACTTAACGGGAAAGACCCCTTTAGCTGAGGTGTGGAAGCGAGTCAAAAGGATTCGGGGCAAGTTCTCGCAGGACCCCCCTCCCGTTCTCTAGGAGAATGGGACCGCAATCTCGGACCCCGCGTCCGTGGCGGAATCCTTAGCGACCGCTTTTTCCGCATTCTCTAGCCGTGATGCTGCTCCGCCAGCATTCAATGCACGTCGTGATGTCGCGGAAGGCCGCCGGCTGGACTTTACCTCCAGAAGCGGAGAACCCTTCAACGACAAGTTTACTGTGAGTGAGTTGCGTTCCGCTCTCGCTTCGTGCGCGGACACCGCCCATGGTCCGGACGATGTCCCGTACGCCATGCTTCGACACCTGGGTGAGCGAGGCATGGCCTTTCTGTTAGATTTGTTCAACAGGATCTGGGTGGAAGGTCTTCTCCCAGACTCCTGGCGAATCGCTACTGTGCTCGCCTTTCGCAAGCCGGGAAGAGATCACTCTACTCCGACCGGTTTCCGCCCAATCTCTCTAACCTCTTGCGTGTGCAAGTTGATGGAGAAATTGGTAAATGTTAGATTAGCCTATTTCCTGGACAGCGGAGGCCATCTGTCTTCTGCACAGTGCGGCTTCCGTAAGTTCCACTCCACGTCGGATGCTCTGCTCCGACTGGAAAATGCCGTCTGCGAGGCTTTCCTTCGTAGACAGCACTACGCCACGGTGTTTTTTGATCTGGAGAAGGCCTATGATACCGCATGGCGATACGGTATCATGGAGACTCTCCACACGATGGGGGCGAGGGGACGCCTCCCAATGTTTATATCTGAATTTTTTCGAGATCGTCGATTCCGCGTACGGGTGGGGGGAGACCTCTCCGGCCCAAAGGAGCAGGAAGAGGGTGTCCCGCAGGGAAGTGTCCTCAGTGTCACACTCTTTGCCCTGAGCATCAAAGGCATCACTTCGGTGCTGCCGGAAGATGTTTTCGCTACGCTCTTCGTGGACGACCTTTCGATCTCTTTTGGCGCGGCCCAGATGCCAACTCTGGAGCGTCGACTCCAACAGGCATTGAACCGCGTCTCTCGCTATGCCGAAGCGAACAGATTTAGGATTTCTTTGGCCAAGACTAAGGTGGTGCACTTCTGCCGCCATCCACGGCTTCACCCCGACCCAGATTTGTTTCTTAATGGGGTGCGCTTGGATGTGGTTGAGTCGCACCGTTTCCTTGGCCTTGTATTCGACTGACGCCTCACCTGGGAGGCTCATATTCGCAGCCTTAGGGTCTTTTGTACCCGCGCCATGGACATTCTCCGTTCCGTGACGTTCAGCGCTTGGGGCGCTGATAGGGCTACTGCCTTCCTTTTTTATCGATCCTTTGTTCGCTCGAAGCTCGACTACGGATGCGAGTTTTATGCATCCGCAGCCTAGCGTTTATTGCGGAAGGTGGATTCGATCCACTACACCGGCCTTCGCCTTGCGACCGGTGCCTTCCGCACTTCCCCCATTGAGAGCCTGTTGGTCGATGCTGGGGAGATGCCACTCGCTCTGCGCCGCGTGCAGTGCATCACTCGCCTGTACGCGCGAGCCCGGCGCCTCCCTAAGTCGCCAACAGCTCTCACTGCATCCGCAGCTGATCTCGATGGTGCCTATGCCGCCGAGAGACGCCAGTCATACCCCAAGCCCTTTGGGTTTAGGGCCAGGAAACTCCTTCGAGAGGTAGATATAGCTCTCGGGCCGGTGGCGCCCCTGGTTATGCCCAGGACGCCACCCTGGAGGGTACCACATTTGGCTATTTGTCGCCACGCCTCTGCTTCCAAAGCTTGTACTGCGCTGGGAGTATTGCGTTCGACCTTTTTGGAGCACACATCGTGTCACCCTGGTACCGTGCCAGTGTATACGGATGGCTCCAAGTCCCAAGAGGGGGTCGGCTTCCACGCCGTATCCCCTCTGTTTGAAGTCAGCGGGGCTCTACCAGGCTCTGCCGAGCTGGTGGCAATACACCACTCGGTACGGGAGATTATGCGACGTGCCCGGTTCGGAGACCGGATCGTGATCTATAGCGACTCACAAAGCGCCCTGAGTGCTCTCGGGGCATTGGAATCTCCGCATCCCCTGGTTCGCGAAATACGTGACGCCACGGTTTTGGCGAGCCGGGCAGATGTCGAGATTATCTTCTGCTGGGTTCCTCGACATGTAGGTATTGCGGGGAATGAGCGTGCCGATGATGGCGCCAAAGAGTCCGGGAGGACTCTGCGACCAGACCAGCGTTTCGCTCTTCCTCACACTGACTACATGGCAGGAATACGGGCAGCTCTTCGGACTGCTTGGCAAAGAAGATGGGAGACGGTCGAAGGGAACTTAAAGTTGCGTGCCATTGCGCCGCGACTGTTCCCATGGACCTATCCCCCAATGCCGCGGCGGGTTCAGGTTGCTTTCTGTCGTCTCCGAATCGGCCACACTCGTGTGACGCATCGCTATTTGATGGAGCGATCGCCTGCGCCCTATTGCAACGACTGCGTCGTCCCCCAGACTGTTGTGCACATTCTTGTCGAATGTCCCAGTCTGGGTGATCTTCGCGCAAGATACCTGTCCCAGTACCGGGATGAGCGGGGTCGCTACCGCCTGTCCCATGTGCTTGGTTCAGATTCGTGCACATTGACTTGTGGACTTGTTGACTTCTTGGGGGAGGCCGGCCTTCTCCCTATTATTTAAGCAAGGTTTGTTTGTTTTGTTTTTTGTTGTTTTTTTGCATTTGTTTTTTGTTTGTTTTTTTCCTTTAGTTGCACGCTCCTGCGCATGGGGGACCTCTCCCCGACGCACCTGCTTGCTTCCTTTCCCCCTTTTGGGGTGTTTTTTTTTTTTTCTCTCTTTAATTTTATTTTAAAGTAGCTTAGAACTAGGCCAGTTTTAATACGGCGACTAATGCCCAAGTAGGCAGTCGCCAGATGAGCTCTTAAAAAAAAACAAAAAAAAAACTTCTGTTAGAACTTGTGCCTATAGAAAAACTCTCCGGAAAAGCTGCTGATGACATCAAAACAGAGTGCAAGCGATTTGTCACTGACAATAATGTCTGCGAATCAAATAAAAAGTTCTCCAGAGAAACTTGTCTTGATTCTCATTTTGAGCACTTATTCCAGGTAACAAATTTTAAGGTAACTTCCTCTTTGACAGCTTTATTTATGAGATATTGTGCCTCACTCACGGACAAGCAGCTGTCAAACGTGATTTCAATATTAAAAAAGAAATCCTAGTCGAAAATCTTCAACAGAAGTTTATGATTGCTCAGAGAGTTGTACACAATGCCTCAGTTGCAACTGAGAAGCCTTTAACTGAGTTTAAAGTGACTTAAGTCACTTATGCATGCAGTTAGGAATTCTTCTCGCCTGTACAAAGAAAATCTTGAAAAGAAAAGGAAGCAGGACAAAAGTCTTACAGACATGGAAGCCAAGAAAAGACGAACTGATTCTCTGATCAAAGAAAAAGAAGTTGAGAAACCAAGACTAAAAATGGATTTTGAAACAAAAATGAGTTCTTGATGAGGAAATTGTAACCATCAAGCATGATTAAATAAAAAATAAAATTAAAAGGTAACCTCTGAATCATGAATGTTCATTCTGTTTTGTAATACATTTAATTTTCAATTTAAATATTTCAGATTATTTCCTAAATGCTTCATGATTCAGTGTTTGGGAGTCATTTTGAAACAAAAAATTCTTTGTTATGAAGAGTGGAAAGTAATGGATATTTTTGCTAAGTATAATTTAGGTAATTGTGTGGCTCAGTAAAAATAAAGGCTTTAAAATATATTTTTATACCTGAAATGGATAGTTTTTGATGATAGAATTATTTAATTTAAAAAATGATGTCTCATAAATATAATAAAACATACAAGGGTCATGTAACTAATAATTTGATTATTAAAAAGAGTCCTTGAAATCCTGGAAAATTTCATGAATTCAAAATCACCAAATAAGTAGACATCCTGTTTGTGTCAATTCGTGTCTGTGTCAGCTTCTATTATTTATTAAATTAAATTTGATATATTTTCATATATATTACATATATTTACATAATTTTATTAGATGTATGATTTTAAATCATTTATTCTCTGAATCAAACCTGTGGTCATGGAGGAAAATAAGAAATTAAAAAAGAAATGTAGCCACTACAGTAACATAACATAATTTTACAGATGACAAAAGCCACAAGGGCCTATCAAATGTCATCCGCATCTATCAAAACCTATCCACAAAAAGCACCATCGCCAGGGGAAGACAAAATCAAAGTCCCCTACAATATAATATAACAGATGACAAAAGCCACAAGGGCCCATCATAGGTCATCCGAGTCAAACAGCCTCTTTTTTAGGCACCCAAACTCCCAGGAAAGCTATATCCAGAGGATTGCGTCCAGAAACAAGGGTATCACCAATCAAGGCTTGTCAAGAACTAAATCATGCAGCTATAGATATATACAAACAATATTAATATATATAAAACTTAGGAACCATCACAACCTTCCCTTCCCATAAACTCATCCAACCTACTCTTAAATATATTTAAATTTGGACTACCTACTACTACAGTGTGGATTACAATGTGTCTACTTTGTGAGAAAATATTTTCCAATGAAGCCATGAAACCATCCAGACTGTCTGATCATATAAAGAAGATTCCCTTTTGTTGAGTAGAAAAGGAACTATCATATTTTCACACTGAGACATGTTTCAGAATAAGAAAAACATACAAACTATGTTCATTCATAAGTCACAGCAAACTGGTGATGAATTAACAGCTTCATACAATATATCATCAATAATTGCCAAGTCAGGCAAACCTCATAGAATTGGAGATGAAATTATTTTGCCATCAATGGTGGAAGTTCTTTGCACTGTAAGTCACAATAAATCTCCAAGTGAAGTAATAAAAATAACCACACAGCAATAATTCTGTTCAGAGAAGAATTGATGAAATGGGTGAAGATATTGAATTAACTTTATGCAACCTAGTGAAGATGCAGGGGTGTTTTGTTAGAGAAGAGAAAGTTGTTCATGTGTTGCCATTTTCAAAGCAACTTAAAATGGACACCAAGAGGGAATCATTGTTTTCTGGTGTTGAACAGTTTTTCAATGAAAAAGAAATACTAATGAACAATATTATTGTGTGTCTGACATATGGCACACCCACAAAATCTGGTCATTATCCAGGTTTCCTGGCATTTTTAAGAAAACTTTATCCAATGTTTTTACAGTCCATTGTGTTATTCACAGGCAACATTTCGTTACAAAGAACTTAAGTGACTGACTTGACAAATCTCTTTCAATTGTGATCACAGGAATAAATAAAATCAAAGCCAAAGCCATTAATTCTTAATTATTTAGATAACTTTGTAGCACAAATCTTAATTATTTAGATAACTTTGTAGCACAAATGATGAAGACTATGATCACCTGAAGTTACATAGGGGAGTCAGATGGCCTTCAAAAGGGAACTGCTTGAAACGCTTTTATTTTCTATTTGATACTGTCAAGTTTTTTTGAGAAGTGAAAAATACATGTCATGAATTGGAAGCATGTAAAGCTGATATTGCTTACTTAACAGATTTGTTCACTAAGTTCAATGACATAAATTTGCAATTCCAAGGTAGTAACACAAATGTTATAAAAGTAAAATCAATCATTTCGACTTTCACAGCTAAGCTGTCAACATTCAAATGCAATATTGAATATCAGGAGCTAGTTCAGTTTTCAAACCTTGCTAAGTTAGTGGGTATTGTGACCATATTGAAGAGCTGAACAGGGACATGAATGTAAGGTATCAGGATCTTATTACAATGGAACTACCTGACTAGCAATTAAACCAGTTTTGGGACATTTGCACAGATTTGGGGATGGTAAAGGAAAAGCTAATCGCTCTAAGAAATGATTTTGAATTAAAGACTAAAAATTTATATCAGAACTTTTGGGCTTCAAAGAAAAATTCCAGCGCAATATCCAATGCTTTAGAATGAAATAAAAAAATCTTTTCCCACCTCATATCTAGTGGAATAGGGTTTCTGTGCTCTGGGTGACTCCTTTCCAAGCAAAGAAACTGATTTTAAATTATGAGGTGGCTTGAGGCTTCTCTTAAGTGCCATAAAACCTGACATTTCAAAAATCACAAGGAAATACCAAATCCACCTCACACCCAAATATTTGGGACATTTAAAAAAAAAAAATTATATTTCACAGAAGAAACTTAGCTTTTTGTTTCTCCAGTTTTTATTTTAGACTTCAGAATGTGGGTAATTGTTTGCATCAAATTAATTTAATCTTGAATCTAATACAAAATTATACTAAATTAGTTTGTGTTGAATTATTCTGAAATCTAAAAATAAAACAAACATTTGATCTAGATAACACAATGAGTTCTGCATTCTTTAAGTGTCAATTTCTAAATTTAATACTTTACTTTCCTTCTTTTACTAGTATGTAATAATTATTAAATTTAGATTAAAATATTTGGAACAGAATTGTTAATACTTTAATTGTCAATTTCTAAATTTAATACTTTACTCTTCCTTTTTCATTTTATTTTCATTTCTTCAGATTATGGAATGCTATTTCTCTCATTATCTAAATGCATTGTTACACTGTGTAATAGCTGTTGAGAAGGGTGTCAAGGGAAAAATAAATTGGGAACTACTGATCCAGACAGTGCCTCCTAGAACTAATTCCCCCTCTCATCTTCAAACAGTCCATCAACCAGTCAATCCACTCTCAATATCTTATCATAAACTTTTGCATTCATATTCAGCACTCTAAGTCCTTGGTCATTTGTGCACTAAGAACTTCCTTAAGGCAGGTCATCCAAACAATTCTAGCTCATTGAATGCTTTCATGAAATTATGATAAGGAAAGTGTACTTGGGGCCAGAAGGATACCCATGCTGCCTTCTTGATGTTGTATACAAGTCTCCCTCAACGATGTGAATCTAACATTAAGTGAAATGATATTCTTACTCTTTCCACCCTGCAGAGATTTGTAAAAATTCTGATCCCTCTCATCTCCCGCAATTCACTGTGAAGATTCCAGTTTCCGTTGTTGGGGAAGTCTTCCCCCCCCCCCTCCTATTTTATCATGTTGCTGCACTAAACACAATACATGATGCATTTACTGTGGTAGCAAAGAGAGACAGAAAAGGGAAGGGATCTATTACATCATATGGACTTGCCTTGTGAATATCATAATCTCTTGTGTGTGTGGGGTGGGGGGGACATTTTGCTCATAGCTCATGCCAACCTGTTTTTTATGTCATTTTGTCATCCTCCTTACTCCTCTTTTTCTTTTTTCTTTTATTGACTCTCATCTACCTTTTTGCTATATTATATTTGTGCTGATTGGTGGCAGTTTCATAGTAAAGCTATTTACTTTTAATGGCATCACTCGCTGGTTCTTCCTCCTCCTTTGTACTTTGAGTAAAACAAATACTTGTCCTTTGCGCAGGCGGCGATTCCTTTGTGACGCAGCGCAGCACAACTGAAGAGAGCAAAGATCGGTACCTCAACTGCGATACACCCGTGAATAAATCGGCCGAAAATGATTCTCACCTAGACAGTGACGAGTTCGTGGACATCGACTCGGATGATATCTCTGACACAACATCCATCAGTAGTGAAGCTTCTACTGGTTCGCAAAGTGAGGTTTATTTTTTTGGGGGGGGGGGCACTTTATGTGTAATCGACTTCAATTCCAGGTGAGAGTGGAGGAAAAAAAAATATTGGTGGTTTAGTACCTTTCCACCCATTACAGCGGGGCACTGATTCTCGCTCATTGCGTGCCCTTAGACAATCCCAGCATGCTTTCACTTTCCTAATGCGGCACAATTCATCATTTCATTCTAATGGAACCCCCTGCAGGGTACCAAACAAGCATTGACGCAAACTATAACAGCTGACTAGGACTTTGTCACCAACTATAGTGAACAAAACCTCCAAGGCTACTATGTCGCCCAGTTCAGTGACCTAAAATTTACACGTACTTTGCCAACATACTC
Source organism: Ceratothoa steindachneri (assembly GCA_963969495.1). Classification (NCBI taxonomy): domain Eukaryota; kingdom Metazoa; phylum Arthropoda; class Malacostraca; order Isopoda; family Cymothoidae; genus Ceratothoa; species Ceratothoa steindachneri. The sequence goes on from OZ018318.1 coordinate 144,385,462, forward strand.
TCAACAGCAAGTAACAAATACATCCCTAAGGGAAAATTAAGAACACACTATAATTCCAAATTTCTTCCCGAAAATCAGGCAGCTCATAAGACTCAGGGACATCCTAGGCTATACAGCAAGCAAACTCTTTTCCAGTCTCTGGTTCTGACAACATATCAAGTATTCTCCTAAAGTACCTAGGTCTAAGAGAAATTTACATCCTCACACAAAGCTACAACCAGTCTATTTTGTATAACTTTTGCAAATGTCTGGAAATCTTGTCACATAATCCGCACCTTCAAGCCAATAATCCACTCACTGATCCCACATCATACTGCAATATCTCCCTAGCCTGACCCCATCCAAAATCATGGAACGTTTAGTAGACAAAATCAGCCCAGCCACCCGATAGAATGCCTCACAGCATGGATTTCGTCCATTACACCCCTGTAAGGGGCGTGGTGATTTCACTTCCTGGCCGCCGTGCTGACGGGACTCAGCGCCCCGTCCGGCCCCTTCTTTCAGACAGCCTGTGTTTCTTCCCTACTTCCTCACTTCCCATACAATCTTTCCTACAACTTTCTCTGGTTGGCAAATATTTTCACAGGATAGATGCTGACCTTCTTCTCAGCCAACTATCTTGGATCGGGGCTGAGGGGGTGGGGGACAATGTTCCCTAACCCCTAAGCTCCGGTTTGGGATGGTAGGTTTTTAACAACCTGCTTCATCCCCAGCCATACCTTCCTCACATCCCTTTTCCTCTTGTCTTCAAAATCTATCTTTTTTACGCTGTGTTCAAGGTGGATCTGCCATGCCGAAGGACTGCCAGGCCACCAGGCGGGAGGAGTGGTCCCAAATTGCGGCGCCTGGCTCTGCCGGGCCTGTAGGCACCTCTTGCAGTGCGGGCTACTGCAAGAGGTGGTGAGCGATTGCGTCCCGTAAAACAAAGAGGGTCACCATACCCAATGATGCAAAAAAAAAAACATCTCCCCTTAATTCCCCCTAAAACAACGGAGCCGCCCTCGTGCAGCTCCACAGAAAAGATGGAGGTCCCCCCCCGTGTGCTTGCGCAGGGGACCCTCCATACCTCTTTATCCGGAGAGGAGGCTTACTCCTCTCCTACCCCTACGGGTGTAGGGGACTCCCCCTCACCCCCTTCTCTGGAGGTGCTTTCGGGCACCTCCCTATCTCCAGCGGCAGTCCCTCCTTTGCTTTCTAAGGGGACTGCCAAGAAAGCCAGCAGGCAGCCCATTGCCGACCGCCCCTCGTGCAAGCGGCTTGGTAGGGCAAACCCCCTTAGGGGGGAGAGGGAAGCCAGGCCCCTTCGGTCGCTTCCCTCAAAAGACCTGCTGGCAAGAATTTTAAACCTTGCTGGGGTCAAGGCCTGTGCCTCCCCACACAAGACTGGCGACACTGCCAAGGGGACCTGCGATGTCCTGGGAGGGGATGGCCAACTGGAGGCCCCTCCTGTGATAGACATGGTCCTTGAGGAGACCCAGCCTCAGTCGGTAGGGCCTTCCATGGGGGAGGATCCGGGCTTGGCGCCAAGCACCGAACCCGAATCCGCCCCTATGCAAGGTCCCCTTCAAACGGCTGAGGGCTCCGAGGCAGTACAAGGAGATGAGGGATCTCCTCCGACAGGTGCCCCTACGACTACCAGGAACTTCTCCATTTCGGAGAGGGACCTGGCTGAGGGCGGCCCATCTGGCATGGGGGCTTCTGCTGGCGGAGGTGAGAAGCAGGTTCATTCCCCGCCCTCCTCTCCAAAAAGGAAAAAGGACTAAAAAGACAAAGAAGACTCGGAGCTCTTCTCCATCCGCGGGGGCTGCGTGGACGGATGGGTCTACTGCTAATTTGGTAGGCGACCAAGCCAAGATCGGCACATCCGTCCCATCTCCCCCCCCGTGTGCAGAGCCCCTGACTAAGACTAAGACCAAGATTGCACAGGGCGGAGCCTCGATGACATCGGGGCCCCTGATTCAGAGGTTACCTGGCGTTTTCGAGCCCGCTGGCTTCAAACGCTTCCTCGTTATTCGCTCCACTGATGGCACCATATTGTCAGAGGGCAACATGATCCATCAGAGGAGAGGATTAGCTAGTGCAATTGATAGAGAGCAGAAGGTGACCCGTTTTTCGGACGGGAGCCTTCTGGCGAATCCCGCCGAGGCGGCCAAGATAAGTGCTCTTCGGACACTTCATGGCACCCCGGTGAGTGTGACGCCGCACTCTACCATGAACTTTGTGAAAGGAGTAGTTTATGCGAGGGAACTCGTTGAATACTCCATTGAGGACATCACCCTAGAGCTGGCCGACCATGGGGCGGTCAAGGTCGAACGTGTGAGGAGAAAACAGGAAGGAGCCTCGAGACCCACCCCTACACTCTTCATCACGTTCGACTGTGACAAGCTCCCTGAGTCGGTGCGTGCCGGTTGGTACCGCTACCGCGTGAAGGCATTCGTGCCACTGCCGCGGCGGTGCTATTACTGTCACCGCTTCGGCCATACGAATCGCTCATGTAGACGTGCAAAGTCGGGGTCACCCGAAGTCTGTGTAAATTGCTCCAAGGTCGCACACGATAAGTCCAAATGGTGTGTGGCCAAGTGTGTCAATTGCGGAGAGCCGCACCCTGCTTCTTCGAAGCAATGTGGTGCATATCTCCTTGAGAAAGAAATCCTGGCCGTTCAAGCCCAGGATCGTCTCTCATTCCGCGAGGCTAAAGCCTAGGTCCTGGCGCGCCCGGCTCTGCCTGGGACTTCATATGCCTCAATAGTTAGAAAGGCACCCTCTGCTCCTGGCCCATCCAGGCCAACGAGCACGGTTGTTTCCGCGCTCATTCGGAGCCCTTCTGCGGGCTCTACCCAACCCGGGTGCTCTCCTGGTAAAGCTGGCGGCAAAAAGGGTTCATACCCAGCCCCGGCGTGACCGTTTCCCGTAAGGCGAAACGGCAACGCGCCTCCACCGAGTCGTTAGACTCACAGGAGTCAACACCCCTGAAGATGGTCGCTAGGCCATCTTCCGGGGTTCCTAAAGCTGTCTCCCGAAAGGAGGACAGCAACAAAGGAACTTCGGCTCCTTCGCCCACGCCCCGAGGTGTAGCGGGTGGCTCGGAGACGGTGGTTCCTCGAAAAGAGGACCCCCCCGCCTCCGAAGCCCCAACGCCCGCCTAAGGTTTCGAGGCGGAGGGAGGAAATGACTCGCGTGGCGAGCCCAACCTTCCCCAATAAGTCCTCGAAGGCGAAAGCGCCTTCAGCGCTTTGTCCGGCCAACAGCGCCCGGGGTTCTGCCCCCGGAAAGCGTACGGCTATTCCCGTGAGGGTTTTCAGTTCGAGGAGGGGCCCCGCGTCTCCTCCGAGCTAGGCCTGGAGGGCATATTCCTTCAATGGAATTGCCGTGGACTCCGGGCCAACTCGGAGGAGCTGCGGAGGCTCGTCTCGTCCCGTTCCCCGTTAGCTATTTTTTTGCAGGAGACCATGCTAGGTGCGTACCCCCTGCCCGCCCTCCCGGGGTATAAGGGTCTTGCGAGCCCACCACCGCGGGATGGCCGGGCTGGGGGATGCGCGGTTTACACCCGGCATGATGTCTCTGTTCTTCCTTTCTCTTTAGATACCTCCTTTCAGGCAGTGGCTGTGCAGCTGCACCTGGATAGGAGGTATACTCTGATTTCTGCGTACATTCCACCGTCAGCTGACTCACACGCCGGGGACTTCCGCCGCGTCGTGGCACGGTTTGCCGAGGCCCTATCTCTTGCTTGGAGATCTGAACGCCAGGCATCATCTCTGGGGAGATTACTCCATAAATCCCAGGGGACAAGTCCTTGTTGATCTGATCGAAGAGCTTGAGAAGGGTGTCCTCAACGTGGATGAGTTTACGCATCACTGTCCGAGAACCGCTTCATTTTCTTGCCTTGACCTATCTTTGTGCTCTTCGGATGCACAGCCTGATTTTGATTGGGGGGTGGTCGATGACCTCCATGGTAGTGATCACTTTCCCATTCAAATATCATTTTCAGGGCAACTGCCGCCTGAGAGACCACCTCGGTGGTGCTTGTCGCGGGCGCGGTGGCCTGCATTTCAGGAAATGACTGAATTCTTTATCTCAGTCGAGGAGTTTAGGTCGGTAGATGAGGCCGTTGAGTTATTCTCCTGCAACCTCATCGCAGTGGGCCTGACTACTATTCCTAGGACGTCTGGCCGTTTTGCACGCCGACCACTCCCATGGTGGTCGGCCGATTGTGAGAAGGCCCTCAAACAGAAGCGTTATGCCTACATGCGCTATAAGCGCCGCCCGAACGATTTCACTGTCGCTGAATTTCGTCGGGCTAAGGCTAGGTTCCGGTATATTTCGAAGCACGCCCGCCGCTCTGTTGGCGGGGCATACGTGTCTTCACTTAACGGGAAGACCCCTTTAGCAGAGGTGTGGAAGCGAGTCATAAGGATTTGGGGGAAGTTGTCGCAGGACCCTCCCTCCCGTTCTCCAGGAGAATGGGACCGCAATCTCGGACCCCGCGTCCGTGGCGGAATCCTTCGCGACGGCTTTGTCCGCATTCTCTAGCCGTGATGCTGCTCCGCCAGCATTCAATGCACGTCGTCATGTCGCGGAAGGCCGCCGGCTGGACTTTACCTCCAGAGGTGGAGAACCCTTCAACGACAAGTTTACTATGAGGGAGTTGCGCTCAGCTCTCGCTTCGTGCGCGGACACCGCCCATGGTCCGGACGATATCCCGTACGCCATGCTTCGACACCTGGGTGAGCAAGGCATGGCCTTTCTGTTAGATTTGTTCAACAGGATCTGGGTGAAGGGTCTTCTCCCAGACTCCTGGCAAATCCCTACTGTGCTCGCCTTTCGCAAGCCGGGGAGAGATCACTCTACTCCGACCGGTTTCCGCCCAATCTCTCTAACCTCTTGCGTGTGCAAGTTGATGGAGAAATTGGTAAATGTTAGATTAGCCTTTTTCCTGGACAGCGGAGGCCATCTGTCTTCCGCACAGTGCGGCTTCCGCAAGTTCCACTCCACGTCGGATGCTCTGCTCCGACTGGAAAATGCCGTCTGCGAGGCTTTCCTACGTAGGCAGCACTACGCTACGGTCTTTTTCGATCTGGAGAAGGCCTATGATACCGCATGTCAATACGGTATCATGTTCTCGCTACGCTCTACGTGGACGACCTTTCGATCTCTTTTGGCGCGGCCCAGATGCCAACTCTGGAGCGTCGACTCCAACAGTCATTGAACCGCGTCTCTCGCTATGCCGAAGCGCACAGGTTTCGGTTTTCTTTGGCCAAGACTAAGGTGGTGCACTTCTGCCGCCATCCACGGCTTCACCCCGTCCCAGATTTGTTTCTTAATGGGGTGCGCCTGGATGTGGTTGAGTCGCACCGTTTCCTTCGTCTTGTATTCGACCGACGCCTCACCTAGGAGGCTCATATTCGCAGCCTTAGGGTCTCTTGTACCCGCGCCATGGACATTCTCCGTTCCGTGACGTTCAGCGCTTGGGGCGCTGATAGGGCTACGGCCCTACTTTTTTATCGATCCTTTGTTTGTTCGAAGCTCGACTACGGATGTGAGTTTTATGCATCCGCAGCCGAGCGTTTATTGCGGAAGGTGGATTCGATCCACCACACCGGCCTTTGCATTGTGACCGGTGCCTTCCGCACTTTTCCCATTGAGAGCCTGTTGGTCGATGCTGTGAAGATGCCACTCGCTCTGCGCCGCGTGCAGTGCATCACTCGCCTGTACACGCGAGCCCGGCGTCTCCCTCAGTCGCCAACAGCCCTCACTGCATTCGCAGCTGATCTCGATGGTGCATATGCTGCCGAGAGACGTCAGTCATATCCTAAGCCCTTTGGGTTTAGGGCCAGGAAACTCCTTCGAGAGGTAGATATAGCTCTCGGGCCGGTGGCGCCCCTGGTTCTGCCCAGGACGCCACCCTGGAGGGTACCACATTTGACTATTTGTCGCCACGCCTCTACTCCCAAAGCTTGTGCTGCGCCGGGAGTATTGCGTTCGACCTTTTTGCAGCACACATCGTGTCACACTGGAACCGTGCCAGTGTATACGGATGGCTCCAAGTCCCAAGAGGGGGTCGGCTTCCACGCCGTATCCCCTCTGTTTGAAGTCAGCGGGGCTCTACCAGGTTCTGCTTCTGTCTTCACGGCCGAGCTGGTGGCAATACACCACTCGGTACGGGAGATTAGCGACATGCCCGGTCCGGAGACCGGATTGTGATCTATAGCGACTCACAAATTGCCCTGAGTGCTCTCGGGGCATTGGAATCTCCGCATCTCCTGGTTCGTGATTTCCGTGACGCAATGGTTTTGGCGAGCCGGGCAGATGTCGAGATTATCTTCTGCTAGGTTCCTGGACATGTAGGAATTGCGGGGAATGAGGGCGCCAAAGAGTCCGCGAGGACTCTGCCACCGGACCAGCGTTTTGCTCTTCCTCACACCGACTACATGGCAGGAATACAGGAAGCTCTTCGGACTGCGTGGCAAAGAAGATGGGAAACGGTCGAAGGGAACTTAAAGTTGCGTGCCATTGCGCCGCGACTGTTCCCATGGACCTATCCCCCAATGCCGCGGCGGGTTCAGGTTGCTTTCTGTCGTCTCCGAATCGGACACACTCGTGTGACGCATCGCTATTTGATGGAGCGCTCGCCTGCGCCTTATTGCAACGACTGCGTCGTCCCCCAGACTGTTCGGCACATTCTTGTCGAATGTCCCAGTCTGGGTGATCTTCGCGCACGATACCGGTCCCGGTATCGGGATGGGCGGAGTCGCTACCGCCTGTTCCCTGTGCTCGAGACAGATTCGTGCACATTGACTTGTGGACTTGTTGAATTCTTGTGGGAGGCAGGCCTTCTCCCTATTATTTAAGTAAGGTTTGTTTTTTTTTTGTTTTTTTTGCATTTGTTTTTTTTTGTTTTGTTTTTTTCCTTTGGTCGCACGCTCCTCTGCCGGGGGGACCTCTCCCCGACGCACCAGCTTGCTTCCTTTTCCACTTTTTGGGGTGTTGTTTTTTGTTGTTTTTTTCTCTCTAATTTGTTTTTAAAGTAGCCTAGAACTAGGCCAGTTCTAATACGGCGACTAATGCCCAAGTAGGCAGTCGCCAGATGAGCTCTTAAAAAAAAATGGCGGTCAATGTTTTGTTTTTTTCCTTTGGTCGCACGCTCCTCTGCCGGGGGGACCTCTCCCCGACGCACCAGCTTGCTTCCTTTTCCACTTTTTGGGGTGTTGTTTTTTGTTGTTTTTTTCTCTTTAATTTGTTTTTAAAGTAGCCTAGAACTAGGCCAGTTCTAATACGGCGACTAATGCCCAAGTAGGCAGTCGCCAGATGAGCTCTTAAAAAAAAAGAAAAAAAAATGGCGGTCAAGGTCGAATGTGTGATGAGAAAACAGGAGGGGCCTCGAGATCCCCCCATACACTCCTGGTCACGTTCGCCTTTGACAAACTCCCTGAGTCGGTGCGTGCCGGTTGGTACCGCTACCGCGTGAAGGCATTCGTGCCACTGCCGCGGCGGTGCTATTACTGTCACCGCTTCGGCCATACGAATCGCTCTTGTAGACGTGCAAAGTCGGGGTCACCCGAAACCTGTGTAAGTTGCTCCAAGGCCGCACACGATAAGTCCAACTCGTGTGTGGCCAAGAGTGCCAATTGCGGAGAGCCGCACCCCGCTTCTTTGAAGCAATGTGGTGCGTATCTCTTTGAAAAGGACACCCTCTGCTCCTACCCCCTCCAGGCCTACGAGTAGGGTCGTTTCCGTGCCCATTCGGAACCCTTCTGCGGGTTCTACCCACGCCGTGTAAAGCTGGCGGAACAAAGAGTCCCTACCCTACCTTGGCTAAAACCATGCCCCCCCCCCCCCCCCATTCCTCCAGCGTGGCCGTTTCTCGTAAGGCGAAACGGCCACCCGCCTCCACTGAGGCGTTAGATTCACAGGAGGCAACACCCCTGAAGTTGGTCGCCAGGCCATCTTCCGGGGTTCCTAAAGCTGTCCCCCGAAAGGAGGACAGCAGCAAAGGAGCTTCGGCTCCTTCGCCCACGCCCAGTGTTGGGCTGGGTGGCTCGGAAACTGTGGCCCCTCGAAAAGAGGACCCCCCCACACCCGTCTAAGGTTTCGAGGCAGAGGGAGGAAAAGACTAGTATGGCGAGCCTAACCTCCCATCCTCCTCCCTCGAAGGCGACAGCGCATTGTCCGACCAACAGCGCCCTGAGTTGAGTTCTGCCTCAAGGAAGCGTACGGCCATTCCCGTCTCGTCTTCGAAGAGGGCCCCTGCATCTCCTCCGAGCTAGGCCTGGAGGGCATATTGCTTCAATGGAATTGCCACTGACTCCGGGCCAACTGGAAGGAGCTGCGGAGGCTCGTTTCCCGTTAGATATCTTTTTGTAGGAGACAATGCTGGGCGATGCCCCCTGCCCACCCTGCTGGGGGTATAAGGGTTTTGCGACCCATCCACCACGGGAAGGGGGCCGGGAGGACGGCTGTACGATTTACACCCGACATGATGTCTCCGTTCTTCTCTTGGTTTTAGATACCTCCTTTCAGGCAGTGGCTGTGCAGCTGCACCTGGATAGGAGGTATACTGTTATTTCCGCGTTCATTCCACCGTCAGCCGACTTCGACACAGGGGACTTCCGCCGCGTCGTGGCACGGTTGCCAAGGCCTTTTCTCTTGTTCGTAGTTCTGAACGTTAGCCACCCTCTCTGGGGAGACTACTCTATTAATTCCAGGGGTCAAGTCCTTGTTGATCTGATCGAAGAGCTTGAGATGGGTGTCCTCAACGTGGATGAGTTTACGCTTTAATGTCCGAGAACCACCTTATTTTCCTGCCTCGATCTATTTTTGTGCTCTCCGGATGCACAGCCTGATTTTGATTGGGGGGTAGTGCTTCCTTTCCTATTCAAATATTATTTTCTGGGCCGCTGCCGCCCGAAGGCCCACCCAGGTGGTGCTTGGCGCGGGCCTAGCTACTATTCCTAGAAGGTCTGGCCGTGACTAGTGCCGTGATGGTCAGCTGAGTGTGAGATGGCCCGCAATCAGAAGCGCTATGCCTACATGCGCTATAAGCGCTGCCCGAACGATTTCACTATCGGTGAATTTCGTCGGGCTAGGGCTAGGTTCCTGTATATTTCGAAGCACGACCGCTGCTCTTCTTGGCGGGCATACGTGTCTTCACTTAACGGAAAGACCCCTCTAGCATAGGTGTGGAAGCGAGTCAAAAGGATTCGGCGCATTTCCGCTCAGGACCCCCCTCCCGTTCTCCAGGAGAATGGGACCGCAATCTCGGACCCCTTTGTCCGTGGCGGAATCCTTCACGACCGCTTTCTCCGCCTTATCTACCCGGAATGCTGCTCCGCCAGTATTCAATGCACGTCGTGATGTCGCAGAAGGTTGCCGGCTGGACTTTGCCTTCAGAGTGAATTGCGTTCCGTTCCTCCTTTGTGCGCGGACACCGTCCATGGTCCGGACATTGTCCCGTACGCCATGCTTCGACACCTGGGTGAGCGAGGCATAGCCTTTTTGTTAGATTAGTTCAATAGGATCTGGGTGTAGGGTCTCTTTCAGGATTTCTGGCGAATCGCTACTGTGCTCGCTTTCCGCAAACCGGGGAGAGATCACTCTACTCCGGCCAGTTTCCGCCCAATCTCTCAAACCTCTTGCGTGTCCAAGTTGGAGAAATTGGTAAATGTTAGATTAGCCTTTTTTTCTGGACAGTGGAGGCCATCTGTCTTCCGCACAGTGCGGCTTCCGCAAGTTCTACTCCACGTCGGATGCTCTGCTCCGACTGGAAAATGCCGTCTGCGAGGCCTTCCTTCGTAGACAGCACTACGCCAGTGTTTTTCCATCTGGAGAATACCTATGATACAGCATGGCGATACCGTATCATGGAGACTCTCCACACCATGGGGTTGAGGGGATACCTCCCAATCTTTATTTCTGAATTTTTGCGAGATTGTCGATTCCGCGTACGGGTGGGGGGAGCCCTCTCCTGCCCAATGGAGCAGGAAAAGGGTGTCCCACAGGAAAGTGTCTTCATTGTCACACTCTTTGCCCTGAACATCAACGGCATTACCTCGGTGCTGCCGGAAGATGTTCTCACTACGCTCTACGTGGACGACCTTTGGATCTCTTTTGGCTCGGCACAGATGCCAACTCTGGAGCGTCGACTCCAACAGGCATTGAACCGCGTCTCTCGCTATGCCGAAGCGCACAGGTTTCGGTTTTCCTTGGCCAAGACTAAGGTGGTGCACTTTTGCCGCCATCCACGGCTCCACCCTGACCCAGACTGTTTTCTTAATGGGGTACGCATGGAAATTGTCTAATCACACCGTTTCCTTGATCTTGTATTTGACCGACGCCTCACCTGGTAGGCTCATATTCGCAGAATTAGGGTCTTTTGTACCCGCACCCTGGATATTCTCCGTTCCTTGCCATTCAGCGCTTGGGGCGCTGATAGGGATACTGCCTTACTTTTTTATCGATCCTTTGTTCGTTCGAAGCTCGACTACGGATGCGAGTTTTATGCATCCGCAGCTGAGCGTGTTTTGCAGAATGTGGACTAGATCCACCACACCGGCCACTCCTGGCGACCGTTGCCTTCTTCACTTCCCCCATTGAGAGCCTCCTAGTTGATGCTGGGGAGATGCCACTCTCTCTACGCCGCGTACAGTGCATTATTCGCCGGCCCACGCGAGCCTGGCGCCTATGCCTCCGAGAGACGCCAGTGATACCCTAAGCCCTTTGGGTTTAGGGCTAGGAAACTCCTTTGAGAGCTAGGTATAGCTCTCTGCCCGGTGGTGTCCCTGGTTCTGCCCAGGACGCCACCCTGGAGAGTACCACCTTTGGCTATTTGTCGCCACGCCTCTGCATCCAAAGCTTCTACAGTATTGCGTTCCACCTTTTTGGAGCACACCTCGAGTCACGCTGAAACCGTGCCAGTGTATACGGATGACTCCAGGTCCCAAGAGGGGGTCGGCTTACACGCCGTATCCCCTCTGTTTGAAGTCAGCGGGGCTCTGCCAGGCGTTGCGTCTGTCTTCACGGCCGAGCTGGTTGCAATACACCACTCGGTACGGGACATTATGGTTCGTGCCCGGTCCGTAGATCTGATTGTGATCTATAGCGACTCAGAAAGCGCCCTGAGTGCTCTCGGGGCATTGGAATCTCCGCATCCTCTGGTTCGCAATATCCGTGACGCCACGGTTTTGGCAAGCCGGGTGGATGTCGAGATTATCTTATACTGGGTTCCTGGACAAGCAGGAATTGCAGGGATTGAGCGCGCCGATGAGGGCATCAAATAGTCCGCGAGGACTCAGCGACCGGACCAGCGTTTCGCTCTTCCTCACACCGACTGCATGGCAGGAATAGGGGCAGCTCTTCGGGCTGCTTGGCAAAGAAGATGTGAGATGGTCGAAGATAACTTAAAGTTGCGTGCCATTGCGCCGCGACTGTTTCCATGGACCTACCCCCCAATGCCGCGAAGGCTTCAGGTTGCTTTCTGCCGTCTCAGAATTGGACACACTCTCGGGACTCCCCACCATTTCATGGAGCGCTCACCAAAGCCCTACTGTGAAGACTGCGTTGTCCCCCAGACTGTTCGGCACATTCTTGTTGAATGTCCCAGTCTGGGCAATCTCCTCGCACGTTACCTATCCTGGTACCGGGATGGGCTGGATCGCTACCGACTCTCCCTTGTACTCGGGACGAGTTCGTGCACATTGACTGGTGGACCTATAGACTGTTGGGGGGAGGCCAGCCTTCTCCCGTTTATTTAACTAGTTTGGGTTTTTCTTGTTGTTTTCTCTGTAGGTCGATTGTCCCATTGCGGTGGGGAGGGGGCCTCCGCCCGACGATCGAGCCTGCTTCCTGCTTGTTGCCGTTTTTCTTTTTTTATTGTTGTTATTCTAAAGTAGCCTAGTATTAGGCTGTCGTGGTAAGTACGGCGACTTATGCCCAAGTGGGCATAAGTACAGAGAACTGTACTCACCAACATAACCCATCTCATACAAGCAGTCTTCAACCATTCTACACCACCATGCAGGACAATAGTAGTAACAAAGACAAACAAAGCCTTCGACACACTAGCTAGGCACATCTTCCCACCAAATACTATTATCTTCAACCTGAGTTCACAGTGTTGGCACGCACCAATGTCATTAGAGATATAAAAACAGGAAAAAACAATCTGGAAGGAGCGCTCGCCTGCGCCTTATTGCGAAGACTGCGTTGTCCCCCAGACTTTTCGGCACATTCTTGTTGAATGTGTCGCGCACGTTACAGGTCCCGGCGGGGTCCCTACCGCTTGTCCCTTGTACTCGGGACCGGTTCGTGCACACTCACTTGTAGACTTTACAACTTTTTGGATGAAGCTGGCCTCCTCTACTTTATTTGACTGTTTGTTGTGGGTCGCATGTTCCTGCACCGTGAGGAGGCGAGCCTTCCCCCGACGACGGAGCGTGCCTCCTTGTTGTCTTTTCTTTTTTTGTTTTTTTTTAACCTTTGTTCTTTTATTTTAGTGTTGTTATTTGTTTGTTTTTTTAATCTAACCTAGTGGTAAGCTATGGTGTGAGTACAGCAACTTATCTCCTTAACCCCTCCCCCTAAAAAAAAACATGCAAACCCATATTCTTTTACAGGGGACTACGAAGAGGACAGGCACGCAACCCCAAATCGACCGCTCCCGGTGGGCGTCACCCGATAGGGCTAACCCCCTTAGGGGTGCAAGGAAAAGCGTTTGGTCCAGCCCCCTACATTCCTGCAATCCTGTATCTTGGGATTCAGGGATTGTCGGCGTGCTTGCCTTCTTCTCTTCCCCATAGAGTTCGGTTCGCCGGCCAGAGACTTTACTGTGACGGAAGATACCCCAAATTTGATCTTTAATGCCTTGTGGGGGGATGCCCACACAGAGGCTTCCCCTGAGATGCGCATGGTCCCAAGGGGTGACCTAGCCCCAGACAGCAGGTTTTACCAAGGGATCAAACCCGGGTTCAGTGCCAAACACCGAACCTGAGTCCACCCTTGTGCAAGCTTCTCAGTTGGCTTGGGCCTCCGAGGACTCACAAGGAGAGGAGGCACCTTCTCCCCTGGCTGGTGCCCCTCTGACAGCTAAGACCTTCTCCATCTCAAAGGATCTTACTGAGGCTCGTACATCCAACCTAAGGGCTCCTTCCGGCAGAGGGAAAGAATCAATTAAGAGAACTAAAGGTTGGTTTCTCTCACTCCGCGAGGGCTTCGAAGTCAGACAGGTCCACTGCCCTTTCGGCCAAGATAGGAACGTCCGACCCTGAGGTGTGCCCGGGTGGGGGTTTCCAGACCAAAGCCAAAGTCGCAAGGACGCTGGACAGAGCTTCGATTACATTGGAGCCCCTCATGGAGAGCCTACCTGGCGTTTTCGAGCCCCCTGGCTTCAATCGCTTAATAGTTATTAGCTCCACTGATGGCAGCATGTTGACCAATGGCAACATGTTCCATCAGAGGAGAGCACTAGCTAACCTGATTGGTAGAGAGCCGAAAGTGACCCGTTTCTCGGAATGGAGGCTTCTGGCAAATGCATCGGATTCCTCCGTGCCGACTATGATTAGTGCCCTTCGAACATTTGATTGCTCGCCGGTGAGTGTGACGGCGCACTCTACTATGAACTTCGTGAAAGGAGATGATATTACCTTAGAGCTGGCCGATCCTGGAGCGGTCAAGGTCGAACGTGTCATGAAAAAACGGAGGGGCCTTAAGACCCAGCCCTACACTGCGTCACGTTCGACCGTGACAGGTACCCATAGTCGGTGCGTGTCGGTTGGCATCGCTACCACGTGAAGGCATTCGGGCCACTGCCACGAAAGTGCTATTACTGCCACCGCTTTAGCCATACGAATTGCTCCTGTACATGTGCAAAGTCGAGTTTACCCGAAGTCTGTGTAATTTGCTCCTATGCCGCACACGATAAGTCCCTATTGTGTAAGGCCAACTGTGTCAATTGCGCAGAGCCGAACCCCTCTTTTTTTTTAAGCACTGTGGTGTGTATATCCTTGAGAAGGAAATTTTGCCCTCTCAGGCTACGGATCGTCTCTCATTTCGAGAGGCTAAGTACTTGGTCCTGGCGCGCCCAGCGCTGTCTGGGACGTCTTATTCCTCAATTTAAAAAAAAGACCCTCTGCTCTTTGCCCCTCCAGGCCTACGAGCACATTCGTTTCTGCGCCCATTCGAAACCCTTATGCGCAAGTTCTATTCATCCCGGGCGCTCCGCTGGTAGAGCTGGAGACACAAGGCACTCACATGCAGCTTCAGCTAAAACCAGGACTACCCCCTCCCCCCCAGCGTAACCGTTTAGACTCACAGGAGGCAACACCCCGAAAGAAGGACAGCACCAAATGAGCTTTGGCTCCTACACACACACCCAGGGCTGGGTAGCTTGGAGATGGTTGATCCTCCGAAGCCTTCCCGCACACTTAAGGTTTCGAGGCGGAAGGAGGAAAAGACTCGTAAGGCTGGCCCAACCTCCGCCGAGAAGTCCTCAAAAGCAATAGCGCCTTGTTAGGCCAACAGTGCTAGGGTTCTGATTTCGGGATGTGTACTGCTATTCCCTTGAGGGTCTTCTCTTCGAAGAGGGCCCCGCATATCTTCCCAGCTAGGCCTGAGAGGTATACTGTTATTTCTGCAAAAGGATTAATTTCACTGTCCCATTTGAAGAGCTTAGATCGGTGGATGAGGCCGTTGAGTTCTCCGGTAATCTCATTTCCGTTGAACTGACTACCTTTCCTAGAACGTCTGGCAGTTGTTCAGGCCGACCGCTTCCGTGGTGGCCAGCCCTCAAACATAAACGTTATGCCGGCATGAGCTATAAGCGCCCCACCGAACGATTTCACTCTCGTGAATTTCGTCGAGCTATGGCAAGGTTCCACCCCGTAAGGGGCGCGGCGATTTGCCATCCTGGCCGCCGTGCTGACGGGATCCAGCGCCCCGTCCGGCCCCAGCTTAGCCTCTCTTCCTTCCTTCAGATAGCCTGTATTCCTATCCTACCTCGTCGCTTTTCATACAACCTCTCCCACAACTTTCTCTGGTCAGCCTCTAATTTCACAGGGTAGAAGCTGACCTTCTTCTCAGCCAATCGTCCCGGATCGGGGCTGAGGGGGGAGGGGACAATGTCCCCTAACCCCTGAGCTCCGGTCTGGGGTGGTTGGCTTTTAACAACCTGCTTCATCCCCACCCATACCTTCCTCGCATCCCTTTTCCTCTCGTCTTCAAAATCTATCCGTTTTACGCCGTGTTCAAGGTGGAGCCGCCATGCCGAAGGACTGCCAGGCCACCAGGCGGGAGGGGTGGTCCCAAATGGCGGCGCTTGGCTCTGCCGGGCCTGTAAGCACCTCTTGCAGTGCGGGCTACTGCAAGAGGTGGTGAGCGATTGCGTCCCGTAAAACAAAGAGGGTCACCATGCCCAATGATGAAAAAAAAAAACATCTCCACTTAATTCCCCCTATAACAACAACGGAGCCGCCCTCGTGCAGCTCCACAGAAAAGATGGAGGTCCCCCCCCCCTGTGCTTGCGCAGGGGACCCTCCATACCTCTTTAACCGGAGAGGAGGCTTACTCCTCTCCTACGCCTACGGGTGTAGGGGACTCCCCCTCACCCCCTTCTCTGGAGGTGCTTTCGGGCACCTCCCTATCTCCAGCGGCAGTCCCTCCTATGCTTTCTAAGGGGACTGCCAAGAAAGCCAGCAGGCCACCCTTAGCCAGCCGCTCCACATCAAAGCGGCTCGGTAGGGCAAACCCCCTTAGGGGGGAGAGGGAAGCCAGGCCCCTTCGGTCGCTTCCCTCAAAAGACCTGCTGGCAAAAATATTAAACCTTGCCGGGGTCAAGGCCTGTGCCTCCCCACTAAAGACTTATGACGCTGCCAAGGGGACCTGCGATGTCCTGGGAGGGGATGGCCAATTGGAGGCCCCTCCTGTGATAGACATGGTCCTTGAAGAAAACCAGCCTCAGAAGGTAGGGCCTTCCATGGGGGGGAATCCGGGCTTGGCGCCAAGCACCGAACCCGAATCCGCCCCTATGCAAGGTCCTCATCAAACGGCAGTGGATTCTCAGGCAGGACAAGGAGGGGAGGGATCTCCTCCGGATGAATCCCCTGCGCCCACCGGGACCTTCTCCATTTCAGAGAAGGACCTGGCTGAGGCCGGTCCATCTGGCCTGGGGGCTTCTACCGGCGGGGGTGAAAAGCGGGTTCATTCCCCGCCCTCCTCTCCTAAAAAGAAGAAAAAGACAAGAAAGACGAAAAAGACTCGGGGCTCCTCTCCATCCTCGGGGGCTGCGGGGACGGATGGGTCTGCTGCCACTTTGGTAGGCGACCAAGCCAAGATCGGCACATCCGGCCCCTCTACCCCCTCGTGTGCGGAGCCCCTGACTAAGACCAAGAGTGCACAGGGCGGAGCCTCGATGACATCGGGGCCCCTCATTCAGAGGTTACCTGGCGTTTTCGAGCCCGCTGGCTTCAAACGCTTCCTCGTTATTCGCTCCACTGATGGCACCATGTTGTCCAAGGGCAACATGATCCATCAGAGGAGAGGATTAGCTAGTGCAATTGGTAGAGAGCCGAAGGTAACCTGTTTCTCGGACGGGAGCCTTCTGGCGAATGCGGCGAATCCCGCCGAGGCGGCCAAGATAAGTGCTCTTCGGACACTTCATGGCACCCCGGTGAGTGTGACGCCGCACTCTACCATGAACTTTGTAAAAGGAGTAGTTTATGCGAGGGAACTCGTTGACTACTCCATAGAAGACATCACCCTAGAGCTGGCCGACCATGGGGCGGTCAAGGTCGAACGTGTGATGAGAAAACAGGGAGGGGCCTCGAGACCCACCCCTACACTCTTCGTCACGTTCGACTGTGACAAGCTCCCTGAGTCGGTGCGTGCCGGTTGGTACCGCTACCGCGTGAAGGCATTCGTGCCACTGCCGCGGCGGTGCTATTACTGTCACCGCTTCGGCCACACGAATCGATCATGTAGACGTGCAAAATCGGGGTCACCCGAAGTCTGTGTAAATTGCTCCAAGGTCGCACACGATAAGTCCAAATCGTGTGTGGCCAAGTGTGTCAATTGCGGAGAGCCGCACCCTGCTTCTTCGAAGCAATGTGGTGCATATCTCCTTGAGAAAGAAATCCTGGCCATTCAGGCCCAGGATCGACTCTCATTCCGCGAGGCTAAGGACTTGGTCCTGGCGCGCCCGGCTCTGCCTGGGACGTCATATGCCTCAATAGTTAGAAAAGCACCCTCTGCTCCTGGCCCATCCAGGCCAACGAGCACGGTTGTTTCCGCGCTCATTCGGAGCCCTTCTGCGGGCTCTACTACACCCGGGCGCTCCCCTGGTAGAGCTGGCGGCAAAAAGGGTTCACACCCAGCCCCGGCTAATACCAGGGCTCCCCCCTCTTCCCCCAGCGTGACCGTTTCCCGTAAGGCGAAACGGCCACGCGCCTCCACAGAGTCGTTAGACTCACAGGAGGCAACACCCCTGAAGATGGTCGCTAGGCCATCTTCCGGGGTTCCTAAAGCTGTTCCCCGAAAGGAGGACAGCAACAAAGGAGCTTCGGCCCCTTCGCCCACGCCCCGAGGTGGAGCGAGTGGCTCGGAGACGGTGGTTCCTCGAAAAGAGGGCCCCCCGCCTCCCAAGCCGCAACGCCCGCCTAAGGTTTCGAGGCGGAGGGAGGAAAAGACTCGCATGGCGAGCCCAACCTCCCCCAATAAGTCCTCGAAGGCGACAGCGCCTTCAGCGCTTTGTCCGGCCAACAGCGCCCGGGGTTCTGCCCCCGGGAAGCGTACGGCCATTCCCGTTAGGGTCTTCAATTCGAGGAGGGCCCCCGCGTCTCCTCCGAGCTAGGCCTGGAGGGCATATTCCTTCAATGGAATTGCCGTGGACTCCGGGCCAACTGGGAGGAGCTGCGGAGGCTCGTCTCGTCCCGTTCCCCGTTAGCTATTTTTTTGCAGGAGACCATGCTAGGCGCGTGCCCGCTGCCTGCCCTCCCGGGGTATAAGGGTCTTGCGACCCCACCACCGCGGGATGGCCGGGCTGGGGGATGCGCGGTTTACACCCGGCATGATGTCTCCGTTCTTCCTTTCTCTTTAGATACCTCCTTTCAGGCAGTGGCTGTGCAGCTGCACCTGGATAGGAGGTATACTATCATTTCTGCGTACATTCCACCGTCAGCTGACTTCGACGCGGGGGACTTCCGCCGCGTCGTGGCACGGTTGCCGAGGCCCTATCTCTTGCTTGGAGATCTGAACGGCAGGCATCCTCTCTGGGGAGATTACTCCATAAATCCCAGGGGACAAGTCCTTGCCGATCTGATCGAAGAGCTTGAGATGGGTGTCCTAAACGTGGATGAGTTTACGCATCACTGTCCGAGAACCGCTTCATTTTCTTGCCTTGACCTATCTTTGTGCTCTTCAGATGAACAGCCTGATTTTGATTGGGGGGTGGTCGATGACCTCCATGGTAGTGATCACTTTCCCATTCAAATATCATTTTCAGGGCAACTGCCGCCTGAGAGACCACCTCGGTGGTGCTTGGCGCGGGCGCGGTGGCCTGCATTTCAGGAAATGACTGAATTCTCTATCTCAGTCGAGGAGTTTAGGTCGGTAGATGAGGCCGTTGAGTTCTTCTCCGGCAACCTCATCGCCGTAGGCCTGACTACTATTCCTAGGACGTCTGGCCGTTTTGCACGCCGACCACTCCCATGGTGGTTGGCCGAGTGTGAGACGGCCCTCAAACAGAAGCGTTATGCCTACATGCGCTATAAGCGCCGCCCGAACGATTTCACTGTCGCTGAATTTCGTCGGGCTAGGGCTAGGTTCCGGTATATTTCGAAGCACGCCCGCCGCTCTTCTTGGCGGGCATACGTGTCTTCACTTAACGGGAAGACCCCTTTAGCTGAGGTGTGGAAGCGAGTCAAAAGGATTCGGGGCAAGTTCTCGCAGGACCCCCCTCCCGTTCTCCAGGAGAATGGGACCGCAACCTCGGACCCCGCGTCCGTGGCGGAATCCTTAGCGACCGCTTTTTCCGCATTCTCTAGCCGTGATGCTGCTCCGCCAGCATTCAATGCACGTCGTGATGTCGCGGAAGGCCGCCGGCTGGACTTTACCTCCAGAGGCGGAGAACCCTTCAACGACAAGTTTACTGTCAGTGAGTTGCGTTCCGCTCTCGCTTCGTGCGCGGACACCGCCCATGGTCCGGACGATGTCCCGTACGCCATGCTTCGACACCTGGGTGAGCGAGGCATGGCCTTTCTGTTAGATTTGTTCAACAGGATCTGGGTGGAAGGTCTTCTCCCAGACTCCTGGCGAATCGCTACTGTGCTCGCCTTTCGCAAGCCGGGGAGAGATCACTCTACTCCGACCGGTTTCCGCCCAATCTCTCTAACCTCTTGCGTGTGCAAGTTGATGGAGAAATTGGTAAATGTTAGATTAGCCTATTTCCTGGACAGCGGAGGCCATCTGTCTTCTGCACAGTGCGGCTTCCGTAAGTTCCACTCCACGTCGGATGCTCTGCTCCGACTGGAAAGTGCCGTCTGCGAGGCTTTCCTTCGTAGACAGCACTACGCCACGGTGTTTTTTGATCTGGAGAAGGCCTATGATACCGCATGGCGATACGGTATCATGGAGACTCTCCACACGATGGGGGCGAGGGGACGCCTCCCAATTTTTATATCTGAATTTTTGCGAGATCGTCGATTCCGCGTACGGGTGGGGGGAGCCCTCTCCGGCCCAAAGGAGCAGGAAGAGGGTGTCCCGCAGGGAAGTGTCCTCAGTGTCACACTCTTTGCCCTGAGCATCAACGGCATCACCTCGGTGCTGCCGGAAGATGTTCTCGCTACGCTCTACGTGGACGACCTTTCGATCTCTTTTGGCGCGGCCCAGATGCCAACTCTGGAGCGTCGACTCCAACAGGCATTGAACCGCGTCTCTCACTATGCCGAAGCGCACAGGTTTCGGTTTTCTTTGGCCAAGACTAAGGTGGTGCACTTCTGCCGCCATCCACGGCTTCACCCCGACCCAGATTTGTTTCTTAATGGGGTGCGCCTGGATGTGGTTGAGTCGCACCGTTTCCTTGGTCTTGTATTCGACCGACGCCTCACCTGGGAGGCTCATATTCGCAGCCTTAGGGTCTCTTGTACCCGCGCCATGGACATTCTCCCTTCCGTGACGTTCAGCGCTTTGGGCGCCTTACTTTTTTATCGATCCTTTGTTCGCTCGAAGCTCGACTACGGATGCGAGTTTTATGCATCCGCAGCCGAGCGTTTATTGCGGAAGGTGGATTCGATCCACCACACCGGCCTTCGCCTTGCGACCGGTGCCTTCCGCACTTCCCCCATTGAGAGCCTGTTGGTCGATGCTGGGGAGATGCCACTCGCTCTGCGCCGCGTGCAGTGCATCACTCGCCTGTACGCGCGAGCCCGGCGCCTCCCTCAGTCGCCAACTGCTCTCACTGCATCCGCAGCTGATCTCGATGGTGCCTATGCCGCCGAGAGACGCCAGTCATACCCTTAAGCCCTTTGGGTTTAGGGCCAGGAAACTCCTTCGAGAAGTAGATATAGCTCTCGGGCCGGTGGCGCCCCTGGTTCTGCCCAGGACGCCACCCTGGAGGGTACCACATTTGGCTATTTGTCGCCACGCCTCTGCTCCCAAAGCTTGTACTGCGCCGGGAGTATTGCGTTCGACCTTTTTGGAGCACACATCGTGTCACGCTGGTACCGTGCCAGTGTATACGGATGGCTCCAAGTCCCAAGAGGGGGTCGGCTTCCACGCCGTATCCCCTCTGTCTTCACGGCCGAGCTGGTGGCAATACACCACTCGGTACGGGAGATTACGCGACGTGCCCGGTTCGGAGACCGGATTGTGATCTATAGCGATTCACAAAGCGCCCTGAGTGCTCTCGGGGCATTGGAATCTCCGCATCCCCTGGTTCGCGATATCCGTGACGCCACGGTTTTGGCGAGCCGGGCAGATGTCGAGATTATCTTCTGCTGGGTTCCTGGACATGTAGGAATTGCGGGGAATGAGCGCGCCGATGAGGGCGCCAAAGAGTCCGCGAGGACTCTGCGACCGGACCAGCGTTTCGCTCTTCCTCACACCGACTACATGGCAGGAATACGGGCAGCTCTTCGGACTGCTTGGCAAAGAAGATGGGAGACGGTCGAAGGGAACTTAAAGTTGCGTGCCATTGCGCCGCGACTGTTCCCATGGACCTATCCCCCAATGCCGCGGCGGCTTCAGGTTGCTTTCTGTCGTCTCCGAATCGGACACACTCGTGTGACGCATCGCTATCTGATGGAGCGCTCGCTTGCGCCCTATTGCAACGACTGCGTCGTTCCCCAGACTGTTCGGCACATTCTTGTCGAATGTCCCGTCTGGGTGATCTTCGCGCACGACACCTGTCCCGGTACCGGGATGAGCGGGGTCGCTACCGCCTGTCCCTTGTTCTCGGGATGAGTGCGTGTACTTTGACTGGTGGACTTATTGACTTTTTGGGGGAGGCCGGCCTTCTCCCTTTTATTTAACGCGATTTAATTGTTGTTGTTGTTTTTGTAATTGTTTTGTTATTGCTTTGTTATTGTTATTCCTTTTTATTGTTTTCTGTTTAATTTTTTAAAGTAGCCTAAATTAGGCTGTTTGTTTACGGCAACTTATGCCTTAGTCGGCAGTCGCCAGATAGCCCCTTAATTAAAAAAAAAAAATAAAAAAATGGCAAGGTTCCAATTATTTTCGAAGCACGCCCGCCGCTCTTTTTGGCGGGCATACGTGTCTTCACATAACAGGAAGACTCCTCCTGCAGACATATGGAAGAGAGTCAAAAGGATTCGGGAAAAGTTCTCGTAGGACCCCCCATCCCTCCCATTCTCCATGATAATGGTACCACAATTTCGGATCCCGCATCTTTAGCCGGGATGCTGTTCCTGCCAGCATTCAATGCGGCTCATGCAGAGTGTCTACCAGGTAATAAAGTAATCAAAAATAATAAAAATCCCAAGGTAACAAAAAAGTAATAAAAATTCAGAACAGGTAATAAAAATACTGAGATGATTCAGAAGGCATGCTGGAATATCACTATGCTTATAAATTAACCCAGTTGAGGAATGACAGCCATCATGTAATACCTAGCAATTTTTTATATTCTTAGTCAATTTGTAAATGTATTTTTGTCTTCTCACTGGCGTAGGTACAATTTTTGTTGATATTTGTTTTCTTGTCTGCTGTCACCTACACAGAATTTAATAATCACATCCTCATTACTTGTTTTAATAAAAAAAATTTATAGCTGCTTTTTGTGGGCATTTAATGAATTAAATCTTGTACTGTAATTCTGTATGGCACTCATTTTCACTAGAAGTGTTGTGTTACTATAGTTGTGCAGATAATAGGATTAGTCTTCCTATATGGGGAGTTGACCTTCCCCCGCAAGTCTGGTTTATCAGAGTGTCTACAAGGTGCTCAAATTGGTAGATAGGTGCTCAAAAATTAGCAGTCTGCGTGGTTTGATTCTGAAAATGTAGAAAATTTTGTCCCTCGGTTACATAAAACCCCTAAAGCTAATGACTTGTGCAATACCAAGGGTCCAGAAGAGCAAGCAATACTGAAGGCTATTGCGATAGCCGTGCTCTCCGTCTGTCACTCATTGCAAAACGAGACTGATAAGAATCAACAGCCGCCTTCATTTGTATTCTCACAGGCTCTGCGAGATGCAGTTACAAGGGCAGAAATCCTGCACTGCTTAAAAATTGTCCATACACACAGTTCTGCCAGGTCTGCTGATAACTCGGGTGAGTTGTTTCATAAAATGTTTCCCGATAGTAACATTGTAAAGGAATTTAAAATGTCGAAAGATACGGCTAGTTACATGATCACATTTGGCCTGGGCGAATATGATCGTGAAAGAATCCATTCCTTAATTTCTTCAACTGATCTGCTGGTTGTGATGTTTGATGAATCTCTAAACAAGATTGCTCAGAAATGTCAGATGGACATTCATTGTTGTTACATTGACACCAATGGCATTGTAATCACGAGATACATCACTTCAGCCTTCTTAGGCAATGCCACTGCTGACAATTTGTTGCTTGCTTTATAGGAAAGCATACCTAGTACAAGCGAGCAAAGGATATTAGAAAAATTATTCAAATAAGTATGGATGGGGCTGTCTGTCAATTGGAAACTGTTCAACAGTGTTCAAAAGGGATTGTCAGGTACTCCCTTTCAGCTGTTGCAAATTGGAACTTGTGGTCTTCACGTCATTCACAATTCATTTAAAACTGGAACTAAGAAATATAATTGGGAACTGGGAAATTTTCTTAGAGCATGTTATTATTTGTTTAAGGATTCTCCTACACGGCGTGCAGAATTTTCACGAAATACAAATCCATCAACTTTTCCTTTAAAATTCGTAGGAATACGCTGGATTGAAAATCAAACTGTAGCTTCTCAGATCATAACAATGCTTCCTCAATTAAAAAAGTTTGTTGATGCTGTGATTGCCAAAGAGATCAAAACTACATCATCCCGGAGTTTGGAAACTGTCACCAAAGCCATGAACAACACGCATCTTCTGGAAGCACGACTTCATTTTTTTTGTTTAATGGCAAAAGAACTCGAACCATTTCTAACAGAATTTCAAAGCGATACTCCTCTTGCCCCATTTCTTTATGAGAAACTGCTAAACACATTCCTAAATCTTCTAAAGAGATTTGTCAAACGTGATGTCTTACCGAGTCTGCTAGACCAGGGTCAGATTTGATGAATTTGGATTTTGAAAAGGCTAGCAATTTGAAACCATTACATGAGGTTGATGTTGGCTATGGAGCCAGGCGCTCTTTACATCCCACTGCATCCAAGCAAACTGAAAAAGTTTTACAGGAATTTAGATTTGACTGTCAAAAGATTTTAAAGCATATTATTCATAAAATGAAAGAAAAGAGCCCACTGCAGTATTCCTTGACAAGGGCTGTTAGTGCTTTGGATCCAAATGTAATTATAACTAGTTCCATAATATCTCTAAAGCGTTTTAGGTTGTTGTGTGATAAACTACTCGACAGTGGTCGCCTGGCCGCCACTTCTGCAGATTCAGTGACAAGTTTGTGGAGCAATTTGTTATCTACTCCTTCTTTTTGGGAAGAAGCCAAAATATTTACTTCTAAAACTGAACCCGATTCTGAAGAACACCGTCTAGATAATTTCTACAATAAGACTTTAGGGAATGAGCCAAAGTTCAAGGAACTCTTATTAAATGTTATCCGTGTGGTTCTATTATTATCCAACGGTAATGCTGCAGTAGAAAGAGGGTTCTCTGTAAATAAACTATTACTTCAGGAAAATCTAACAGAGCGTTCTTTAATAGCACAGAGATTAGTGCATGAACAAATTCAAGCAAAAAAAAGACTGGTTTGACATCCAAATTGACAGGTCAATGATAACTGCTGTTAGATTGGTATCCCAAAGAAGGAAACAACATCTACAGGAACAAAAAGAAAAGGAAGAAACTCTAGATATAAGTACAGTGGCTGAAAAAGACGCCTGTCTGATTTGAAGGAGCTGCAAGCAAAAAGGCAGAAAATTCTTTCAAAAAAAGAAGCATCTATTCGTCATCGATGCAGAGCTCACGCGATTGAAGGAAAATAAAAATTATTGAAATTGGTGACTCTGTTGTGATTAACTGATTCTCATTTGTTAGCCATTGGGCAACACAGTTGCCGATAGGCTATTGTCATCCCTTGTGTCCGTCCGTCTGTCCGTCACACCATTTGCCCCCCAGTGACTTCCACACCACGATGCCGATGGCTTTCTACAAATATTTTTTTTTATAATTAACACTGCTTTAAGGGCTTTGGTTGTCTTCTTTTTTACTTTTGATTATAGGAGCTATGTTGTATGTAGATTTTAATAGTGCAGTGCTATGGCATTGATTAATGCCATCTTCTTTTAGTGTTTCTTTCTCAGTATTTCTAATGTACTTTTGCATATTATTATAATAATAAAGGCCGGAGGTCCCCTGTGATAAAGTTTGAGAGCGGCAACCCAGCCAGCTCATTGTCATTCAGGTGGCTGGGTGTGGCTATAAAGGGTGGAGTAGGCCACGAGACTGGCTGGGTTGTTGTCTCTTCATTCTATTGCTGTGAGAGTGCAGACCCTTGTCATGGTGTGCCCTCATGCTCTTTGATTTGTAGGCTGCCCCATTGATCTACTACACAATAGGTAGGGAATTTATGCATATTTATTCTTTAAAATAAATGCACTTAACATTGGAGATATAAAAATGTATAATAATAATAATAATACTAGTTTCAAACTGATGGGGTGATGAGAGGTGTGGCTATTGAGGAAGGTGGAAGCTGTACAGTATAACCTGCAATTACTTAAAATACTTGAGTGTTTTAATATTGATTACTGCCTTTATTATGCATTAATACCACATAATAGAGTTTTTTTTAAGATTTTTTTTACTTCTGTGTCAAAAAATGAAGTTTGGAATATAGAACATTTTAGTCTGTTATGGTAAGGTAGTACATCTCATCCAAATCATGCCTTTTGAAAATGCTCCCTAGCCAATGGCCTGCGCAGGCTTTGTAGCGGGCCGAAAATAGATCTCTAATCCCAATCGATAATCGATCCAACCCGCTTCCTACACTGTCCGGACGTGAGAAATCGAGGGAGAATAAAACGGATTGTATATACAGTCCCTTTACTTACAAAAAAAATACAATGATAGTTACAGTTTATATTTACAAGAATTTTATATTTACTAGGGAAGTGTGCACACTTCAAAATGAGGCTAAATTCCCCAATCAAAATACGATACCAAACGAGAATCTTATAACCGGCGGATACAACAATTTACTTATATTCTACACAAAACAAAAAAAAACACAACCACAACCGAACGAAAAGGGGGCACGCGCTATCACTTGCTGGAGGTGGGTGGTAGTTGGCTAACTTAGAAGGAGGCAGGATTGTCAACGAAGGCAGGTATGGCGGTTCAGGTGGTTAGAGACACGAAAGCCCTCCTCTCAGGGCTGGGTGGAGCACTCGTCTATAGAACCCCTCTTGCTACCAGTCCACACTTCCACTCTCTCTTTCCAGAATAAGGCTTTGATAAAAGATTAATTTAAACAAAGTACAATCTTATTATAGTGATATCTCAAAATTAGCTACTATCTTTCCAGAATAACGCTTTGATAAAAGATTAATTTAAGCAAAGTACAATCTTATTATCAAAGCGTTATTCTGGAAAGATAGTAGCTAATTTTGAGATATCACTATAATAAGATTGTACTTTGTTTAAATTAATCTTTTATCAAAGCGTTATTCTGGAAAGAGAGAGTGGAAGTGTGGACTGGTAGCAAGAGGGGTTCTATAGACGAGTGCTCCACCCAGCCCTGAGAGGAGGGCTTTCGTGTCTCTAACCACCTGAACCGCCATACCTGCCTTCGTTGACAATCCTGCCTCCTTCTAAGTTAGCCAACTACCACCCACCTCCAGCAAGTGATAGCGCGTGCCCCCTTTTCGTTCGGTTGTGGTTGTGTTTTTTTTGTTTTGTGTAGAATATAAGTAAATTGTTGTATCCGCCGGTTATAAGATTCTCGTTTGAGATCGTATTTTGATTGGGGAATTTAGCCTCATTTTGAAGTGTGCACACTTCCCTAGTAAATATAAAATTCTTGTAAATATAAACTGTAACTATCATTGTATTTTTTTTTGTAAGTAAAGGGACTGTATATACAATCCGTTTTATTCTCCCTCGATTTCTCACGTCCGGACAGTGTAGGAAGCGGGTTGGATCGATTATAGATTGGGATTAGAGATCTATTTTCGGCCCTCTACATTTGGCGCCCGAATAGGGACGTGAGACTTCGAAACTGGGAGCGTGACTGGATTGGATTGCAGTCCATACCCAATTAGTGTGACAAGTAGTTTGATTGATTTTTCCCTTCTCCTATCTTTTTACTAACTTGGGAACAATGGCTGTAGCGGAAACATTGAATGAAGAAGTAGTGCGATTGAGACTGGAGTTGAGAAAGAAAGAAGAGGAGTGTGAAATGTTGCGGGGAATGATGGAGGGAATGGAGAATAAAATAAAAGGGATGAATGAAAAGACTGATAGGATGAAGAAGGAAATGGGAGACCGACAGGATCAGATGGACCGACGGATGCAGGACCTGTATAACATGATGATAGGGGCTGGATCAGCCACAGGACCTACAACCCTGACCCCTGCTCCTACTGAAGGGACTCCGCTAAATGGAATGGATGGCAGTATGATTGAGTCTAAAGAAGATACTGTAAGTGGTAGGAAAGGGGGTGAATGGAAGAGAGTGGAAAGTAAGAGAGGAAGTAAGCATGGTTCTAAGGTTAAGGATAGGAAGGCGAGAGGGAAGAGTGTGGATTCGCTATACTCAGATGAGGGAGAGAGTGACAATATGATTGGAATGAGTGAAACCGAGAGTAGCTCTTCGGAGAGTGAAGTGAATGTGGGGAAAGGAATTTTGATTAGGGAAGTGCCAAGGATTGATAAGTTTAGATTGCATGGGGGAAAGAGTATGGATGAGTTCTTCGGGGATTTTGAGCGGTACTGCAAGCTCAAGTACCCGCAGAACAAGGGTCACTGGGTGAGTGTTCTGGGAGATTGTTTGGATGGGAAAGTGTTGGAGTTCTTGCGAGTGATAACGAGTGTGGGAGAGCCAAAGTACGATGTAGTGAAGAAGAGATTGATTGGGCAGGTGAAACGAATGAAAGAGAGGGTGAATGAATTTGAGAAGGCTCGAATGGGGAAGAGTGAAAGTGTGAATATGTATGCACATAGGCTTGAGAGTATGGCAAGAACGAGGTATGGTGATGATGATGTAAATGAATGTAAACCACTCATGAGGAAGTTTTTGGACACGATCCCGCGAAAGGTGAGTGAATGGCTGAGTGGAAAGAGAAAGGAGAGAGTGATACTGACAGGTGAACAGTTGATGTGGGAGGATGTGTTGGAACTGTTAGAAGATGGACGATTTGATGATGAAAGCGATCTAGAAGA
This sequence comes from Ceratothoa steindachneri, assembly GCA_963969495.1. Lineage (NCBI taxonomy): Eukaryota > Metazoa > Arthropoda > Malacostraca > Isopoda > Cymothoidae > Ceratothoa > Ceratothoa steindachneri. Next base: position 144,413,480 of record OZ018318.1, read on the forward strand.
GGATGGATGGTACAGTGTGAATGCTGGAGGTAAGAAGCCCAGGAGCTTTCATCCACCCCAGCAGTTTGTCAGCTACAGGGATGCCCTGAAGGCTGCACCAGCTAGTGATGTCAAACTTCCTGGGCCGGCAGAATGGATGGGCAAATGGAGGGTGGTCGAATGGAAGGGGGCAGATGAATTTCAAGCGTGGGAACGGATATATGAGAGAGAAACCGAGGTATGTCCCAGCAAATGAGAGACTGAGTGGTGGGAGAAAGATTGAGGAATGTCGTCGGTGTGGAAGGAAAGGTCATATGTTGGCAGAATGTAGGTGGACATCTGGTGCATGTTTTGGGTGTGTTAAGAAAGGGCATATGATAAAGGATTGCCAGGAAAGTGTGAAAGAGTGCTTCGAGTGTAAAGAAATAGGCCATTTGAAGAAAGATTGTCCGAGGTTGAATGGTGGAGCAACTGGTGGGGAAAGTATGAAATATGCATGTGGTAATTGTGGAAAGGCTGGTCATTATGCAAGGATGTGTCGTGACCAGAGGAATGTATGTAGCTATTGTGCGATGGAAGGACATTCAAGTGAAAAGTGTTGGATTAGACTGAGAGCGCAAGGTGTGAATGGAAAGTCTGAAGCGGGAAACTGAATGGTAAGAGGGTACCTGCTGAAGTATCCTCTGGGGGCATGAGTGTGAGTAATGTGTTGGTAAGTCTGTCTAGTGTGAAAGTGCTGTCTGGTAGGAAGTATGAGTGTCTGAGTGTGAAGGTGGAGTTGAATGGAATTGAGTGTTTGGCTTTAATAGATTCTGGATGCAAGGCGAGCTTGGTGTATAAAGATGTGTATGACAAGTTTAGCGAGAAAGCCCTCCTGTCTGAGTGCAAGGGTAGTTTGGTAGGTATTGGTAATAGGAGAGTGCCTGTGATTGGAATGATAAGGTCACCTGTTCGAATGCATGGTATGATGATGAATGAATGTGAATTTTCTGTGATTGATAAGGTGAGTAGTGAGTATGGTGTGATTTTGGGCTATGATTTTATGAAAATGAATCGTATGGTTGTGCATCCTGCGAGTGATCAGATTGAGAGAAAGATTGGTAAAAATGGGGTGTATAAGTTGTATGTAGGGAAAGATGGTAGCGTTTTGAGGAGTGTGTTTACTGGTATTGAGGTGACTGCTATGGAGAATGTAAGGCTTGTGAAGGCTGAAAGGGTGTCTGTTAGAGTGAGTTGGAGTAAGGATGTTAGTTTGAATGTGAGTGAGAACACTGTGATATTGGATGGAACAGATGCGTGTTATAAGGTAAGGCGTGTTGCTTGTGTGTTTGATGGCTTGATGAGAATGAATGATCCTTTTGTATGTGTGCAGGCGGACCCCAGTGTGAAAGGGCAGGTGAGGGGAATCCAAGTCGGAGATGTACTGGGCCACCTCTCCACTGTTGATGAGGTAGGTATGGATGATAGTACGGATATCAGGGTGAATGTTGCGAATGAAAATACATGTGAATGGATGTATAATGAGGTGAAGGACATGGTGAAATTGGATGGATGTTTGACTGAGTATGAAAGGGAGGATGTGTATCGAATGATATTTGAGCGAAAGGGAGCCCTCAGTAAGGGTGATCTGGATTTCGGGGTTGCAAAGCTCCCGGAATTCAAGATTGTCCTGAAGGAGGACTCCCCAATCTATCAGCGGCCGAGGCATTTCCCACGTCCGGTTGCTGATGAGATTGAGGAGCAGTGTTTGGAATTGGAGCAATTGGGGGTGATTGAAGAGAGCGAGAGTGCATGGAATAGTCCAATTGTACCTGTACGTAAGCCGGATGGAAGATTGCGTCTGTGTGTGGATTATCGAAAGGTGAATGAAAGGACTGTGAAAGAAAGGTTTCCGATGTGTGTGGTATCTGAGTGTGTGTATAGTATGCATGGGATGGAGTGGTTTACGAAGCTGGATCTGGTACGGGGGTATTACCAGATGCCCATTGCTGAGGAGAGCCGGCCAGTAACTGCCTTCTCTTCCTCAAAGAGGCATTACCAGTTCCGGAACCTCAGCTTTGGGTTGGCTAATGCTCCCGGAGCCTTCCAGCGGGCAATGAATGTTGTGTTGAGTAAGTTTGCGAGTAAGAATGTGATTGCGTTTATAGATGATATTTTGATTATGACTGAGACTTTTGAGGAGCATATGAGATTGGTGAATGATGTGTTGAGAACGTTGGAGAGTGTTGGTGTGAAGGTGAAAGTGGCGAAGTGTGAATGGTTTGCGAAAGAAGTGGAATTCCTTGGGCATATGGTGAGTGAGAATGGATTGCGAAAATCATCAAAGTATGTTGAGAAGGTGCGAATGTTTCCTAAACCGGTGACTGTGAAGCAACTGAAGTCATTTTTGGGTTTGATTGAGTTCCAGCGAAAGTTTATATGTGATTGTTCTGGTGTGAGTAAGCCTCTGACTGAGTGGATGGGCAAGAAAGGTAGTACGGTTGTCAAGTGGAATGATAAGATGAATGAGGCGTATGAGAGACTGAAAGAGGCAGCGGCTGAAGATGTTGAATTGGCTTACCCAGATTATAGTGTAAATGCTAAAATGCTTGAATTGTATACAGATGCGAGTGGGTATTGTATGGGAGGTTTTCTGATGCAAGAGCAGCGTTTGAATGGAGAGAATGTCAGGCGAATAATTGGGTATGTATCCAAGGCTATGAATGTTGCAGAACGAAATTATTCGACTGTGGAACGAGAGCTGGCTGCGATAAGATATTGTTTGAAAGTGTTGCGTCCATTTTTGTATGGTGTGAGGTTTGTGATAAAAACCGATCATCAACCTCTTGTGTATCTGCAGCGTATGAAGTGGGCTGATAGTAGGATTGCAAGGACTTTGGAAGATTTGAGTGACTTTGACTATGTGATTGAATATGTGCCTGGTGAACGGAATGGAGTGGCTGATTTGATGTCAAGGTATCCTGGTATGAATGATGAAAATGTGTGTGGAGTGAGTGATCCTGAGTATTTGCCGAAAGGGATTATGAATGGAAAAGAGAGTAAGGGTGGTGGTGATTCCTTGTTTGAGAGTGTATGGAATGGTTTGCAAGATTTAAAAAGTGATGGAGTAGATGTGAGAGTGCCCGATAGTGTAGATGATTTAAGGAAGGAGGTAATGAATGAAGTGTGTAGGAAGCCTGAAAGCATTGGTATGGCAAAGGTGCGGAACTTCATGAAAGAATTGAGAGCGATGTGTATGCAAGGGGTCCCGCCATTTCAGGAAGTGTTGATTGTAGTGAGTCGTTTGTATGGAGTGATTGTTTATGTGCACTTTGGTGGTGAGAGGCCGATTGTGTACAAGGATGAGAAGATGAAGGGTTTGAATCCTAATGTGGTACATCTGCAATGTTTGAGCGGTGTGCACTACAATTGGGTAATTGAAAAGTGTTCATATATAAGAGAGAAGAATGATTGTCTGGATGAAGATGAGTGTGTGTTGAGTGATGATATGGGAGTTAATGACAGTGTGGATATCAGTGCTGATGTTGGTGTGCTTGTTCCTTCGGTGTATTGCGAACATGGTGGACCTGATATGATGGAAGCGAGAGTGAAAGTTGGTGAAAGGTTGTTCTGTGGTTTGATTGATACTGGAGCGCAAGTGTCTTTAGTGAATGAGAATATTCTGAGTAAGTATGAAGAGTTTAGATGTTGCGAGCATAAACCTGTGAAGTTACGGATAAGTGGATTAGGGAATGGCATGATAGTGGCATGGGAACAGGTTAGTCTGAAAGTAAGTTTGGGTAATGGTGTGAATGTGAAGCATGACTTTGTGATTCTGAAAGGTGAGCAAATGCCTTGTTGTTTCTTGCTTGGTGTAGACTTTATGAGATTGAATGATTTGTCTTTGGATGCTGATAAGGATCGTCTTATGAAAGGTGAATGTGAGGTGATGAGGTTGAATGAGTGTGCAAAGAATGTTGTCAAGTTTTGTGGCATGATTGAGTTGGTCATGGATGATGAGAATGAGATTTTAAGTGATGATGATATTCTAGAGATGCAAGAGATGTGTCCTTTTGTTAGTGAGTTGAAGAGGTGTGTAATGATGCGTGTTGATTTGAATGAATGGCCAGAGTGTTTAAGTGATTTTAAAAGGTATGCTAAGGATTTTGTTGTTTGTATGGATGTTGTATATTTTGTGAGGCATGTGAAGGGTGGTGATGATATGTATGTACCTGTGATGTCCTTAGTTGGTATGATTGGTCTGGTGAAGGTTGTGCATGATAATTATGGGCATATGGGTAAATTTAAGCTGTGGGAGTGTATGAAGGAGCATGTGTTCCACCCGTTTCTGAGAACTGTTGTGAATGATGTTGCAACTACGTGTGAAAGGTGCAAGGTGTGCAAGTGAAACCACCGATGTTGAAAGTTGATGCGAAAGAACCGTTTGAATTGGTAGGGATTGATTGTGTGTCTTTGCCGCGTACGAGTGCTGGGAATGTTGGTATGGTTGTGATGGCTGACCATAAAAGTAAGTTTGTGTATGCAGCGCCTGTGAGAGATAAAAGGAGTGTGACTGTTGCGCGTGTGGTTGAGCAGTTGTTCTTTCCTATGTGTGTATGGAAGCCTAAAAGATGTCTGAGTGATAATGGGCCTGAATTTGTAGGGGAAGTGTTTGAGCAAATGTTGAGAGAGAATGGTGTGGAGCATGTGAGAACAACTCCGTATGTACCGTCTTCAAATGGATTGGCTGAACGGACTATAAGAACCTTGTGTGAGATGTTGAGAATGATGAGTACGACAGTGAATGACTGGGATGTGTGTCTGGGGAGAGTGTTGTGGGCGTATAATTCAACTGTGCATAGTGCAACTGGAATGTCCCCATGTCAGTTTGTGATGAATTTTGAAAGGCGAGTGAAAGATAGGTTTCATTTGAGTGAAAGTGAGCAGAGTGTATGGCGTGAGGCGCATGAAAGGTTCCGTTCATTTGAATTAGGTACAAAAGTATTGAAGGTGAAAGAAGTGAAGGGTAGGTTGAATGTATCAAAGATGAGTGAGAAGTTTGATGGACCTTATAGAGTTGTGAGAGTTTGGGAAAATGGGGTAACGTATGTTTTGGAGAGTTTGAATGACGGCATGACTGAGAGAGTGCGGGCTCATCAGAGTCAGTTAAGGAGATGGAGAGAACCTCCTGACTACCTGGTGAGCCATCCGGTGTATGGACTGTGTAGAGAGAGAGGTAAAGTGCATGATGATGAGATTGAATGTGATAGTATGGATCTGTCTTAGTCTCGAGGAGTAGAAAGCGTACAAAGAAGAGTGAAAGGAAGAATGCAAGTACGAATGAAAGTAAGTCTGAGCAGAGTGTTTCTGGTATGGGGGATCTTGAAAGGGAGATTGAGTTTTTGCGTAAACAGGTGAGTGATCTGGCTGGTATAAGTAGACGAGTGAGTGAGCTGCCTGTGCCTGATTTTTCTGGTTTTGGGAACAGTATGAATGATAGTGTGTTTGTGCAGAATGAACCTAGTGTGGCTGATTTTTCGGGTTTTATGAATGGTAATAGTAGGGGTGAGTTTGATGTAGTGAATGATGAAGTGGCTGATTTTTCAGGTTTCTGGTGGGAACCAGTCGAAGGGGTTTCTGGTATGCCTGTTGAGAATACAGGGGATGTGAGTGACCTGTCTGTTTCGCAAGAATGTACCTTGAGTTGGATGAGAGCTGTGAGTGAGGAGCTGATGAATGGGGGTATGAAGAGTGAGGGTTCTGACTGGAAGAGTATGAAAGAATACTATGGTTTTGCTTTAAGGATTGCTATAATAGGTAAGAAGCTTCTTTGCATTTTATTGTCATTTTATTGTATTGCAGTTTCATTTTTTAGGATTTTGTCAGTTATATGTTCTTATAGCGAAGTTTGTTGCTTCGATAACCCACTGTCCACATATTTTGCTGTGTTTGGTCCACATATTGAATTAGAAATGACAAGCCATGTTTTAGTCAATCTGAAATTTGTCTGTTTTGTGCTAAATCAATATAAATGAATGCTTGAAAGGTAATAAAATTTCAATCTGGAAGGTAATAAAAAGTAATAAAAATTGAAAATCAAATTCTAGTAGACACCATGTCATGCTTTCAGTGAAGATTCCGATGTTTACATTATGTGAGTTGCGTTTCTCTTGTTTCGTGCATGTACGATGATTGGTATGCCATGCTTCGACACGTAGGTGAGTAAGGCATGGCCTTACTGTTCGATTTGTTCAACAGGATCTTGGCAGATGGTATCCTCCCTGACTCCTATTGAATGGTTACTGTGCTTGCTTTTTGCAAACTGGGGACAGATCACTCTACCCTGGTCAGTTTCTGCCCTATTTCTCTAACCTCCGCTGTGTGCAAGTTGATGGACAAATTCGTAAAAAATTTAGACTAGCCTCTTTCCTGTGAAGCGGAGGTCACCTGGCTTCCGTAAAGTTCCACTCCACATCAGATGCTCTGCTCCAACTCTAAAATGATGCCTGTGAGACATTCCTTCGTAGTAAGCACTACCCCACGGTGTTTTTCTATCTGGAGAAGGCCTATGATTCCAAATGGCGATACGATATCATGGAGACTCCATACGATGGGGGCATTGGGGGGGGAGGTGATCTTTGATTCCGCTTACGGGTCGGGATCCCTCTCCGGCCCAATTATGCAGGAAGAGAGTGTCACGTAATGAAGTGTCCTCAGTGTCAGACTCTGCCATGCATCAACGGCATCACCTCGCTGCTGCAGGAAGATGTTCTAGCTACTCTTTACGTGGACGTCCTTACAATATCTTTTTGCGCGAGCCAGTTGTCAACTCCAACAGCATTGAACCATCATCTCTTGCTATGCCGAATGCACAGGTTTCGGTTTTGCTTGACCAAGACTAAGGTGATGCACTTCTACCGCCAACCACGGCTCCGCGCCCACCCAGATTTGTTTCTAAACCGGGTTCGCTTTTAAATGGTGTATTCTCAGCTTACTTCTTTTTGTTGTCGACTGAACGCCTCACCTGTGATGATCATATTCTCAGCCTGAAGTTTATTGTACCCGCGCAATGGGCATTGCCGCAATGTTTCGTGACGTCTAGCACCTGGGGCGCTGATAGGGTTGCTGCCTTGCTTTTTCTATCCATCCTTTTTTGTTTGAAGCTTGGCGAGGGATGTGAGTCTTATGCATCGCAGCTGAGTGTGTATTGCGGAAGGTGGACTCAATGCACCTAACCGGCCTTCCCCTGGCGACCGGTGCCTTCCGCACATCCCCCATTGAGAGCCTACCTGTCGATGTTGGGGAGGTGCCACCCGCTTTGCCTCGTGCACAGGGTATTATGCGCCTGTACGCGTGAACCCGACGCCTCCCCCAGTCGCCAACAGCTCTTACTGCATCCACAGCTGATCTCGACGGTTCCTATGCCGCCGAGAGACTCCAGTCATACCTTTGAGTTTAGGGCTGAGAGCTGAGTATAGCTCTCGTGCCAGTGGTGCCTCTGGTTGTTCCCAAGACGCTACCCTGTAGGCTAACACCTTTGACTATTTGTTGTCACGCCTTTGTCCACATAGCTTCCGCAGTGCCGGGACTATTGCGTTCTGCCTTTTTGGAGCACACTTAATGTCATGCTGGATCCGTGCCAGTGTATACGAATGGCTCCAAGTTCTAAGCAGGGGTCGGTTTCGACGCCATATCCCCTCTCTTTGAACTCAACGGAACTCTAACGAATGCTGCCTCTGCCTTCACGGCCGAGCTGGTTGCAATACACCGCTCGGTACCGGAGATAACGGCTGGACGGCTCTCCGGGCATTGACCCATAAGGGCTATCGCTTTTCGGCCTTTTGGCTAAGATAAAAAAAATTAAGAAAAACCTTATCAGCTTAATGGATATGAACCTGAGCATACTATCACTTCCATGAGAGTTAATCGCCTAAGAAAGTTACCATTAGGTAGCTATTAACTTTGAAGGTAGAGGACGACATCGGGATCCAGGCCAACCTTCATCTGGCAAGTAGCAACGCTGACTCTGCTTGTCAACCAGCTACTCTATGAGAGTTAATCGCCCAAGAAGGTTACCATTAGGTAACCATTAACTTTGAGAAGAGAGGACGACTTCGGGACGCGGACTCTGCAGGTGAAGCAGCTACCATGGTCTCCAGGCTCACCTAGGCGACTTCGGGATCCAGGCCTACCTTCAGCTGGACGAGCTGCAACGAGGACTCTGGCGAAGCGAGCTCTAGTCGCACCGAAGACCCTGGCGGAGGCTAGCATCGTGGTGGAGTCTCGACAAGCGGACGACGTCGGATCAGAACCCTGCAGGAGGAGCGATAGCGGGACCTCAAGCCTCAGCATCGCGGTATAGTATCGACAGCGGGCCTCCAATCGGACGACGTCGGGCCCTAGCCGCTTCTTGACCAGTGGCAGAGAGAACCCTGCAGGACGAGCGACTGCGAAGACCTCCAGCCGCACCAATGACTGGCGGAAGAGCATCATCGTGCTGGAGTTTCGACGTCGGGCCCTAGTCGCTTTCTTCGGACGAGTGGCAATTAGGACCCCGCAAGAGGAGCGATTGCGGGACCTCCAGCCACCTCGAAGACTCTAGCGGAGGGGTTCCATACTTTCGCCTCACCATTGGCGAAAGTATGCTTGATGTGAAATTGAGGCGTAAGGAGGCATCGGTCATTAGAGATCGACAACGCAAGATGCGGGATCAGGCTATGCAGATGAAACCAGACCGAGGCAAAACAATGTGTTTGGTCGGCATGGAACGAGCCTCATCTTGCTTTATCCGAGACGGATCCTTCATCTCCTTTGCGGACTGGCGCTTTATACATCGCGCCAGACTTAACCTTCTCCCCCTTAACCGTGCAAACCGTTTTCGCAACACCGACCAGCGTTGCCGTCGCTGCCAATTCCAACAAGAAACCCTGCCGCATGTTGTTAACCATTGCATGCGACACGCGGATGCAATGCAGCGACGCCACAACAGCCTTGTGGAAAGGGTGAGAAGAGCTGCACAAGGAAGGAACTGGGTCGTTTTAGCGGCCAACCAGAGGATTCCGGGAGCAGACGAGAACACACGCCCGGTTCTGGTTCTACAGAAGGGGAAAGACGTTGTTATAGTGGATGTAACCTGCCCTTTTGAAAACGGTGTAGCTACGTTCAAAGTTGCAAGATGTGCAAAAACAGAGAAATATCAGAACTTGAGAAGGCACTTCCTAAGCAGTTATCTGAATGTTAAAGTGGAGGCGTTCATAGTCGGGCCGTTGGGTGCCTATGGCCCCCAGAATGACAGGTGCATGAGGCGCTTTGCCTCGAAACATTATTTGAAGTTGTTCCGAAAGTTGTGTGTGGCCGATTCTATAATCTGGAGCAGGAAGATATATATAGAACACATTACGGGAGCACGGCAATATTAATAGCCTACTTCCTCCTGCTCCAATGTCTAATTATATAAATCTTTGTTTTTGTTTTGTTTTGTTTTTGTTTTTTTATGTTAAAAATTTCATATTGGATATTGTATCTATATTATCTTAAATTTTAAATGTATATATAAACATTGTAATAAGAAATGTAACATGCTCTAATAAAAAATAAAATCTATTCTTATCAGCTTAATATCTGATACGACCCCCATGTGGGGTAAATGATATTAATCTAATTTTTGCACTTTGGCGAAGTGTTTTTTTTGTTTTTTTTCCTATAGGTTGCATGTCCTGCGCCGGGGGGGGCCACCCCCCGATGCAGGAGCTTGCTTACTGCTCGCTTCCCTTTCGCCCTTTTTTTGGGTGGTTTGTTTTTTATCTTTTTAAATTTTATTTAAAATAGTCTAGTACTAAGCCAGTTTTCAATACGGCGACTAATGCCCAAGTAGGCAGTCGCCAGATGAGCTCTGAAAAAAAAATGGAGATTTGCCATCCTGGCTGCCATGCTAATGGGACTCAGGGCTCCATCCAGCCCCAGCTTAGCCTCTTCTCTTTTTGACACCCTTTCTTCCTTCCCTGCTTCCCCACTTTCTATACAACTTCTCCCACAACTTTCTCTGGTCAGTCTCTAATTTCACAGAGTAGACGCCGACCAGCTTCCTCTCAGCCAACAATCCTGCATAGGGGCTGAGGGGACATTACCCCCTCACCCCTGAGCTCCAATTTCTGCTTCACCTACTTCATATTACCTTTCTTTCTCCTTTCACTATCTATCATTTTTTATGCCGTGCCTAAGGTGGAGCCGCCATGCTGATGGGCTGCTAGGTCACTAGGTGGGAAGTATCTCCTCAAAGGGTGGCAGCTGGTTTTGCTGGCCTCATATTCACCCATCGCAGAGCGGGCCACTGCGTGGGGGTAATGAGCATGTACATCCTATGAATTACAAAGGGTCACCCCTGTAAGTGGCGCGGCGATTTGCCATCCTGGCCGCCGTGCTGACGGGATCCAGCGCTCCGTCCGGCCCCAGCTTAGCCTCTCTTCCTTCCTTCAGATAGCCTGTATTTCTCCCTTACTTCGTTGCTTTTCATACAACCTCTCCCACAACTTTCAATGGTCAGCCTCTAATTTCACAGGGTAGATGCTGAACTTCTTCTCAAGCCAACCGTCCTGGGTCGGGGCTAGGGGGGAAGGGGACAATGTTCCTAACCCCTGAGCTCCGGTTCGGAATGGGTTTTTTTTAACAACCTGCTTAATCCCCACCCATACCTTCCTCACATCCCTTTTCCTTTCTTCTTCACACTCAGTTTTACTCCGCGTCTAAGGTGATACTTTCGGGCACCTCCCTTCTTCCAGCGGCAGTCCCCTCTGTTCTTTCCAAGGGGACTGCCAAGAAAGCTAGCAGGCAGCCCTTAGCCAGCCACTCCACATCGAAGCCGCTCGGTAGAGCAAACCCCCTTAGGGGGGAGAGGGAAGCCAAGCCCCTTCGGTCGCTTCCCTCAAAAGACCTGCTGGCAAGAATATTGAACCTTGCCGGGGTCTAGGCCTGTGCCTCCCAACACAAGACTAGTGACGATACTGCCAACGGGACCTGCGATGTCTTGGGGGGGGATGGCCAACTGGAGGCCCCCCCAGAGATAGACATGGTCCTTGAGGAAACCCAGCCTCAGACGGTAGGGCCTACCATGGGGGGGAATCCGGGCTCGGTTCCAAGCACCGAACCTGAATCCGCCCCTATGCAAGGTCCTCCTCAAACGGCTAGGGTTTCTGAAGCAGTACAAGGAGGGGAGGGATCTCCTCGGACCGGTGCCCCCACGACTACCAGGACCTTCTCCATTAAGGAGAAGGACCTGGCTGAGGCCGGTCCATCTGGCCTGGGGGCTCCTTCCGGCGAAGGTGAGAAGCGGGTTCATTCCCCGCCCTCCTCTCCAAAAAAGAAAAAAACTAAAATGACAAAAAAGACTCGGAGCTCCTCTCCATCCGCGGTGGCTACGGGGACGGATGGGTCTGCTGCCACTTTGGCAAGTGACCAAGCCAAGATTGGCACATCCGGCCCCTCTGCCCGTCCAGTTGCGGAGCCCCTGACTAAGACCAAAAGTGCACAGGGTGGAGCCTCGATGACATTGGAGCCCCTCATTCGGAGGTTACTTGGCGTTTTCGAGTCCGCTGGCTTCAAACGCTTCCTCGTTATTCGCTCCACTGATGGCACCATGATGGCCAAGGGCAACATGATCCATCAGAGGAGAGGATTAGTTAGTGCAACTGGTAGAGAGGCGGCCAAGATAAGTGCTCTTCGGACACTTCATGGCACCCCGGTGCCCCGTAAGGGGCGCGGCGATTTGCCGTGCTGACGGGATCCAGTGCACCGTCCGGCCCCAGCTTAGCCTCTCTTCCTTCCTTCAGATAGCCTGTATTTCTCCCTTACTTCGTTGCTTTTCATACAACCTCTCCCACAACTTTCTCTGGTCAGCCTCTAATTTCACAGGGTAGATGCTGACCTTCTTCTCAAGCCAACCGCCTTGGATTGGGTCTAAAGGGGGAGGGGACAACGTTTCCTAACTCCTGAGCTCCAGTTCGGGATGGGTTTTTTTTAACAACCTGCTTCATCCCCACCCATACCTTCCTCATATCCATTTTCCTTCTCAATTAACTTTCTATCCTTGATTTTACGCCGTGTCTAAGGTGGGCCTGCTATGCCGATTGACTGCCAGCTCTCGAGGCGGGAGGGGTGGTCCCAAATGGTGGCGCCGGGCCTGGAAGCACCTCTTGCAGTGTGGGCTATTGCGAGAGGTGATGCGCGATTGCATCCCGTGTAAAAAAGAGGGTCACCATGCCCATGTATAATTATCAAGAACCCAAATCTCTCCCCAATTCCCCTTCCTCATTAACGGAGCCACCCTCGGGCAGCTCCACTGAAAAAATGTAGGTCTCCCCCTTGTGCTTGCGCAGGGACCCTCCATACTTCTTTAACCGGAGAGGAGGCTTACTCCTCTACTATGCCTACGGGTGTAGGGGACTCTCCCTCAACCCCTTCTCTGGAAGTGCTTTCGGGCACCTCCCTGTTTCCAGCGGCAATCCCTCTTTCTTTCTAAGGGGACTGCCAATAAAGCCAGCAGGCAGCCCATTGCCGATGGCCCCTCGTGTAAGCGGCTCGGTAGGGCAAACCCCCTTAGGGGGGAGAGGGAAGCCAGGCTCTTTCGGTCGCTTACCTCAAAAGACCTGCTGGCAAGAATATTAAACCTTGCCTGGGATCAAGGCCTGTGCCTCTCCACAAAAGACTCTTGACACTGCCAAGGGGACCTGCGATGTCCTGGTAGGGGATGGCCAACTGGAGGCCCCTCCTGTGATAGACATGGTCCTTGAGGAAACCCAGCCTCAGACGGTAGGGCCTTCCATGGGGGGGAATCCGTGCTCGGCACCAAGCACCGAACCCGAATCCGCCCCTATGCAAGGTCCTCCTCAAACGGCTGAGGGATCTCCTCCGACAGGTGCCCCTATGACTACCAGGACCTTCTCAATTCGGAGAGGGACCTGGCTGAGGCCAGTCCATCTGGCATGGGGGCTTCTGCCGGCGGAGGTGAGAAGCTGGTTCATTCCCTGTCCTCCTCTCATAAAAAGAAGAATAAAAAGTCAAGAAAGACAAAAAAGACTCGGGGCTCCTCTCCATCCGTGGGTGCTGCGGGGACGGATGGGTCTGCTGCCAGTTTGGTAGGCGACCAAGCCAAGATCGGCACATCCGGCCCCTCTATCCCCCCGTGTCCGGAGCCCCTGACTAAGACTAAGACCAAGAGTGCACAGGGTGGAGCCTCGATGACATCGGGGCCCCTCATTCAGAGGTTACCTGGCGTTTTCGAGCCCGCTGGCTTCAAACGCTTCCTCGTTATTCGCTCCACTGATGGCACCATGTTGTCCAAGGGCAACATGATCCATCAGATGAGAGGATTAGCTAGTGCAATTGGTAAAGAGCCGAAGGTGAGCCGTTTCTCGGACGGGAGCCTTTTGGCGAATCCCGCCGAGGCGGCCAAGATAAGTGCTCTTCGGACACTTCATGGCACCCCGGTGAGTGTGACGCCGCACTCTACCATGAACTTTGTGAAAGGAGTAGTTTATGCCAGGGAACTCGTTGACTACTCCATTGAGGCAATCACCCTAGAGCTGGCCGACCATGGGGCAGTCAAGGTCGAACGTGTGATTAGAAAACACCCTGGGGCCTCGAGACCTACCCCTACACTCTTCGTCACGTTCGACTGTGACAAGCTCCCTGAGTCGGTGCGTGCCGGTTGGTACCGCTACCGCGTGAAGGCATTCGTGCCACTCCCGCGGCGGTGCTTTTACTGTCACCGCTTCGGCCATACGAATCGTTCTTGTAGACGTGCAAAGTCGGGGTCACCCGAAGTCTGTGTAAATTGCTCCAAGGTCGCACACGATAAGTCCAAATCGTGTGTGGCCAAGTGTGTCAATGGCGGATTGCCGCACCCTGCTTCTTCGAAGCAATGTGGTGCATATTTCCTTGAGAAAGAAATCCTGGCCGTTCAGGCCCAGGATCGACTCTCATTCCGCGAGGCTAAGGACTTGGTCCTGGCGCGCCCGGCTCAGCCTGGGACGTCATATGCCTCAATAGTTAGAAAGACACCCTCTGCTCCTTGACCATCCAGGCCAACGAGCACGGTTGTTTCCGCGGCCATTCGGAGCCCTTCTGCGGGCTCTACTCAATCCGGGTGCTCCCCTGGAAAAGCGTGCCGCAAAAAGGGTTACACCCAGCCCCGGCTAAAACCAGGGCTCCCCCCTCTTTCCCCAGCGTGACCGTTTCCCGTAAGGCGAAACGGCTACGCGCCTCCACCGAGTCGTTAGACTCCCAAGAGGCAACACCCCTGAAGATGGTCGCGAGGCCATCTGCCAGGGTTCCTAAAGCTGTCCCCCGAAAGGAGGACAGCAACAAAGGAGCTTTGGCTTCTTCGCCCACGCCCCGAGGTATGTCGGGTGGCTCGGAGACGGTGGTTCCTCGAAAAGAGGGCCCCCCCCGCCTCCGAAGCCGCAACGTCCGCCTAAAGTTTCGAGGCGGAGGGAGGAAAAGACTCGCATGGCGAGCCCACCCTCCCCAAATATGTCCTCGAAAGCGACAGCGCTTTGTCCGGCCTACAGCGCCCGGGGTTCTGCCCCCAGGAAGCGTATGGCTATTCCCGTGAGGGTCTTCAATTCGAGGAGGGCCCCGGCGTTTCCTCCGAGCTAGGCCTGGAGGGCATATTCCTTCAATGGAATTGCCGTGGACTCCGGGCCAACTGGGAGGAGCTGCGCAGGCTTGTCTCGTCCCGTTCCCCGTTAGCTATCTTTTTGCAGGAGACCATGCTAGGCGCGTGCCCCCTGCCTGCCTTCCCGGGGTATAAGTGTCTTGCGACCCCACCACCGCGGGATGGCCGGGATGGGGGATGCGCGGTTTACACCCGGCATGATGTCCATGTTCTTCCTTTCTCTTTAGATACCTCCTTTCAGGCAGTGGCTGTGCAGCTGCACCTGGATAGGAGGTATACTCTGATTTCTGCGTACATTCCACCGTCAGCTGACTTCGATGCGGGGGACTTCCGCCGCGGCGTGGCACGGTTGCCGAGGCCCTATCTCCTGCTTGGAGAGCTGAACGCCAGGCATCCTCTTTGGGGAGATTACTCCATAAATCCCACGGTACAAGTCCTTGCCGATCTGATCGAAGAGCTTGAGATGCGTGTCCTAAACGTGGATGAGTTTACGCTTTAATGTCCGAGAACCACTTCATTTTCTTGCCTTGTCCTATCTTTATGCTCTTCGGATGCACAGCCTGATTTTGATTGGGGGGTGGTCGATGACCTCCATGGTAGTGATCACTTTCCCATTCAAATATCATTTTCAGGGCAACTGCCACCTGAGAGACCACCTCGGTGGTACTTGGCGCGGGCGCGGTGGCCTGCATTTCAGGAAATGACTAAATTCTCGATCTCAGTCGAGGAGTTTAGGTCGGTAAATGAGGCCGTTGAGTTCTTCTCCGGCAACCTCATCGTTGTGGGCCTGACTACTATTCCTAGGACGTCTGGCCGTTTTGCACGCCGACCACTCCCATGGTGGTCAGCCGAGTGTGAGACGGCCCGCAAACAGAAGCGTTATGCCTATAAGCGCCGCCCGAACGATTTCACTGTCCCTGAATTTCGTCGGGCTAGGCCAGGTTCCGGTATATTTCGAAGCACGCCCGCCGCTCTTCTTGGCGGGCATACGTGTCTTCACTTAACGGGAAGACACCTTTAGCTCAGGTGTGGAAGCGAGTCAAAAGGATTCGGGGTAAGTTCTCGCAGGACTCCCCTCCCGTTCTCCACGAGAATAGGACCGCAATCTCGGACCCCGCGTCCGTGGCGGAATCCTTAGCGACCGCTTTCTCCGCATTCTCTAGCCGTGATGCTGCTCCGCCAGCATTCAATGCACGTCGTGATGTCGCGGAAGGCCGCCGGCTGGACTTTACCTCCAGAGGCGGAGAACCCTTCACCGACAAGTTTTACTGTGAGTGAGTTGCGTTCCGCACTCGCTTCGTGCGCGGACACCGCCCATGGTCCGGACGATGTCCCGTACGCCATGCTTCGACACCTGGGTAAGCGAGGCATGGCCTTTCTGTTAGATGTGTTCAACAGGATCTGGGTGGAAGGTCTTCTCCCAGACTCCTGGCGAATCGCTACTGTGCTCGCCTTTCGCAAACCGGGGAGAGATCACTCTACTCCGACCGGTTTCCGCCCAATCTCTCTAACCTCTTGCGTGCGCAAGTTGATGGAGAAATTGGTAAATGTTAGATTAGCCTTTTTCCTGTACAGCGGAGGCCATCTGTCTTCTGCATAGTGCGGCTTCCGCATGTTCCACTCCACGTCGGATGCTCTGCTCCGACTGGAAAATGCGGTCTGCGAGGCTTTCCTTCGTAGACAACACTACGTCACGCTGTTTTTCGATTTGGAGAAGGCCTATGATACCGCATGGCGATACGGTATCATGGAGACTCTCCACACGATGGGGGCGAGGGGACGCCTCCCAATGTTTTTATTTGAATTTTTGTGAGATCGTCGATTCTGCGTACGGGTGGGGGGAGCCCTCTTCGGCCCAAAGGAGCAGGAAGAGGGTGTCCCGCAGGGAAGTGTCCTCAGTGTCACACTCTTTGCCCTGAGCATCAACGGCATTACCTCGGTGCTGCCGGAAGATGTTCTCGCTACGCTCTACGTGGACGACCTTTCCATCTCTTGGCGCGGTTCAGATGCCAACTCTGGAGCGTCGACACCAACAGGCATTGAGCCGCGTCTCTCGCTATGACGAAGAGCACAGGTTTCGGTTTTCTTTGGCTAAGACTAACGTGGTGCACTTCTGCCGCCATCCACGGCTCCACCCCGACCCAGATTTGTTTCTTAATGGGGTGCGCCTGGATGTGGTTGAATCGCACCGTTTTCTTGGTCTTGTATTCGACCGACGCCTCACCTGGGAGGCTCATATTCGAAGCCTTGGGGTCTCTTGTACCCGCGCCATGGACATTCTCCGTTCCGTAACGTTCAGCGCTGATAGGGCTACGGCCCTACTTTTTTATCGATCCTTTGTTCGTTCGAAGCTCGACTACGGATGCGAGTTTTCTGCATCCGCAGCCGAGCGTTTATTGCGGAAGGTGGATTTGATCCACCACACCGGCCTTCGCCTTGCGATCGGTGCCTTCCGCACTTCCTCCATTGAAAGCCTGTTGGTCGATGCTGGTGAGATGTCACTCGCTCTACGCCGCGTGCAGTGCATTACTCGCCTGTACGCGCGAGCCCGGCGCCTCCCTCAGTCGCCAACAGCTCTCACTGCATCCGCAGCTGATCTCGATGGTGTCTATGCCACCGAATGACGCCCTTTATACCCTAAGCCCTTTGACTTTTGGGGGGAGGTTGGCCTTCTCCCCATTATTTAAGCAGGGTTTTTATTTTTGTTTTTCTTTTGCTTTTATTTTTGTTTGTTTTTGCCTTTAGGTTGCATGCTCCTGCGCCTGGGGCATCTCCCCCCGACGCAGGAGCCTTCTTCCTTTCCCCCTTTTGGGGGTGTTTTTCGTCTCTTTAATTTTATTTTAAACTAGCCTAGAACTAGGCCAGTTTTAATACGGCGACTAATGCCCAAGTAGGCAGTCGCCAGATGAGCTCTTAAAAAAAAATGACTGGAAAATGCCGTCTGCGAGACCTTCCTTCGTAGACAGCACTACACCCCACTTTTTTTTTATCTGGAGAAGGCCTATGATATTGCATGGCCATACGGTATAATGGACACTCTCCGCACGATTGGGGCGAAGGAACGCCTCTCAATCTTTATATCTCTGGTTAATTTTTTTTTTTCTTTTCAGGCCGCAAGAGTAGGAAGGGGCCTGCCCTTATGACCAAAGTCTTGAAGAAGCGCAAATTAAAGCGGGCTAAGCGAAAGGTGGGTGAGAAGCTGAATGGGTTCCCGATCAAGCCTGGGGACCGACTCGTTGTCGAGACCCTTATGACCACCTCCAGAGCTGACGTTGTGTGGCAGGTTCGTTGGAGAGGTCTTTTGCATATTGCTGAGTTTTTCACATGAGAATTTTAATTTTTAGTCGGTGCTTGTTTATGTGTATATTATTGTTTTGAGTCCTTATTCCTGGTTAGAGGAGCAAAGATTTTGTCTTCCGCGTTTTACCTGCAAGTCTAAGTGGCAACTACTGCTACTGAGGGGAGGAGGAAGGTCTTCCCTATATTCAAATTGCATGCCACCTCAAAATCTTAGAAATCAACTGACAGAGATGCTTTGGGGATTAGATTGCGAATGTCTAAATGTGTTGGTTCTGATCGCAAATTGGAAAGAGATTCTTGTATATCTTTCAACTGCCTCGCTTGAATTCTGGTTAAAATAGCATATCATACCCAAACATCTTGTGTTGGCATGCACTAATTTCATAGAGGGATGGGTGGAATTTGTGGAATATTGTGTACATCGACTACCTCACCTTCCTCAAGAGCGTTAAACGCACTTGTGTGATTAGTATACTAGAGGACGAATTCCAAACCAATCTTATCCACTCACTTTGTCCAGGGGTGCAGTCAAATTTAGCTATCTTTATAGCTATCCCATAGCACCCTGCTTTTCCATTCTGTGAACTTGATCAATCACACTGTGGGGTTCTTTTTGTGGTTATATTTCCTCACAAGAACATCATCTTGGATCCCTCCAAGCTTTATTTTAGATACCTCCTTACAGGATGGGTCAGTTGAGAGTGATATTCCGTCGACAGTACTCTATCCTATTCACCACCTCGACGACCAGGAATTCTTCCCTGGGGACTTCGTCGTTGAGCAGAAGGACTCTCTGGACACACATGAGTACGGAGTCGTTCAAAGTGTAGACCATGCAGGGCGTACTGCCAATGTCAAGTGGTTCCACACCTACACTGCCGGCAGTGAACCTCAGTAAGTAGAATGGTTCCAAGTAATATAATGGAGCAGGTGTTGTTAGATGTGATTGATCTTTGTTCACTGGGTTTCTTCAACCTCTTTATTTTGTGGGCTAAAGGTATTCTTATTGGCAGATGGATGCCTTGTCTCCACTCGGGGGGGTGAGGGTACTTTTCCTCTAAACCACTCTTTATTCTACTCTGTTCGAGGTGAATAGAATGCCTTCACATCAACCCCCCCCACAAACAAAGGTGTGTTAAGTGTAGCAAGGAAGACCTGGCTGCAAATGATATCTAGAGGATTGCATGCCCGCCTTAGAATCTGGCTTAATCTTGGAGGGTGGATAGGTGGTTTGGGAGAGTTGCGCACCCCTTAGTGCCCTAACTAGTCTCCACTTTTTTTTCTTGACATTCACATCTTCACTTGCCCTATTGTCACCACTTTGTGACCCGATACTCCCTTTGGCCCCTGAATAAGCATGTTCTCATTGGATTACACAACTTTCCTTTTCCTCCCCCCGTAAGGGGCGCGGCGATTTGCCTTCCTGGCCGCCGTGCTGACGGGACTCAGCGCCCCGTCCGGCCCCAGCTTGGCATTCCTTTTCTTCTTCCGCTAACCCCTATCTCGTCTTCTGTACCAATTCTCTTCACCTTATGCGGTGCGGTGATTTGCCTTCCTGGCCGCCGTGCTGACA